>BPLQ01014591.1:0-29183 GCA_021605075.1 Caerostris darwini
AGTGAGGTGAAGAAGTTGGCATTTGGAGTGCTGACTATCTTCGGATCGACATATTCGAGCGAGCAAGCGTTCTCTTGCATGAATATAATTAAAAGTAAAGTAAGAAGCCAACTAACAAATGAAAATTTAGAGTCGTGTTTGAAACTCAAAGCAACAAGCTATGAGCCAAATTTATCGAAACTTTCTAAAACCATGCAAAGCCAAAGCTCCCATTGAATTTGTATGCTCAAATGTATGTTATTGTTTTTTTTTTATTTTAAGTACAAGTTACATTGTTTAGTAAAGTTTAAATTTTCTACTTGAATAAGCATGCAAAGCCTTCGCTCCCATTGAATTTGTTTGTTCAATTGTTTGTTATTGAAGTACAAGTTAGTGTTGTAAGTAAATATTTAATTGTTTTCATTTTTTACTTAAATAATAAGTAATTATCTAAAAATGAATAAATAGAATGATATATGAATAAATAGATATTTTTTCTTATGAATAAATAGATTAGTTTTTTTTTATCAAAAAAATTTATTTATGCGAGTACTACCAGGTGGGCTAGTATTATTAAATCGGCGCTACTAGTATTAAATCCATAAGATTTTTAGTTACCCTAACCTTCAAAAGACACACGTATAAATTTGACAGCTGTTGCACTATTAGTATGTGAGTTATAAAATTTTTAGTGAAGCAACTTTTGTTAGTTTGAAAAAATGGATAAAAAGAAATTTCGTGTGTTAATTAAAGCATTGCTTTTTGGCGAAAAAAAATAATATTGAAGCCAAGGCTTGGCTTGATAAACATTATTCGGACTTTGCACCAAATAAATCAACTGTAGAGAAGTGGTTTGCTAAATTTAAACGAGGCGAAATAAGCACCGAGGACGGTGCAACCAGTGGACGCCCCAAACAGGCTGTTACCGACGAAAAAAACAAAAAGTCCACAAAACAATTTCTGATAACCGTAAAGTGAAGTTGATTGAGATAGCTGAGACCCTAAAGATATCAAAGGGACGTGTTAGACATACCGTGAATGAATATTTGGTTATACAAAAGCTCTGTTCAAAGTGGGTGTCGCGCGAGCTCACAATCGACCCCAAAACAACAACGAATTGATGATTCTAAGCAGTTTTTTGAGCTGTTCAATCGTAATAAACCCGAATTTTTGCGTCGATATGTGACAATGGATGAAACATGGCTCCATCCTTTCACACCGGAGTCCATTCGACAGTCAGCCGAGTGGACTTCACGTGATGAACACTAAAAATGCTATAACTCATATACTAATAATGCAACAGCTGTCAAATTTATGCACGTGTCTTTTGAAGGTTAAGGCTAACTAACAATCATATGGATTTAATACTAGTAGTGCCATCTATGTGACAGCCTATGAACTTTTCAGCCCACCTGTCATTTATTGTTAGCAAGAAAAAAATTTGTGGCTCTTTAAAAACTTTGAAATTTTGTAAATTGCATTTTTGGCTCTTCCGACTCAAAAGGTTGCCGATCCCTGCCGTAGGACAACAAACTAAACTTCTATGCAATTCCCAGGACAGCCATGTTTTCTGTATTGGGTAATCGCTCATTTTTGGAGGATAAAAAAAAGTTATTATACACACTTTAAAGTTGAGTTTTGTAGATAAAGTAAGAAAATTTCTCTCTTTCGGTCTTTTCTCCATTAACTAACTAAAGGCAGCTTTGTTCTAACAGTAAATGCTGTCAAATTATCGTCAATATTAATGAAATGAATCTCGGTAAAAAGTTAAAAATTCAGCCCGTTTTCGCAAAAATTTAAAAGGTAGTCAAATTTTAAGAAAAGTTGTAAAAACTCTCATTAAAATACTAAATATATATATATATATATATATATTCCCCATTGCTCTCAATGTTCCAGATTCGCGCATATTAAGGTTGCAATGTAATTGACGCGTATCAAAATAAGAAACACAGTTCTTTATGTGTATATTTCGAATAGAAAATTTTACACAGAGTAAGAAATGATTGGAAATAGAGCAAACACAATAATGATAAATAAACAGCGAAAAAAAAAGATTAATATTGTAAAGAAATAGAGAGAAAATTTATTAACAAAAGGAAATTATAATATAGGAGTGGGGGAAATTATTCTTAGCTGTTACAGCTTAGTGATGATTGTCGATTTGAGTGAACAGGAACAAACACAGGTACGGTTTACACAAGGGTTATGTTTCGACTAAGTATCCCCTAACTCCCCAAATGCTATTCTAACGTTACGGCAGGAAACAGGGCCGGATTTAGATGAAAACATGCCCTAAGATATTTCACTTATGAGGCCCTTTCACCTCCAATTTTTAAGTTTGTAAATTACATGAGAGATAATGAAATACATCATTACTGTGTTATACACTGAAGTGACAAAAGTCATGGGATACCTCTTAATATCGTGTCGGCCCTCCTTTCGCCCGGCGAAGTGCAGCAACTCGACGTGGCATGGACTCAACAAGTCGTTGGAAGTCTTCTGCAGGAATATTGAGCCATGCTGTCTCGATAGACGTCCATAATTGTGAAAGCGTTGATGGTGCAGGATTTTGGGCACGAACAGACCTCTCGATGATGTCCCATAAATGCTCGATGGGATTCATGTCGGGCGATCTAGGTGGCCAGATCATTCGTTGGAATTGTCCAGAATGTTCTTCAAACCAATCGCGAACAGTTGTGGCCCGGTGACATGGCGCATTGTCATCCATAAAAATCCCATCGTTGTTTGGGTACATGAAGTCCATGAATGGCTGCAAGTGATCTCCAAGTAGCTGAACATAAACATTTCCAGTCAATGTTCGGTCCAGTCGCACCAGAGGACCAAGTCCATGCCATGAAAAAACAGCCCACACCATTACGGAGCCACCACCAGCTTGAACAGTGCCTTGCTGACAGTTTGGGTCCATGGCTTCGTGGGGTCTGCGCCACACTCGAACCCTACCATCAGCTCTTACCAACTGAAATCGTGACTCATCGGACCAGGCCACGGTTTTCCATTCATCTAGGGATTGTTACTCCGCGTCCGTGGCTTTACCATCAAGTTACACGCGCCCCCTAGGTAATGCAAAGTGAGTAACATCTGTGCAGCGCTTGCCTGAAGGCATACAAGACCAAGCTGTCTAAGTGTTTGCCAGCTGCAGTATAACAAAAAAAATACATTGAAGATTAAAGCAAATTCAATTCAGATAAATTTATTTTCTAATAATTCGCTTTTAAAGTTTAAGTATGAATTTCAAGTTTTAAATTAAACCAAAAATGGAGCTTTATTTAAACAAAATCCAGATCACGAAAAAGGAAATATCAAATTGTATATCATATTAAACTTTATGTTAATAGTTATTTTATTTAAGAACTGATTCAATCCAAGTATACATTTAAAACGAAATAGTAGATTAGAAGAATTTCTTTCTAAACTTTTTCACACAGAATTCTTCTATAAGTTCATCGTTCATAAGTTCAGTGTTTAAGTGTTTACTGCTTTTATAATAGTGTAATTCTAATTTTGCTAACAATTTGAATGTAGGCCCCTCTTGATCTTGAGGCCCTACGCTGAAGCCTAGTTAGCCTATAGGAAAATCCGGCCCTGGCAGGAAGCTTACTTGTTTAAGTGTGAATACGAACATTAATGTTTATGCAAAGTTGAAATTGAATTTAAGGTTCGAGATTTAATAATTTTCTTGTATTGTTTACCGCATTTACGTTATATCTTAAAATATACAATAAATATAGTTTAAAAAAGTGATGATCATCATAAATATTTATAACCTTATTTTATTCTTAAAGAATTCCCAAAAATTAAATCGTTCGTTCATAAAAATTTATGAACGAACCATCTTGATATATTAAATACATAATTAAAATTTTTATTCTTATAATAATATGCAGCGATAAAAAAAATCAGAAAAAAATTATTCATAATTCTTAAAATATTTTCTGTTATTTAGAAAAAAAGTTACAGATCTTTAAAATATTTTATTTTGTATTGCATTCTTTTTTTTAATATTATACACACTTCGTCCATTCAAAATTTAAATTTGTTTACGTGATCAAATTTTTATAGAAACATACATATTATAAAACACTTTTTAATTAGCAAGAAAAATTGGGTTTTTATAGAAACATGCATGTCACAGGATTTTTTTTTTTTTATTTAATGATTATTATTATTGGGTTTTTTTGTTTTTTTTTTCTAATTATATGTAGCAAAAAAAATAAAATGTTTTTTTATTTTTTTTTTATTTAGGATACCCGAAAAATTTAAATTTAGTGAAAGCTAGGAAATTTCTTGTCAATCACTAAATTAAATTATTAGGATATTAGAGAGTTTTTGCATACCGTACTTTAAAAATACGGTATTTTTTTCTCCCTAGCACGCATGCTCATAGAAAATTGCGCATGCGTATCTGTAATAATGTTTCCTATGAGCATGCGCGCTAGCGAGAAAAAATACCGTATTTTTAAAGTACGGTATGCAAAAACTTTCTATTATCCTTGTACATAATCAAAATTTAAAATAGATAGAAATAACTGGTACTTAAAAGCTTTTACATTAATATGTAAAAGTATAAATACTCATACTATGTGCAATAAGTTACATAAAAAGCATTTTCTTATTATATTGACATTCTAAATTAAACAAAACATTAGAAGGTTTATCTTTTAAACAATATTTTAGAAGGTTTATCTTTTAAACAATATTTTAGAAGGTTTAAAACCAGGGTGGGAAATGAACAAAAACATTTTAGACTTCTAACTCCCGAATTGGATTTTTTATACCGACTCCTCACTCTTTTCAGTAATCATAAATACTATTATCTTTACTAATGGATTTAGGAGAATGTTTGAAATAAATTCAATGACTTTTATTCAACTTATATATAATAAAAAATGTTTTTCATAACAAAATATTGTTTTCAATTTAAAAGGTTTAATATTTGCAATCGCTTAAAAGACATTCTTGTTTTCTAAATATACTTACAAAAAATACATGCGTCCTATAAAAATAATAGTACTAAATGAAAAAGTATCAAAGTATTATAGAATAATTTAAGTAAAATTAGATTAGCAATATGAAATTGAACATTTGTACAGCATTAAATCTTATTTTTACCTGAGTGCTGAGAAAAATTTCACACTTTTTGGCACTGGCGATGTTTATTGTATAACAGAGTTATTTTTTTATTGTGTTAGGCATAATCGGATATATTCTGGCAAAACTGTACCTAATATAGTGGCTAAAACTGGAGAGGGATGGGTAGAGGTTGTTCGTTTTCCTGCAAATCGCTAAGTCCTGCATGTTTCCATCCCTATATGTTTCCATATTCTTCCAATTCCATTGCAAGTTATATGTAGGTATACTGTCAAATAGGAATCTGGTAGAGATTTTTACAGGGTAAAGAGAAGCTTTGATTTGGGACGTCAAGAATGGCTATGTTTGCCAGTTCTCTGGCATGAGAGCATGGAGATGATAGATAGGAGTAACTTGCTTTTTCTAGTGATACTCATATAGACAATATGCTTCAAAGTAGTTACTTTTGACGCTATACTATTCATGAGAATTCCTCGATGAGCTTTCGGTATTGAACCATTTGGAACTTGAAATACAATGATGAAGGAACGAGCGCCATGTTGATATGCTAGTTGTAAATTTATAAACGTTTCACGATGAGATTTATAATTAAGGTCGGCTTCTGAGGTGTAGTCTATTAAATTAGGATTTGAAGCAATGTTCACCAAGCTCGAAACCCGCCCACGCCAAATGTAGAACCTTCTTGATTTACATGAATTAACTAACGAAAAAAAAAAAAAAAAATTGGGTAGAATTAAAATAGAAACTAAAAATAAATACAGGTGATTTACCTGAAAAGACAAGCTATGCGAAAAAAGAATAAATGAAACTATACAACAAAAACTTGACTATTAGTCAAACTGAGATAAACGCTAAGTCAACAATCCAGTGACCTCACTCATCAAACCCAGTTAACTTTGATCAGTGAATGTCTTTCCACACTACCTACAGTAAGTATATGCTGGTTACATGTGTAGCGACACCTATTGATATAAAATGGAGTAAGAATTGAACGACTTCTACTTTCACTGTTAAAAAAGGGAATTTTTCCGCTAGAATAAAAATAGAACGTAGTAAGCGTTCGAAGTAGAATAAAGATGCTGTAATTGTGAAAATTGATTATCGTCTTTTATTTTGCCGTCTGAATTTTAATAACACTACGCAACCTTTACAATACCGCCACATACTTGGTGACCCGTGAATTGTTTGCAAACAGTGAATTATTTACAAAATGACTGAATCTAATGAATCGGCGAAAAAAGATGAAGTAGCGCGGGTAAGTGTCAAAATACCTCCTTTTTGGGCTGAAAAACCAGAAATATGGTTCTTTCAAGTTGAAGCACAGTTTTCAATTTGTGGAATAACAGCCGAGGATACAAAATTCAACTACTTAGTTTCGCAATTAGAACCGAAATTTGTTGAAAGTTTGTGGGACATTATAAGTGATGATAATAGAACAAAATATACCGCTGCTAAAGAACGTTTGCTGAATACTTTTAAAGAAAGCGAAAATAAGCGTCTTCAGAGACTGCTGACAGGACTTGATTTGGGAGATCTTAAACCTAGTCAACTTTTACAAAAAATGAGAAACTTGGCTACTGATGGAATTACTGACAAGGTACTAACAACATTATTTCTACAAAAAATGCCTGATTCCGTACGGAATATTTTACTAGTCAGCGATGAAAAAATTGAAAAACTGGCATTAATGGCGGATCGTATTCTTGAAATGCAACCAAAACAAGAACTTTACCGCTTAAGCAATACTGTTTCACCAGGATCAGATGCCATGACTGAGTTACAACAACAAATTACATCTTTGGAAAATAAACTTGAAAAACTGAGTGTCACACGGAACTCTCGTTCCCAAACAAGAAATACAGGTGGTCGATACTCTTCTTCTCATCGAAGTAAGTCTCGCAATCGCTCTTACAATCCTTCTGGCAAATACTGTTATTACCATTTTCGTTTTCGAGAAAAATGTTTTCCTGATAAATGCAAAGCTCCATGTGCATGGCAAAAACAATCCTTCGGAAAACCAGAATCAGCAACAGAATTAACGGCAGACTCTGCTGCTGAAAATACAACATATTGCCGTCAATACCGTCTATTTGTCAACGACAAAAAAACGGGTTTACGCTTTTTGGTTGATAGTGGAGCGGACGTAAGTCTTATTCCTTATACTTCTAAGCACAAATTTATTAGTGACTATAAATTATATGCTGCAAATAATACTGCAATCGATACTTTTGGTACAGAAATTTTAAATCTTGATCTCGGTTTACGTCGAGAATTTCAATTCCCATTTATTGTGGCCAAAATTAGTAAACCTATGCTAGGTGCAGATTTTTTAAATAAGTTCAATTTATTAATTGATATAAAGCATAAAAGATTAATTGATGGTGTAACTAACCTTGCAGTTTATGGTAACATTGCACCCATCTCTATTAATGAATGTGTAAATACAACGAGCAGCTTATGTAAATATTCTGATTTATTTTCTATGTATCCCAATATAACAAAACCAAATTTTCTTGTTTCAAATGTTAAACATAATGTAAAACATCATATTGTAACTAAAGGACAACCTATAAATTGTAAAGCAAGACAATTAGATCCAAAACGGTTGGAAATAGCTAAAAGAGAATTTAAATATATGCTTGACAATAACATCATTAGTCCATCTAGCTCAGAATGGGCAAGTCCATTACATATAGTTACAAAGAAAGATGGTTCTTTTCGTCCATGTGGTGATTATAGAAGATTGAATGATTTAACTATACCTGATCGATATAACATACCTCGAATCCAGGATTTTCAACATATTTTAACTAATAAAGCTATATTTTCTAAAATTGACATTACTAAAGCATATTATCACATTCCTGTAGCAGATGAAGATAAGGCAAAAACTGCCATCATCACACCTTTTGGACTTTATCAATTCAATGTGATGAGTTTTGGTCTCAAAAATGCCCCTGCAACATTTCAAAGGTTTATAAATGAAGTTCTTTATGGTCTTGACTTTGTGTTTCCATACTTAGATGATGTGTTGATCGCCTCTTCTTGCGAGGAAGAACATCGTTCACATCTTAAAATAGTTTTCCAGCGTTTAGATAAATATGGTCTACGGATTAATATTAGCAAATCAGTTTTGGGAGTACCTGTAATAGATTTTTTAGGCTATCAAATATCTGCGGAAGGTTCACTACCTCAACTTCAAAAGATCAAAGCTATCATAGAATATCCATTACCAGAAACTATGCACGAATTACGTTCCTTCTTAGGAATGATCAATTTTTATCGTAATTATATAAATAATGCCGCAAAAACTCAAGCCCCTCTACATGAACTTTTGAAAGGATCTGTAAAAAAAGATCGACGCAAAATACCATGGACCGATGAAACTAGACAAAGTTTTGAAAAATGCAAACAAGATGTTGCTCAAATAGCGTTAATGGCTTATCCCAACTCAGATTACCCTCTGGCACTTCTCACAGATGCATCTGATTGGGCTATTGGATCAGTTATTCAACAAAAAGACCAAAATGGATGGAAGCCAATTGCATTTTTTTCTAAAAAACTTAATGATGCTCAGAAAAATTACAGCGTTTATGACCGTGAACTTTTGGGTATATATTTATCCATTAAACATTTTAAGCATTTACTTGAAGGTCGAGATTTTGATATTTATACTGATCATAAGCCGTTAATATTTGCTTTTAAGCAAAACAATGATAAAGCCCCCCCCAGACAACTCAGACATCTACAATATATCTCACAATTCTCTACTAACCTATACCATATCAGTGGTCGAAACAATGTAGTAGCAGACAGACTGTCTAGAATTGAGGACATCGATTCACCTATTGTCGATTATGACTTGATAGCTGATGCACAAATTAATGATGATGAACTACAACAATTGAAATTACATTCGAAATCATTACATTTTAAAGAACACCAATTGCCATCAGGAAAGCTCTTGTATTGTGATACCTCTACTTCCAGTATCAGACCATTCATACCAAAAAGTTTTCGAATGACAATATTTAATACAATTCACAATTTAGCTCATTCTGGAATTCGAACTACTGTAAAAGAAATAACTAAAAGATTCATTTGGCCAAATATGAAAAAAGATGTTAAACAGTGGACTCAAACTTGCATCAACTGTCAGAAAAATAAAATAACTAAACATACAAAATCGGAATATTCTCAATTTCAAGCACCAGATGAGAGATTTAGTGTCGTTCATATAGATTTAATTGGACCTTATTCACCTTCTAATGGATACACATACTGCTTGACGTGTATTGATCGGTTTACCTCTTGGATGGAAGTGGTACCGTTATCAAATATCACTGCAGAAAGTATAGCAAAAGCTTTTTATGAGCATTGGATTACCCGATTTGGTGTACCTACTTGTGTTATTACTGACAGAGGCACGCAATTTATTTCAGAACTATTTCGAAGTTTAGCTGCGCTATGTGGTGTTAAAGTAAACCATACGTCTTCTTACCATCCTCAGAGTAATGGAAAAGTTGAACGTCTTCACCGTACCTTGAAAACAGCTATTAGATGTCATAACAACGTACGTTGGACGGACACATTACCAACGGTTCTTATGGGTTTGCGAGCTGCTCTACATGAAGACTCTAAGTATACAATAGCTGAAATGGTTTATGGAAAAACTATTAAATTACCAGGCGAATTCTTTGAAGAATCCAGATTGCCAATATCTGATGATAATTTCGTAAGCAATCTCCGAAAACAGATGGCTGACTTAAAACCATACCAATGCAAAAACAAATGTAAACAAAAGATCTTCATTCCAAAAGATTTGTACACATGCTCACATGTATTTCTGCGAATTGACAGAGTTAAAAAACCTTTAGAACCCCCATATGAAGGACTCTATTTGGTATTGCAAAGATCCCCGAAAAACTTTCTTCTATCAATTAAAAATAAACAAGTTAATATTTCAGTGGATAGATTAAAACCGGCATATGTGTTACAACCTAATGAACTTCTAAATCCAACATCATCAAATGATCATACATCTGTGCCGAGTGAACAATCTTTTATACCATGTCAGCAAGTTGCACAACCAAACACAACAACACGCTGTGGAAGACAAGTAAAACTTCCTGTTCGTTTCAATGACATTATTGACTTTTCTTCAAAATTATAATTCATCCATTCCATTTTAAAAATTAACTTGATTTATGTATGTAAATGTTTATATTTAATTGTATTTGTAATTATTTTGTGCAATTTCAATGTGTATTTGTTCGCTATTATTTGTATAGATATATTAATTCGTCTACCATTTTCAAAGTAACGTAACTTTGTTACTGGTAGGGGAGTGATGTAGCGACACCTATTGATATAAAATGGAGTAAGAATTGAACGACTTCTACTTTCACTGTTAAAAAAGGGAATTTTCCCGCTAGAATAAAAATAGAACGTAGTAAGCGTTCGAAGTAGAATAAAGATGCTGTAATTGTGAAAATTGATTATCGTCTTTTATTTTGCCGTCTGAATTTTAATAACACTACGCAACCTTTACAATACCGCCACACATGACAAACTAATTTTGCTGAGTAAAAACTTTTCTTATTGAATCTTGAATAAAATAAATAAATGCCTAAACTTTAAAATTTTCGATTGGCATCATGTAGTTTGCTTACAATTAGCATTGCTGTTAAGTATATTTTATTAAATCATATTTTTTTGTTGTTTTTAAATTTAAAACAGCAAGAAAATTTAACACTGGTACCCTTAATGTACGTCGAAGGAAATATTTGTTGGATTTCGAGAACAGTTAATTTAATATTAAAATTCTCGCAATCGTCAAGACGAAAACCTGGAAATTAGCTCTTGGTTGATTGCAAATGACATAGAGCTCCAATGAAAATTACAAATTGAGAAAGTAAATGACTTGAATGCATAATATCAATGATAAAAAAAAAATTCATTTCAGTTGAAGTAGTATGTTTTTTCTATACATCTTATATGTTCCTCACACATATAGTTAACAATTGTTTTTTATACACATAAGCATACATACACAATTGAGCAAATTCTATAAAAAAGGAGAAAAACATAATTTAAAAAAAACTTGAATTATTTATTTAATGCATCTGTGCTTGTTTACTTCTGCCTGTTAATATATTTTGGTCTGATACAGTAATGTGTTTTCTTTTCCAATTTGTATATGCTTTATGTGTATATTTATTTTTTTCTAGCTTTTTATATGTATATTTATCTTTTTCTAATTTAACAAAAAATGTTATATTAAATTTTAAAACCCTTCTTTAATAATTACATCATACTGATTCATTATGCTATACTTCATATCATGGATATGATAAAGAAAAAAATATAATTTTGTATAGTTTATTCTTGACAAAATTTTGGAGATTTTATTATGTGTGACTTATTTTTCAATATATTTCATAATACATGTGCCTTATTATCTATTTAAACTTTCATAATAATGACATAACTATGCATATCCATTTGAGTAGAAGATTTAAATACTAGCTTTTTCCTTTGACAGTAACTTGACTTAAGCTTTTATAAGTTTTTTTAAAACTATATTAATTTTTTCTTTTATTTGAACTCCAGCAATATTTAAAATTAGAGTAAAATCTTTCAAAGACATGTTTATTTCTTTATCTATTATTATTATCATGTTTTTTAAAGAAAAAGATTCGTTTATTAAAACTGGCTAAGCATATAGTTTAAGATAGTTGTTTACTCTGCTTTTAATATGTTTGCACACACGGCGTCATTCATAATTGCATACATACATAAATGATTAAAAGAATTCCATAAAAAATGAAAAAACAATTTAAAAGAGGACCAGTAAAAGACAAATATTAATGAAATTCTATCTGTAAATATTAAAATACCTCATATAAATGCTAAATTATAAAATGTTATAAAACCAGTTAAAATAAAATGTTAATTTTTATTTGTTTACACAAAGACAATTCCTTGTGTAAATAATGTTTGTGAATAATAAAAAAAAAAGTAAACATGTTTTCCTAAATAAAATTTGTTAGAAATGTGAAGAATTATTGCTCTTTCATTTTAAGAGAGTAGGAAGAAAAACTACTTAAAAAAAATTTTTTTTTTTTTTTCTATAATATATTTTCTGTATTTTGTTAGCTGTTCTTTTATGTCAAAAATTATGGTATTGGTCATCTTTTTAATATTTTATAAGCACTCTACTGTGACTTTAAAAAGCAAAATTTACTAAATCACTACTTTCTCAATGCCATTCAAGTGTCTCCATACTTAGAAGCATATTTCACTGAATTGATAATGAGGAATAAACAGTGAAGCAACAATCTTTTTATTTTCAACCCAAAATGCCTAGTTTTAAAAACATCAGAGACAACATGGTAATAAAATTGCTAATATTTATAAAATATTAGTAATTTTAGTAGTATATTTTAGTATTATTTTATAAATGCTTATTAAATAGCTATTAAAAAATTATTCACTATATATATATATATATATGTGCAGTTAAATTAAATGAACATCCCCACTGTGCAAGATTATTTAAAATTTTGCTGCATAAGATAGTGTTGATATCATGTCTTAACATAATTTTTTTTGCATCAACCATACTTGTATCTTCAGTTTCTGAAAAAATAAATTTCTATGTATTTTTCTTTGTAGGAATTTCTTCGTTTAATATTTTTTCAATATAATGGGCAGATTTATGCACAGTAAAAGTTTCCGCAAAATTTTTATCAAATTTTCATTTTAGTATACTTCATCCATTAATCAATATCCAAATAAAGATTCATATTTCTACCTGATTCATTATTTGAATCGATTGTTGAAATAACTCCAAAAACACAAGCCTGTATCATTGACATCTGCTACTGTTTCATCAATTGTTGTTCCCCAGAAAAATAAAACCCTATGCCACAACATAACAAAATCCCAGTGCAAATTTAACTAGTAAAAACAAATAAACAAAATCTGATAAAAATAAACAGAACTCCAAAGATAATATAAAAAGCCATTTTCTAATGCATCACCTGAATTGCAACCAATCTCCATTTCAGAAGATGGTTCCTCTGATGATTACATGGATCTTTTGATGAGAAAGACATGATTTTAGACTGATAGATTGTAATGGCATTTTGTGGCATGTGTAATACTAATTTTTTATATGAATTTTGTCTTGTAAGATTCAAAATATTTTATTAATTTAATACTTAATTTTATGGAACTTGCCTTTATCAAAATGTTAAATGTTACTTGGTGCAATTTGATCAAAAGTGGTTGCTCTATTAAACAACACCAACCAACATAAATTATAATTTCAACAATATTTTATTTACTTTTAATATTTATTTTTGCTAATGAAAGAGGAATTAAGTCAAGAAGTAAATGAAATTCTAAAGTTTTAATTCCTCTTTAATAAGTAATAATAAACACTTCACATAAAATTATCAAAGTATAAGATAGAATTGTTTGGATTTGTCTTGTTTTTTTTTTTAATTGAGAAGTAATGTTTTATTTAATTACTTAAAGATTTATTTTTTCTTTCAGATTTTGGAATTCTATGATATAGAAGGAATTCATTTGCAATTGCATTCAGCTAAAGGAACTACAACCGTAGTGTCAAGTATATGAATTCATTAAATTCTGAATTGATTTTTTTTTTTATTTAAATTGGATTTAAATGCTACTGTGTTATAAGATTTAAAAAATTGTTAGTTAATTAGTAAAAGGAATTTTTATGATGGAATATGCCAATTTTATTGTCATGTTATTAAAAACATTTTGAGAATGTATATATATATATATATTTCAGCGATTTTCTGAAAATTATTTAAGTTCTATTATTCATATTATCTCTATCTGGAATATTAATTATTTTGAATAATCTGATAAAAAAATTATAATTTTTATTTGTAAATTATATTGAATCGAATAGACTTTTTATAGTTTAAAATTTAACTTTTTCTGTAAAATTTAGTCATTTTTTTAAAAACTTAAGAACAATTTTAGGAAAGTTAGGAACATCATTTAATTGATGGGTTTCTTTTTTTTATGCAAAACATTAGTTTTTCTTATTTCTATATTGAATTTTTATATGAAAATCAGTGAAAAATGAAATGAATATTTTTTACTTATTTTTTTATAGTTACAACTTTAAATTAGTTATCTGTCATAAAAAATGACATCTTTTAATATTAATATTGCTTTTTTTTTCAGTTATTTTCTGGACAGTTAATGACAAGTTAGAAATTAAGTGAAGCCATTTTTCATAAGTATCATTTGAGTGGGTCAAGAAATACTATTGGTGAAGTTATTTTAGAAAGGACTTCCTATATAAAAAATTACTATGATTGAATGTGATATTTGTGGCACAGAATTTTCAGAAGTATATATTTTTACTAAGCACTGTCTTATACATAAAGTTGAAAAGCTTCATACATGCAAGGTATGTGGTAAAAGCTTTTCACAAAAATATAATTTAAAAGCCCATTACCGTATTCATACAGATAAAAAACCTTATACTTGTGATAAATGTGACAAAGCGTTTTCTGATAAAAGCAATTTAATGCGGCATTGTCGTCTTCATACAGAAGATAAACCTTATGGTTGTGATGTATGTTATAAAGCATTTTCACAGAGATGTCATCTAAAACGCCATTATCGTCTTCACACAGCAGAGAAGCCCTACAATTGTGAAATGTGCGGTAAATGTTTTACTCAGAAAAGTGGTTTAAAAGTTCATTACCGAATACATACGGGAGAGAAGCCCTACATTTGTGAAACATGTGGTAAAGGTTTTTCACAAAACAGTAATTTGAAAACTCATTATCGTATGCATACTGAGGAGAAAATCCTATAGTGATATGTATGAAAATCTTATAACTGTGATATATGAAAATCCTATAACTATGGAAAAAGTAATTTGAATACTCATTATTGAATGCACACTGAAGTGAAAATACTATAATAATATAATTGTGATATATGCCATAAAGAATTATCAAAGAAAAATTATTTAAATATCTGTTGACATTTAATACAGAATCCATTTTATATTTATATGGAATATTCATTAATGTATTCATATAGAAGAAACCTTATAACTGAGTTATGTTGTAAAATTTTTTTTTTTTTTTTTTTTAGAAATGTCATTTAAAATAACATTTTCATATTCATATGGAAAAGAAAACACTACAATTGGGAAACTTGTGATAAAACTTGCATGCAGAAAAAAATTTTAAAAATACATTACAGTTATGATAATGCAATAAAGCATTTAAATACAGCAGAACCTCTGTAAGTTGAATTTCAAGGGAGATGCCAAATAATTCAAGTTATAGAGTTTTTAACTTGCGTGGATTTTGTAAGGAAATATTCGACTTGTAGAGGTTTAGATTCTTTCTGACTTATTTTGAGTTAGGTAAAATAAATACAACTTCAAGTTACAGAGGTAATAAACAAGTTTATTTGCAACTTAAAAGTTATATTATTTACTACAATAAAAAATCAAAATAATTCTGAAACAACCTTAAAATAAAAAATATTATGTATTAAAAAAGTCATTTATTTATTTACTTTAGACAATTCAATCGTTCTCTATCTATCGGAATTTAAATGAAATCAATAGCAATAATAAGAATATTTCATAGAATTGTTTATTCTATTTGCTGTATACTCATACCTTTTTTTCGAAGAAACAATGATGTGCATTGTCGACAAATCCTTACAGACGGTAACTTATTTTCCTTCGAGCTATAGAGGTAATTAGTTTAAAATGATCGAGTTGTAAAGGTTGTAAAATCGAACATTGCTAATGTTCGAGATACAGAGGTCCAATTTTTTTTTTGAGTTATGCAGGGAAAATATATACCAAAATGGCTTATGGGGATTGATTAATTATACTCATGTTTGTGAAAATTGCAACACCATGAAGGAATCGTCATAATTGAATGAAATTTAATACACAGTTGAGTGGTAGTGGTACAAATAAATGATTAAATGTTCAAAGCAAACAAACAATAACAAGAGATCGGAATCAATATTTTGTGTGGCCCCCACGCGCCGCAATAAGTGCTGCTACGCGACGTGGCATGGAGTCAAACAAATTTTGAATGTCTGCCTGAGAAAGAGCATTCCATATTGTTTGTATGCGCACCCAAAGTTCGTCTGCAGGAGCAACAGGACGAGGATCACGAGCGAGATGCCGACCAACTAAATCCCACACATGTTCAATCGGCGACATATCCGGGGAATACGCAGGCCAAGGAAGAAGCTGTACCTGCCGCGTTGCAAAGAAGGATTGAACAGTCCTAGTCCTGCTGAATACAGCACCTGGCAAGCTTTGAAGGAAGGGAACAGCTTGGGGCTGTAGAACTTCACTGATGTACCGGTTGCTGTTCAGATTGCCCACAATTCTTAGCAATTGAGATCGTCCACCCTGACTATGGCACCCCAGACCATAACTCCGGGTGTTCGTCCACTGTGGCGTTCGATAATGCACTCCGGAAGGTGACGTTCACCTTCATAGCGTCTGACACGAATGCGGCCATCATGGTACCCCAAATTAAAGCGGGATTCGTCAGAAAACACGACATGCTGCCAAACAGCACGCCAGTCTCTATGCTGAGCGGCCCATTGTAGCCGCAGGCGGCGATGGTTTAGCGTGAGAGGGATCCTGTATAAAGGAGTCCTTGCGCGCAGACGTCTACGAATTGAGGAAGCACACAATGAAACACCTGTAGCTATTGACCACTGTGCTGCCAATTGTCTAGAGGAAGCTGTACGGTCCATCACCGCCATGCGGCCCAGGTGTCTATCATCGCGAGCTGACGTCACATTTCGGGGTCCACTCCCGGATTTCCGAGTTGTCCGACACTCGTTCGTCGACTGCTTCCAAAGACGCCTCACTATGCTGCTGTTACGCTGCATACGAGCGGCTACTGCACGATAAGATAATCCAGCTTCATGAAGGCCGATGATTCTCCCCCGTTCAAACTCTGTAAGCTGTTCAAATCTCGCTCTCTTTCGCCGAAGAGGCATAAGTAACGATTGAGCTAACGTTTAATACTAGCAGATAACCACCGATAACCATACACGCTTAGCTACAGCCGTCTATTTATTCGGATCCATCCGCCGTTCAGAGGGCGCTGCTCAGCATACGCATGCGCTACGGATTTGAAATTCTAATCATTTGCATATCATGCGCTAATTTGCATTTTCTGAAAATTTCAGCTCACTCGCGTAAGTCCTTCATGGTGTTGCAATTTTCACAAACATGAGTTTATTTCGACTTATAGAGGGTTGAAATTTCGAGTAACGGATGTTTTGGGGCTTGAAGGGAAGGGAACAAAAAAAAATTCGATTTGTGGAGGTTTTTGACTTAAAGAGGTTCTACTGTATAAGTATAATTTGAATATGCATTTCAAATAGATACATTTTAAATAGGCATTTCTAAAATTTACACTCAAAATAACAACTCGTAAACTTTTCTCATGGGGGATTTCATTTTATGTGTGTGCTTTTATGATTATGGGTTTGTGTTCTATGTAAGCAAGATGATATTTCAAAAATTAGAAGACATGGTAGAGAATTTTTGTTTCTGTAATTGTAGAATTTATTTTAATTCCACTTATAAGACCTCTTAATTTTGTTTGTATTTTTATCCTCATCATGTAATTGGAAATTAAATTTTTGATCAGTACTTTTCTGTTAAATTTTTTAATGTTTTTCATCATTCACTTGTCATATTTGTAAGAGATATTATCTATAAATTATCTTTTATTTTAAATCATTTAATTATGCAGTTTCATGCAACTGATGATATTAAAACACTTTTTGGGTTATTATTATTAAGTAGCTGAATTAAGATATTTACAATGGCTCATCTGAAATATATAAAAGAGACAACAAAATTTAATAAGTTTTTATATTCTAAGAGTTGTATATTGAAGACATAATATAACTAATGTTAAATATTGTATATTGGAATTTTTTGTCCCAAACTTTAACTCCGTCTTTTTATACTGGTGGTAGAAAAACATTTTTTAATACCAATAGATACAAAACTTTATGGCTTATAAAAAAATTCTTGTAAAAACATATTAGAATCCTGCCCTTAATTCAGTGAATGAAGGAAAGAATTCAGGAGGAAAATCTCTTAAGTATTAAAGAGGGCTATAACGAATCAAGCATTAGCTCACTTGGAACTTACCCATCTCTTTGGGCAGTCTGTGATTAGGGTCACGCCATAATCACCCCTCCAGCAAATAAGACTGATGTTGTCTAGTTGTAAAAGATTATAAAGAACTCTAACGCTAAAACAAAATTTAGGAAGACTTACGATTAATCAATAAATATCTTCTGGTTCTGTTTTGGGTTTAAAATATGCAAAGAAAGCTGAAAATTATACAAGTTTTTACATATCAGTAACATTTCCCCTGCTAGTGCAATACATTTGGAGAATACATATACATAAGTCAAAATTTAAGAGTAGCCAATAAATATTTTCTGATTCCACTTAGTCTAAATATAGATTTTACACTCGCACAATAATGAGAATTTTCATTATTGTGTGAGTGCTATGTTTCGAAGGATTCAGCAAACCATATTTTCTAGCAGTGCAAAAAATTTGTGGAGTCTAGATAATTCAACAAGAATTTTAAGAAAAGTGCCGCTTATGCATTGTATTAAATCGATTTCATTCTGATGTGAATGAATAGTAATGTTCTATATACAGTTGAAACTAGAATAACTTTCTATTAATTACAAGAGAAAACAAAAATTGATTTATTTTTTTTTCATTGCTTTTCAACTTGGCTACAACTATATTTATATGGAGTACTGATAATGAAATACAAAATTTCCTTTATTGTTTACAATGTACAATCCTAATGTTAATCAATGTTTTATGATTTAGTGCATAAGTTAAGAAATTTTTATGTTGATGAAAAATTCTTGTATTTAAATATTTAATAGTTAAAAATAACAATGATAAACTCAAGTGTCTAATACTATTTACATATTGTGTGTTCAAAATGATATATTTTTCAGTTATTTACTAAGCACATCATCACCATTCATTTCTCATAATAGTATGTAAAGGACAGTACAGCGTTTGTAGCTCATGGCTGAGCCCATAAAATAATATATAAAATCCCAATTTTGCCTATATATATGTGGGAATTTTAATCACATACCGAATAAACTTGCGTGTTTATTAGTACGTACACAATGATGGCGATAGATGAAAATCACAAAGAAAAAGGTAGGGTCAGGATAAGGTGCTTTTATGTCTATATAGATTGTATGCCACTACGAATCTTGGAGTTTAAAATCTTTTAAAACAGTATTTTACAGAATTTAATCTTTGGTGTTTATTTACTAATTAATTTAAAAAATAAAATCTTATTGCGGGATGGGGTACTGGTGCCGAGAACAAGTACGCCAGATATAATTTAATTCATATAAAACTTAAGAAATAGATTAATAATCTCATATGATAATTAATCCCAAGTAGAAGTACTGAACTCCAGTTCTTATAGTATTCTAACCAATTGTTTCATAAATTTGTGTTAATAAACATTGATATGCTCCCATGTGTATTCGTCCAGCAAAGTATGTTCACACATGATAATTTAAAATTCAAGAAAGGATTTTAGTTTTTTGTATTTTAATTTTATTGTAGATTTTGTTTGTTTGATATTAAAAAATTTTTTTTATTTTATGTGTCAATATGATTACATTTTTTTAATATAACCAAATAAGTTAATTTTTTGTTACTTCGCTGTTTTGTGATTAAACCAAATAATTTAGTCTTATTGTCTATTAAGAGCTTTTATATAACAAAAATACAAGAACTATAAATAAAACTATATAAAAAAAGTTAAAAAAGACTTTTTTTTGTTCTGTGTAAGTTTTTCTCCTTTTCCAAAGATTCTCCAAAACTCTTCTGGAGTTTTTTACCAAATTCTTGACCTACCTGTGAAATAAAAGAAATCAATGAAATTTCAATAAAGGAAAACTTGTTTCTGTTTATTGTATACATAAACGGATTTAGATAATATTAACACATTTTTTTAAAATTTCTGAATGCAATTTTTACTTAGTACCAAAATTAATAATCATATTTTTTTTTTAAGTATAACAGAAGCATAGTTATAATGTCACATAATAGAAGCTATAAGATACTAATGAAAAGAAATAATTATCATAAACATAATAATATTCCGATTGCTATCATTTAAAATATCACTTCACTATTTAAAAATTAAAATTATACTTTGAAAAAAATTCAATAAATGATCAATTTAAATATTAGTGTGCATGATATGAGGATTATAAAGTCCACAAAAACAAGAGTAAAAATACTCAAAATTAATGCATGCTTGAACAGATTAACATTATTCATTAAAAAATTTTTTTAATATCATAATAAAAAATTACCTTTGAAACAAACATTAATTTGCCATGTGATTTTATTTACTTTCAGAAAAATTGGTTTAAATGAAAATAATAATCTGCAAATAAAGTATAAATATTATTATATATCATGATGCTGTTGTAATGCAAGGTTTAGAGAATATACAAGGCATGACTGACAAATGACTTTGTGAGGGGTAAACAGTTTTCATAAAAGTTTTTAAAATCAATTTGTTGCAGTGTAGACAGGAACATGAAAAGTGAGCAAATGCTGTCCACCCAAGAAAATCTGCTCATAGATTTGTTTTTGGTTGCACTTCAAAGGGGTTTAAAGAATACAATTTTAGAATTAATAACTTCTTTAAAACTTTATTTTAAAAGCAAGTTAATTTAATCAATTATGATATTTCAAGAATTTCTTATTCAACTAAGATTCATTATATATTTTTTTATAATCATTATTTAAATTTTAAGATAGTATTTCTTCATACAAAGTTCACTTTTAACTCAACTTTGATATTTTGATACATCACATGTAAAAATATATTTCATTCTTATATTTCTCTACATAGGCAGTATTTTTATTTTACATTATATAATTTTTAAAAATATGACTTTATTATGTATGGATTTTTTAAAATTATTTTGTGTAGAATAAAATACTGCTATTGAATTGAATTAGATTCTTATAATTTTGAATAAGTTAGCAGGAAGTCAGAAGCATAAATATACTTTTATTTTAAATATACTTTTTAGTTGCATAGTTTAGTTTGTTTTCACTTCTATTTTTTTCTCTTAACTTTTTAAACAAAATTTAAAATGCAATTTTTCCCTATTAGTTTTAAATTCTGTTAAAAGTAGATTACTATTTTATCTCATTATGACAGGCTTCAGAAACAATGTTTTTCATAAAAATAAAAATTTCTATTAGCTTAAGATTTATTTTTCTGCATAGTTTACATATGTACTTTGTTAGGATAATTAAGTTTTCAACATTGTGTAAAATGTTTAATTGCAAATTAAAATTTTGAACTATTTTATTATTATATTATTTTTATCTATATTATTTATTTATACAATTATACTTTAAATCACTCATCAATCTGGTTAGATTGTTCTGACCCTGTTTGTGGATTTTTGTGATCCACCAATGTCCTAATTTAGATTTTTTTTTTATCCTTATTCGTTAATAAACATGTATGATGCAATAGCAAGCAGCATTAATTTATCCAAGTTAGCCATCTGTATTTACTGAGCAACATCAAATGAGTGCATGCCCAGCAAGACATAACATGGGCATGCGTGATTACACTAAAACGCTGGGAATGAATACTATATATATATATATATAATGCTTTGTAAAATTCTTTATTTAAAAGATTATTACAAATTATCTTAATATAAATGATTTACTTAATAAATTAACAGTAAATTAATTTGAATTTTGCAGAGGAGCAGAATATAAATTTATAAAAAGAATTTTTTTTATATAATATTAAGGAATTTTCGAATATCATTTTTTTTTCAGAGACCAAAATATACCATATTGATATTTAGAGAAAAAAATGAGAACTCTTGAAATGTGATAAAAGTAACTGTAACTTTGTAGAATTAGCTTTAGAACACTTCTGAAAAACTTACAAATTGTTAAAAAAAAAAGAGATCACTTACTTCAATACCAGTCTCAATACTTCCAATATGCAAACTTCCAGATCCACCAATCAGTTTCATCATAACAGTTTCTTCTGGGGAAACTGCAAGAACTAGCTTGCAAATGCTGCATTCCTCCTCCTCAGAAGTGGCATCAATAATGAATTCACTGCCAACCTTAAAAGTATTTCATTTAAATTAAAATGCCTAAGCGAGAATAATAATGAATTGATTTCTGATACTATTTAATTGTGATAAAAGTTATACAATTTGCATACATTTATAAACTTACTTTGAAAAAAAAAATTAATTAATTATTAATCAAATAATTCCACTTTTGCATAAATTAAATACTTAATAGACATCCTTTCTGAATATTATTATAGCTGAATTCCCTTCTAATAGGATAATTGTTTTCAACTTGAAATATAAAAATTATATCAGCTGCTTTTAGAAAATCTTTTTTTTTTGTTGCATTTCTGTCATCATAAAAAAAAAAAGTTATTACAAATTTGTGTGAGAGGTTGTGTTTTATTTCAAAAGTTTTATTTATAGAATACCATAAGGATCCTAATTCAGCATATTTTTCTTCCAATTAGAGAATATTTCCTCATCCTCTAAAAAACTGAATTACTCATAATCACATAACTTGGAATATTCCCTGGATATCTCTGGAATATTGAAGACATAAGCCTATCAATAGAATTACTCTTAACAACGAATGTACTTTTGGTTATTATAAAAATTTTGTATACTACATGTCAAACTGTGCTAAAAACTATGCCTCACTCCCACTTATACCAAATTACATCTCCCTTTATAACAAATTATTTCGCTAACCCTTTCCAACAAAATTTTGAAAGGAAACTTCATAATTTTTTTTTTACCACTGACCACTAAAGTCAAATGATTTTCTTATTTAAGAGATGAAAAATAACATTTTTGAAAAAGATACATATTTTTGGAATATACTATATAATATGAAATTCTTGGAAGGTAATAAGCAATATTTAGAATCTATAGCAAATATTTTCAGAAATATTGGAGAATATTACTCAGCTGAACTTGCCATTCAGCCAGAAGACATGCGGCAAATTGTGAATGTTGTAAGTTGTATTAAAAACTGAATTTTATGCTGTTATAGTGAAAACTTAAGACTTTTTAAAATAAACTCAAGACTTGTTTTTCAAGAGAGTTAACATATTTGTAAGGCCAACAGTTTGTTATTATTTGTCTTTTTTATCACAAAATAAAACATAATAGCACAAATTTAAAAAAGCAATATTTCATTTTTAAAAAGAATTTGTAATTGTTATTACAAAAAATATATTAATCAAATTGGGCAATTTAAATTTTAAATGGTTTTCCTCTCAGGTCCCCAATTCAACTTTGTAATCAGTCATTAGATGTAATGCATCACTTTAAAAAAATAACAAGGAAGCATAACAAAAACAACAAGTAGAACATTTTTGAAGGAGTGGGGAGTCAGATTTTTAGACTCCCAATTGATTTATAAAAATAATTTATATTTTTTTCAAAATTCTGAGAATTAATATTAAAGTAAATATTAATATATCCTTCGTAATAAAATTAGAAGTAATTAAAATTACTTCTAATTATTAAATTCTTATTAAAATCCTTCATAACTATTCAATATATCCTTCAATAATAAAATTAGAAGTAAAAGCGGTTACTGTTTTAGTAACAAACTAACAAAGTGTCGAGACTTTTTTCAAAACTGAAGTTTATAAAATCTGTTTTGAATCAGCAATAAAAGAAAATCATATAGAAGCTATTTTATAATTAAGAAAAAATAAGATTTAATATAATACAAATATAGCATCTTTGTTCATAAATATACAATTTCCCTTTATTTGTCTTTAACTATTCTATACTAATTTGGTACCTGTCTATTTTATATTGCTATTTTTATAGGATATATTCATTTTTTGTAAGCAAATTTTGAGTACAAGAATGTCTTTTAAGTGAGTGCAAATACTACAATCTTTAAAGTTGTAAAAAATGTTTCATTAATCTAAAAACTTTTTACAAATATACAAGTTCTATAAAAGTAAATAAATTTATTTAAAAATTTTTTTAAATCCATTAATAAATATCACAATTTAAAAAAAATGATACAAGCCAGAGAAAAAAAAATTGCAATCCCAGGGATCAGGAATCAGAATTGTTTTTGGCAGACACAGTTAAAAATATACTTAAAAAATAAAAATGCAAAATCTAAATAAGGATTTTTATGAGTTACATATTTTACCAGAAAAAATATCTATAAATAAATGTATAAATCAATTTTACCCTATGCAATGTGACCATGAGAGGTAGCTGTGAGACATTCAAGGAAAACACGTCATAGGGATCATCAGACACCACAATTTCAGGTTCACCTTCTCCATCACTCTTGACACCAACCGACTGTATTCTGAAATTAGGATACAGAAATAATTGTCAACAGATGCTTTTGCATATTAAAAAATCATATAATAAATTGTTTGACAACATTCAAAGTAAAAAAGAAAAATAAAGTTTTGAAGCCAAATTTTTTTTCTTTGATACAGAAACTTACTTTTTTCTTTACACTACAACATAGAGAAGGGCACCAGAATAGAATAAAAAGTCCAAGTGGTACTTTCAATTGTATAGTCAATCACTTGCAAATTACTTTACCATTTACAGTTATAACATAAAAAATGGCACCCCCTGAGCTATTATAAATAACTAATAATATTTAAAAAATTGTTTTTTTTCCTTAAATTAAAAAAAAAAAATTACTATAGGTTTCAGTTATTTAGTTTAAACTTTAAATAATAATTTATTTATGGTAATATATGAAATAAATTGAAAATTTAAATAATTTTAGGAGGATTTTTCTACATAACTTGAAAATTGTGCAAATAAAGAGCTTTTAAACGCATTTTATATCAATAAAAAAGACTACTACTTCTATTCAGTTAATAGAAGGCTATTTGTGAGAAAACAAATATTGGTTCAAAATTTATATAGAGAAAGAAATGGCAATCCAAACATTATATGAAGTGGCACAGTTGTTGAAATAAATAGTCTATTTGTGTTTTGCAATTTGGCACATAATTATGACTTAACTAAAAAGATTTCTAAAGTATAATTACTTCGTATCAAATAAAGCAGCTTTTGTAGCCAGAGAAGCTGCATCAATAAGATTTCCTTCATAACCTAAAACCTAGTACATGGAAAAAAAAATGATAAATAACAGCTCTATTAAAAAAAGTCATTTTTATAATGCAATATAAATTTAAATGAAAATTATATTTAATGTTAAAAATTAACCATAAAAGCCTCACAAAAGTATTTTTTTATGTTGAACTGTTATTATCGCTCTTTGTTAACTGGTGTTTTAAGTGCTTATATGTGGCCAATTTGGTTTTGCTCAAAGCAATTTCATTTTTAGACTTATAAAAAAAAACATATTTTCAAAATTTTCACTCAGAAGGAAACTTCTGAATTCTCTTTCTACTCCTCTCCCTCTACTACTTCTGAATTCTCTTTGTGGTTGCATTGCTGAATCTTCTTTTATATTCAGCAGTCACATGAGAATAAGTTATGACTCATTCTTATTCATACAAAAAAGACAAAAATTAATTCTACATACATAAGATACTGACATTTTTTGTAAGTGATCTATTTTCTGACCATTCTACATAAATACATCACAGATGGCCCTTTTTATAGAATAAATTAACAAATTCTTACTGATCATTCAAACTATGTTCCTTAAATCTGCTCATACAGCCAAACTGCACATAATGCAATAATGCAAAAAAAAAAAAAAGTTTTGCCTTGCACAGATAAGTAATTAAAATAAATCAAAGATCAATGAGAGAAAGATCCTCAAACTGTTTTCATTTAAAACATATTATATTTATTCATAAGAATAAGAAAAAAAAAGTTTTTAAAATTGCAACTGAAATTTTGCTACAATTTAGAAAATATATTAATCGAATGCCAAACGAATACTTTTTCTTATTAGAAGATGAAAAATATAACATTACTTTAAAAAGCTAATTGTTAAAATTACAAAACACATTTTGTCCAGTTCAAAAAAATAATAATAATAACTGAAAGCTCATCATATATGAGTTCACCTACCATAATATCAACATATAAAACCCAAACTTGCTGACCAGGAATAACACACAGGGACTTGAGATCAATCAGCTTATCATTATTACAAACTTGGGTTAAGAGTTGGCTCACATCAGCAGCAAAGTCATCTCCTCCTTTGCCTTCAAATTCTAAACATGCATGAGGAGTGCTATACACAGAAACAATTATATGTATCAAAAATAAAGATAAAAATAAACAAAAGAGTGGCCCAGTTACAACTTTTTTTTCAGTGATCTATAATAGAAAATTTAGAAATTTAGGTAGATATTACAGGTGATTAAGAGCACCACTAAAATTTTCTGGATAACATGTCAAATTCTAAAAAATTATACAAAACAAATCAGACTTCCACTACCATCTTTCTAACAAAATTGAATACAAAATTTGAAAAACAAACATCATATAGTTAATATCTTGCATTTTACCATGCCTACAGAAATCAAAGGGACTTTTTAAGGATATTTACTTTGGAGACCAATAAGTTAGCATTTTATGAAAAAGGTAATTATTAACATAATATACATTTTGATAAATATTCTTAACATAATACACTCTTTTCCAAAATAATAATAAATATATGTGAATAATAATATTAATAAACACACATAAAGTCATGAAGAAAATGAACACAAAACACATACATGTTAAAATGATTGTAATATAAAGACAGAGATCACAAAATGCTAGTAATTGCAAGTTGAATGTCATAACCAATAATTGGTGAATCCTCCTACGGTAGGAAATAGTATCATACTCTGAGAATGATGATTTGATTTCATCCATATGAAATATAATTTGTACTCTGTTCAAAGATTCATCGATAGAAACTATATAAGGCTAGCATCTTGATAATCACGATGATTAAGCACAACACTATTCCAAATGAGTTTGCCTTGGTGGATGTTAAAGGCTGACAAAAACAATTTGGTTGTAACTTTGCAACAATCAAGTAATTCGAAAAGGCATAAAATACCCAAGATGCTCAGAAGTTATACCACATTAAATAGTGGAAAATGATGCCCTGAATGCAGTTCAGGTCTGTTGCACAAACTGTATATCTTGCCTCACATTATTGCACTTTTGATTTCCAAGAGTTTTCATTTTGATGGAAGTCCTTAAATGAAGAAAGCTTTCTTCATTCAAAATACTATGGATTATGCATACTTTTCTGCACTTTTGTATTGTCCAAGCAATACAAATTAGTACATTTAACATGAATATAATTATTTGACTGTGTTTGAGGCCAACCAATTGTCTGAAAATTGTGGAATGTAATGTAAAAACACTATTGCCAGAGTTTTTAGAGAACTGTAGTAGCAATGATGATAAAAATTATAACAACATGCATTTGTAAATTATTTTATAAGATGACAGCTATGCAAAAGAAACCAACTATGATTAGTGGTAACATTCATTGCAAACAAAAATTCAATCATTTGTAGTTTTGGGTGAAAAAATATGCATATGAAATTTAAAAATGTTATTTTTTTAATGAAAAAGTGTATGGGAACTGATTTCAAAATGATTACTCTTAGCATCAAAATTTCAAAAAAGCAAATTTTATGATTTTCTTAAGACTTAATGCAATGATACAAATCTGCATATATCAAAAGAAGGTTTGTAATTTCAGATGATTTTTGATACTGCATATTTTTAGATTAATTCACTTCTACTTTTTATAAATTATCTAGATTGAAATCAACATTCCTTTAAGGTTATAATCCATATCTTTTCATCAGCTTAAAAAGAAAGCAAATAATTATGAATTATTCGTTAATAATACTCAATATAGGTAGCATTTCAAATAAACCATCATAAAATTTTTAATAACAGCTATTATTTGAAAGAAATTTTCATGCCCTTATTAATATTTTAATAATGATACACAGAAAATCATTTTTCATTAAAAAGAATTTGAATCACTTTTGCAAAGAATGATTTGATTGTATCCTGAGCTAAAATGTCAAATTAATAAACTGTAGTTGATCCTTATTAAGTTTTCACCCATATTCTTAATTATAAAAATACTAATTAATCATGCTTTGTGTATGTATGCATATATATATATATATATATGCATACATATATATATATAGATAGATAGATAGATAGATAGATAGATAAACACACATTTTGTTCTTCTTGATCTCCCAATCTCCAGTTAACAGATTGAATTATTGAAATAATCCTAATTAATATTACATCTATTTCAAAACGGCCTGAATATTTCTCTGGTATTTCATAACAAAAACACTACAATATACTAAACAACTTTTAATTATTTTTCTTAAAACTATTAACTCTAATGACCAGAGAAGTACTTTTGAAGTCTTCGATATTCTATCTACCTCTTTTTGATTGCCTCCTGGAAATGGATTCCATCTCTTTAAACTACTTAAATTTCATGTTAATAGAATAAAATAAAATAACTTGTGAATTTTTAAATATCAGCTAAATCCATTTAGTCTTCAACTACACTCTGTAGCAGCTTTTGGGCATGTTAAACAGACAAACACAATCATATACACTTGTAAACATTATTAAATCCGAACCCTTAACAAATTGATTATATATAAAAAAATCTTTACATTTGTCTGAAATAAACTGTTACTTTAAGGACTCATTAAGAGAATATGTGTATAATTCAGTGAATGCTTTTTTCAAAGACTGATAAAGAATACCTTTCAATAGAAACTTCAATCCAACCTCTGTCAGGAGAAGAAGCAGGCGGAGAAGTTAATTCTGCTTTGACTCCAGCTAATAATTTTGTATCTTCCTAAAATATAAGGGTATAAATATATTTATCTACATGTAAGTATATACATACATATAATTACATTTTGTTGTTAAAA
>BPLQ01014591.1:29283-347489 GCA_021605075.1 Caerostris darwini
AAAAAAAAAAAAAAAAAATTTAAAAAAAATTTTTTTTTTTTTTTAAAGGAAGTTATGTTGGAGATCAAGATTCTAATTTACAAACTTTCAACACTATGACTTATACAAGATGAGTGTTTGTACCAAAGACAAGATGAATGAACAAAGCTTTCAAATAGGAAAACAGGCTAATTCAGATTTCTCTAATACTGATATTATTTTCAAAAGAGTAAACAAATTAAATTAGGAATTTCTTAAATTATTATTATTTAAAGAATTCTCATTGAATATTAGATGTAACCATATATTTTACATCAACAAACTTGTTGTTAGTGAATAGGTAGGAAGCAAGAAATAAAACAAAATATTATATATATTTTCAATAATATACAAAATGGTAAAATTAAACTAACAAACAAAGGAAATAATAAGAAAAATTACTTTACTTAAAAAGATTGGAAGATGAAGTTTAAATTTTTTAATATTACTAATGACTAACTAAAAAGTCTATATAGACTGCATATATATTTCAGGGAAAGAATTAACAATCCAGTAATTTTAAGTATACATTTTGTGAGGGAAGTTGTATGAAATATACAAGGTAGGGTTGGAAAATTCCTTAATTGGTCTTTGGCAATTTATTGAAACTATATAAAATATTATTTTCACAATACTGTTCTCCTGCATCTTTACACTTGTTCCATTGTTTGTACGATTTACAAAATACTCTTGGAAACCATTTGTACTTTTATCATTGTTTATGAAACAGCAAAACTATATTTTCAATTTCATTTTCATCAGTTGAAACAGATAAAAACCTGCAAGTACTATGTTGGGAGAATAGGATGGGTGTAAAAGAAGAGTAACATTGTCTAGCAAAGTACTTTTTCACAATTAAGTAGCAATGTGACATGAAAGAAAACTCAATTTCTTGCCCATTTTCTCAGTTGTATTTATCTGATTGTATCATAGCCATCATTATCATAAATTTGATATTTAATTTAAAAAAATAATAATAATTCATAATAAACAGACTGGCATTTTACTTACTATTTTTAAAAGGCATGAGCCATTACAAGTATTAATTACACCTGTTTCAAATTCAATGGATCTGTAATCAAGGTTTTCCCTCCCATCAATTCTAATGTTGTCCTGTAAATAAAATGTACAAGATATTATCATGTATAATATGCTTTGAAAATATCATAAAGTATATCACTGTAAATAAAATTTAAAAAAATAAAGAGTTTTGAATTTAAATAGTAGCAACAATGTGACATTATATAAAGGTACATAATATAATAAGTTAATTACACATCCATGTATTTTTTCACAATTAAGTAGCAATGTGACATATAAATTTTCTTTTCTTCAACCAACCCTATAATGAAGAGAGGAACAAAATTTATACTATAATATAGCTCCTTGTTATATATTTTACATTCAAATATTATTTAGAAAGAAAAAAATGTCACATAAACTGGAATTCAGGATTTTGATCTTAATGTTAAGCATGGGTAGAAATGTACAGCAGGAAAAAGTAATTTTGTTAACAAAAACTACTTCTACTTTCAAATCTCATTTTATAATTTGGAATTATCAATGTTGAAAATTTAATTAACAATGAACCTAGAATTAGTTATCAGTCCTATGACTGTTAACTAAATTTAGGTTCATTGCATTTTCTCTTCTCATATGAACAATAAAATGAGGGATTACAGCATTCTTTGAAGTAAGCACATAGTAGTTAGATGAAAATTAAATGTCAGATTATTTTTAAACTATCTAAGAGGCACAATAGGAATCTGTACTTCATCAATTAAATATTCATAACAATTTCAATGACTTACCATGCATTATCTGTCCATTTTAAAATAATAACAGTTAATATAAAAGTATTAACTGTTATTATTTTAAATGATAACAGTATTTAAATACAAATCCTTATTAGTATTTTGCATTTACACAAGACAGGTGGGGATAAAAATGAACTTGCACAAATGTATGTAAAAAAAATTTTAATGTGCATTTTATATTTAAAGAAAGTAAATACAGTATTTGACATTCCTTTTGAATACTTTTTATATGGAAATTTATAAGAATATATATATATATATATATATATATATTTATAAGAATACACATATATATATATATATATGGAAGTGACCATAAAAACTTCTTTTTTATGGCTTAAAATAAAAAAGCCAATTAAGTCTGAAATATTTTTGAAAATTCTTCAATTATTTAAGATTATTTTTTCTAATAATCAACAAAACATATTTTATTAAACATTAAAAAGTGATAAATTACTATATATGTGCAGAATAAGTACGCCACTCCTTAAAATTCAGTTTAAAATAAGAGAAAAAAAAAGGTCAATAAACAAATTTTAGAGATATTGTGATATGGAATGCCCTTCTGCCAAACTTTGCAGCAAGACAGATCGTTGCTTGCATTACAGCAATCTTGCATACGACTTTTATTATTTTTTTTATGAAGTGCAGTTCGTTGTATGATTGGTTTCATGTTAAAAGTGTCTTTCATCAGTGTGTGCATGCTCTTGCTAAACAAATATGGCTGTATTTTTCACTAAAAATTTGTGCTCATGCCTCGATTAGAAAAGTAAATTTATATTAAATTTTTTATTTATTAAGCAATATATTTATTACCAAAATAATTTAATCAAGTATCCTTTAACATCTGCATTGAATGCTTACTTTAATTTGTTATTTGTGTTTAATTACTAATTCTGGTCTTAAATTGGACTTTCTTTATGTGTGTATGTAGAAGAAAAAAACAAAACAAAATTCTATGATAAGGTTTTGTTACATTTATAAAACATATTTGGGGGGAATTATCATTTGACATTTCAAGACATTTTCTAATTTGTTTTCATGAGTTTCTTGAAAAATAAGAAAATTGTTAAAATACTTCATGTAAATGCCTCTTAATAAAAATAGTCAAAATGAAATATTTGATCTGTATCTGCATTAGTGAGAATGGTTATCTTATAATAAATTGAGAGTTTATGGGTTGTTCCCTGTAAGTTGTAATATAAGAATTATAATTTGTCAAGTGTGTAAAAATAGCAATTAACCAGAAAATAAATGAGTATGACGTGAGTATCCCCCCTTCTACCACATTAGGACATGGGGTAAAGAAGTGGAGGGTGAACCTGAAAATCACAAAAAATGTGGAGACAGATGGGGGGGGAGCTTGGCAAACACGGTAAAAACAAGGGGGTGCGGAGGGGCGGGAAAAAAAAAAAAAAAAAAAAAATAATGGAAACATTTCATATTAGTCAATCTAGTTAAATTTTTAATTTAATTTTCCCCTGCAAACTTCAGTTTCAAGGATCCTGCCCACCATATAACAGTAAAATTTACCAATCCAGAATGCATTCTATTAATTAAATACATAAATGTTATGTATTGTAACGAGTTAATTAAGGATTACAGCATGAATTGTAAGAAGTTTATAGTGCAAATATAAGCAGTAAATTTTTTGCAGTGTGCATAAACATAAGAATAACAATTCTTAAAAATGAGTAACGAACTGAGTGAAGTGATTATCTATCCCCTGATGGTAATAATCAATTTGGCACGAAAAAGGAGACTTGGCGATGAGGAATCCAAAACAACAAAATCTCTGACTTATAATTTTAATTAATTCTCATGTTATTAAATAAGACAAATAACATCAAGCTTAAGACCCACTTTATGTGACAATAATTGACAAAACAGAATATTTCTCTAAATCAGATGACAAATAGATTCCATTTAAAATACGGATCGAATTCTTGTTAATACAATTAAGTGCTCTGTATAATAGTGCAAAAACACAATTACAAAAACATAGAATTAAAATTAGTTTACTGACTTGAATTCCATCTATGAGGTAAACTTTTTCTCCTTCACTCGACATGTTTACAGCTCGAATACACATAGCACGTGTATGAAAACATTAAACTTTCGCGCAGTTTGAAATAAACAGTGAATAATGATTACAGTGAATAACTATTTCATTTGAAAGGAACTATTCAGGAAAAGAAAAAATGGAATCATGACTAAAAAAATGCAATACAATGATACAATGTTAAATATACACATTGGATTCCATAACATTTTTTTTAAATAATGCTAAATACTAAATTATTATAAATAACTCTTACGACAAATAATTAACTTCTAATTGTTCGACATGAAAAATTGTAACCATAAAAGGTAACAATTTCAATTAGTTACTGTATAGTGTTTAACTGCATTGCAATAGTGTGAAAAAAAATAGAGAAAAAAATTACAAAAAAAATAAAAGGTATTAATTAAAAATGCTCATTTAGAACATCAAACGAAAAAGCATTTTCATCATCGCCACGCATTTTAGAAATAAAACACATTTCTGCATTGATGGGCAGAATAATTTTATAAGTAATATTTTCCATAAAGTTTTTTTAATGAGTTTCGGTTACAAATTAGCCGCATACAAATATATGGATTCGTACATCCATTCCACCAAGGACATTTTACCGACTGGTAAACGTTTTCTTAGAAAAGTCTTTTGGAGCGCTATTGGAGATTTGCTTTTATTTACAAATATTTCATATTGTTAATGATACTTGATTCATTTTCATTTATATTTCTGTAGTTGAAGTCGAAGATAGTGAGGTTGCTTTCTTTTGGCTCATCTAATTTCTCTCTATTCAGAGTTTCAAAGCAAGTAGAGTACTTTTTTTCCTTTTTTCCTTTTTTAAATATCATTCTTCAACTTAGATAAGCTGCCTATATACATATTTTTATTTTGAATTTTTTTTCCCAATTCAAATATTTTTGTTCGAATTTACAAATTTTTTTTTCAGCTTAAATCTAATTGGGTCTACATAGTTTTGTTTACTAGTTTAGCACCAACATGGTGAATACTGCATCAAATTCTCCGTCTTTTACACTTTTATGTGAGGTATCGGATGGAACAATTCCAATGACTCATCCAAAAATCCCGTAGAATGTTTTATATGTGAAAATCACGACATTTAAACAAGTAAAAAACATGCATTTACCCATCAAGGGAAATTACTCATATCTCTGAACCATTTCAATAGTACCTAAAATAGTTCTTTGATGCTGTATGCATTTTATTACTCGCAAGGTGTAACCACACCATTTGTACTACATAATATACCAATGATTATAAAATTAGCAGATTTAGCCAGCGAACTTGAAGAAAGTATAACTTTCGTGATTGAGTAACTTGTAACTGAGCTTCAAAGATTTGGAAAAAAAAAAAAAAAAAAAAAATTAAACCTGTTTATATAATGTCGTTTTTTGTGCATGATTTTTTTTTTCCAGTATATAAAAAAAATTCCATCATCTGCATATTATGAATAAAATTAGTTAAAAAAAATATTTCAAAAAGCAAACAATAGATGGCTCTCAAAATAACGTGCAGATTTTAAAAAATTCAATAGATGGCCCAGGCTATTATATCCCCCTCGAAGATGGGCTACACAAGATGGAAAATCAAAATTAATGTTGTCAAAACCGAGGCTGTACTTTTCACGAGGAGAAAGATTCTTCCTCCTAACATCTACATTTTTAATCGGTGAATTAACTGGTCTACTAATGCTAAATATCTGGGAGTTTTTCTTGATAGTAAATTAACTTATACTAATCACATTAATCATGTTAAAAAAAAATTTAACACCTGTCTTCGCATGCTTTATCCTTTTATTAATAGAAATCCCCCCTCTCAATTGATAATAAATTACTAATCTACATGTACTATATTGCTCTTATCATAACTTATGCGAGTCCGGTTTGGGGCTCTGCTGCAAGGTACCACATTAATTATATTAAAATTCTAGAAAATAAACTTTTGCGCAGGATCACAAATTCTCCTTGGTACTTTAGAAATGATGACATTCGACATAGTCTTGCCCTCCCTTCTATTCAAAATTTTATGCAGCTCAAGATTGCGGAAAATTTTTATGCAAATCTTGATCACATCCCGAACAAGGAAATTCGAAATCTTCCGAGATGCGATTTCTCTTTGCCGGAGAATGCTAAACGCCCAAGGGCGGTCTTACATAACTTGCAACTACCTTAGACGAACTGGCTCAGTCGTCAGGAGCACCCTGACCTGTTGCTTTAGTCATCATTTCTAGCAGCTGCAACTCCATTCTGTGGTGTATTCTTTATTGATTTTTGCTTTTTATTTTTACTTTATTTTAATAGCTCTCTTATTAAATAATTATATTGTTAAAAATATATATATTTTTCTCGTTGCTCTTTTAAACTTACTTTGAACTGGGACAGACCTTGGTCACTTGCTGCTTTGACTTTTATTTCATGAACTTTACCTACCATGCTTTCTACTTTGCAGACAGGAGTTAGGCCCCTACGGGGCCAAGGAATTCCGAAAATTACAAACTGACTGACTGATATTATATCCCATTATCACGAATGTTATTAGATGCGAGATAGTGCTACATCGAGAGGATTTGATTTGCATATTTTCTATGTGGGAATTTATTTTACAGCATTACAACCAGGGTCGGATTTAGATGAAAAGAGGCCCTAGGCTATTCCACTTATGAGGCCCTTTCACCTCCCATTTTTAAGTTTGTAAATTGCATGAGAGATAATAAAATACATCATTACTGTGATACATATCAATATGTTAAATGAAACATGTTGTGATGGGTACTAATCTTTATTAAAAATTTGGCACGGATAATAAATAAAAAAAAAGTCGAGAACACTTATTTATATGAGTCATATGTGTAGAATTTCTCCTTTTTTTCGATTCAGTGTTTACTGTTTTTAGAATAGTGTAATTAGTTAGAATGGTGCTTTAGAATTATTGTTAGAATAGTGCTTTAGAATTATTGTTAGAATAGTGCTTTAGAATAGTGTAATTATAATTTTGTTAACAATTTAAATGTAGGCCCCTCTTATCTTGAGGCCCTAGGCTGAAGCCTAGTTAGCCTATAGGAAAATCCGGCCCTGATTACAGCATAAAAAAAATTGTTTTATCGTGTTGCAAACAATGTATTTTATAGCTACTTATGAAGTTTCAAGCTATTTTTTATGTGATATCTTTTATGTTGTCCCTATCCCCCGCGCAAAAAAACAGGTTTGACTATAGCTCATGTTTAGCCACTCATGTTTTACTAACTAATTTGGGCACAAGAAACAAAATATATAAAATTGTGGTCCCCTAGAAAAAAAAACTAGTTTATTCTTTGATAAACCCGACAGTGGCCTTCAACCTGACACTGTTCTTAAAATTTTCTTTAAGAGTTCTTAAAACTCAAAGGTTACGTTAGGGGGCCTGAATGTCCGAGTGGCTAGCGCTCTGTACCACATGTTTCGGGTTCGAGTCCCGGTGGTGCCGTGGATGTTTGTCGTGGTTCGGAATCCACTTTAAACGGTAGGTCTTGTAAAAACAAATCACAATAAGTTTTTAACAGATAAAATGCCTCTAACTTTATCTGTAATTTAGATAGTAGCTTTTATATACTTTGTACAAAAATATTTCACGTTTCTAAGAAAAATATTGTTGGTGTGAGTCTTATTAATAAAAGCTAACATGACTAGTATCTCCATTTATCTATGTTTTCGTTTACTACATCGCTAACTTATGGCTCTACAAGTTTGTTTGTTTTTTCTAATGTAGCTGGTAAACACTTAGACAATTGTCTTGGACGCCTTAAGGCAAGAGCTGCACCGACGTTACTCACTTAGCATTACCCAACAGGTGTGTATAGCTTGAAGATAAGCTACGGACACGGAGTAACACTACCTCCTCAACGCTCTACGATCATGTTAGACTGGGACCTACAGGTTTAAAGTGGATTCTGAAGCACTGCAAACATCTACGGCACCTGAACCCGAAACCTGTGGTACTGAGCGCCAGCCACTCGGCCATTCAGGCCTCTCCTCTATAAATTACTAATCAACTATTTTTAATGACGTGTATATATATTTTTGTTTGTTCTGACGCAGATTATTTCAAATATTCACTTCCAATATATATAGGTTTTTTTTTTTTTTACAAGTTGTAAATTTTTGTGTTACCGTTTAATGTAGACCAAGGCGATTCTACATTTTAGTGGGTTTGTCTTAGGCATTTAATATGGCGGATACCGCTTTAAACTCCCATTTAATGGAATACAGCCCTGACGAATATCTTCATTTAAAAGTTCACTGTAATATTCTGATTTATCTACAAATTGCAGAATAATGTGTAGGACAGCAAGAAAATCATCGACGGTGCTTATGTATCCCTGCTTGAGAAGGTACATTCATTCTACAAGGTACAATAGGATTTATAAAAATTTTAATAAATTTCTTTTGGTGTGTGTAAGTGTGGCAAAAAAAAATATTTTATAAATTACATCAATATAGTAAGATTTTTCTTCTGTTCACTGTTTTTGTGGGTTTTATTTTTCCTCGAAGATTGTGTTGATTTATTTTCCAATAAGGTGATACATAACTACAAAATCATTATTAGCTTTAAATATCTAACATACATTGAAAAATACAATTGTTTAATTAATTAAAATGCAGGTTATGTTAAGCAATTTGAATTTTATTTTACTTTTAGATCTAACATTTTAAAATAAAAATCTGATTTTTTTTTATGGTACATTAAATGTTACTCATATATCTCAGTAAATTTAGATTTTTCAGTTTAATAAATTACTATTAATTCAAGGAAAATGATTTCATTAATTTCTACAAATAGTGATGATTTTCATTAGTATATTTTAATTAATATTATATTTTTGACATAAAAACTATAAACAAGGATTATTATTATAACTGTTATGTTTTATATATTTATTATTAACTTCTTGAACATTACTTATAGGAAGAGAACATTTTAAATAACAACTATTAAAATATTTGCACTAATTGTTTTTTACTTATATAAAAATCAATTATAAAGTAAATTTTAAGAATTGATTTTGCTGAAATGAATAATTTAAGTCACAAAAAGGAAATTCCTTTGTTACATGAAAAGTACAAACCATTATATTTATGTATACGACAGAATAAATATGAGCATCAAACTATCAAAATTTTCTTCTGACTTTTCTTTAAAATTGTTAATGACAGTAAACAATTTTAAAAGTGCTCAATAGATGGCAGCAAAATGTAGTAGTAACTAGTTTGCCCAACTCTGCCTTTTTTTTTAATAAGATTATTCAATGTTTTAGCAACATTAATTTTGCATGTCGTTTTTATTTATCGGTAAGCGGTATAGTGAACATACTTTAAATATACTTGTTAATAATATAAAATAGTTGCATACATTTTTAAAAGACCATTGAAAATACCCTGTAAATTTTTATTTACTATTTTTTATTTATACAGAAATTTAATACCATCACGAAAAAGAAAATGAAAAACAAAATATTTTTACATCAAGAATTTATGATTTTAATATGATAAAAAAAATTATTTAGCTTATGAATGGAACAAATAAGTTTGCTTACATTAATTAAAATAAAAAATTGTGATATTTCCCAAAGTTAAAAGAATGGGAATCTGAAAAACAAATTTAACTTTGTTTTTCAATGCACAGCTTAATAAAGTATTTAAAAAATGCGATATACAAAATCCTTTAATAGTCCAATTTCACGAAAGTCTATATCATACTTTTCAACATCTGGAGTTGAAATAACAAAATCGAAATAACAGTATATTCTGGTACAATTTTTCAATCAGAATTTTCGATTTCTGTGACAGCATGATGGGCCCTAAAAGACTCTGTTGCCAATAAATGGTGCCAGTAACAATAATCAGTTTATGTGTAAGCAACTTGAAACGATCTTATATTATAACAGTATATTCTGGAACAACTTTTCACTCAGAATTTTCGATTTCTGTGACAGCATGATGGGCCCTAAAAGACTCTGTTGCCAATAAATGTTGCCAGTAACAATAATCAGTTTATGTATAAACAACTTGAAACGATCTTATGGTAAAAAAAAATCTTTCATCTTTTAATATTGGGACTAATTTATTCATCTCGATTTTAAAAATAACTTTAAAAAAAAGAGAAGATTTATGCTACTGCAATTTTTCTTAAAAAAATCTTTTTTATAGGAATATATGGAAATACAAAAAGGTTTCATAGCTGTTTCAATATTTCATTGAGATTTTTGATCAGTTTTAGCACTACCATAATTCTCATCATTATTTTTTGGTAGTGTTACGATAGGAGAAATATTCATTTTAAATAAATTCACTGCTGTATTGGTATTATACGACTTGTGTGGTGAATTTTTATTTCCTGAGTATGACGGAGTAACAGCCATTGCATTATAAGGTATCGAATTATTATTGAAAGCTGGAGAAGCCCAGCCATATTTCATTGAACGAATTTCTTCTCTTGGATCACCGAATGTGGGGGATATCAAGGGTGAATTTCTTTTTGGAGGCTCATTGTTAGAAAAATAAAGATCATTTAATGCAGTTGTGTGTGAAGGATGCACCATAGCAGCTCTGGCATATGAAATGTGGTCATGATGGACATTTCGACTTGTACAAAGTATTTCTTCTGGACAAGGGTTCATAAAAGAATCTTGCAGTGAAATTTTTGTATTCAATAATTTATCCGAGTTTGTTTTGACAGAAAGGAAGTCTTCATTTGGAATACTTCTTTTTAAATAATTTGATGTTGAAATACTGTTGGATAATGTATAATCGATGGCAGGTTGAGGCATTGATTTAGACATTTCTCGTGTAATAGTTGAAGTGGAATAATTTGGTGATGAACTCTTTATAACCGGAGGATAAAATTGGTTTCCTTGTTTGGTATAAATGAAATCTTTTATTGGAATAGTCGTCGGTAAAACAGGTGTTGCATTAATTTTAGATGAAGTTTGATTTGAAATCTTTTTACTTAAGTGACTTTTTCCCTTCGAAATGGCAGTATGTGAATTTGAGGTTTCCATACAATCATTAAAAGGAACTTGTCTACGTTTTGTTGGACGGTTTACTTCACAGGAAATAGTTTTTCTAGGTGGAGTAGAAGTTGAATTACTCTTTGAATGTGGTTTTAAATATTTTTTGGTGAAATCAACTTTTTTTGGAGTTACTGATGACTTGACAGAGGAACTGGATTTTGACGAATTACCAATATTAATTGTCTTAATTTCCATATTTTTTTGCTTCAAAAGTGTCATGAGGATAGAATCCAATTTTGTGTTCATATCAGCCTTTCGTGGTTTCTTCGGCAATTTAGACTTTTCAAACTTTCGTTTCATAATTGTTGATTTTTTAATTTTGTTCTCTTTCTTAAGAAATTTTTCATTCGAAACATTTTTTTTCACCTTTTGTTTATCATCTGCAATCTTTTTGAAATGGACAGATTTAAGCTTCAATCTTCCCTGATTGACGAAAAATCCACCTAACTTTGGTTCTTTCCCCGCCGGGTAAGAATCAGTAAAGACTTCTGTGTTATCGATGTAAGATTCTTCTTCATAATCTTTGAAAAAATCAGCAGAATCTTCTGGAATTAATTCTAAATTTTGAGCGTCGTTTCCAAGTGTCGTGCCCAATAGTTCTAAGTAGTTCACAGAGTTGTAGAATGAATCCGTTGATGGGAATAGCTTTATGTCTAATCGTAAATTTTTTGAAGGCATAGTTGCTAAACTAAAAATGAAAAAAAAAGAATAACTTAAATAAATAAAGAAATTTACATAAACAGTAACACTACATTAACAACACATTCAGATATTTTAACTTTGATTTACTTTACAGAAAAAAATAGATGGTAAAAATAAATTTATTTGTCAAAAGTTATACTAAATGCTCCAAAATACTATGTCTTTTAAAAATATCATTCTCACAATCAATGAAAGTTAATAAAGTTTAAAGTTTGTAAATTCCGACTATTATTTTACATTCTCCCTATATATATATCTTGTTCAAATTTTCAATCGTTCATAAAATACTTTTTATTCATCCACTCAAGTTCAAATACATTTTTTTGAACTTGTAGTGGATGACACTGGATGTTAATACAGTTTTTTCAAATATTAATTCAATAATTAAATTTAATTCATTAATTTTAGTATTTTTTTAGATTTAAGTTTAATTATTGAATTAATATTTGAAAAAACTGTATTAAAAGGAATTTTCTGCAATATAGTGAAAAAAAAGTAAGAATTGACTTAAAATTTTTTTTTTTTTTATATTACTTATTTTTTCATACGCTTACAGCAAAGCAATTGAAATTGGAAAAATTAATCTCATATCCTGTAACATATATATTAGACCTATCGCATATCAGTAATATATATTTTGACCATTTTCTGGCAAGTAATTGTAAAATAGGAAAATTCATTTAATTAGTATTTCTTCTATGGTTATTGGCCAATAATGGTCGTTAATGCCAAAACTTTTAATGTAAGACACTTTTTTCAGAAAGAACATATTAAAAAGGCCTTATTATCATAAAGGAATAGCACTTAACAATATTTTTTAACAATTCTAAAAAAGAAATGTTTAACTTTGTAACAGATCGTATAGCTCTGATTCTTGATCGTATAGATCGTATTCTCAGTATAGCTTTTAGAGTTTGAGAGGTTTAGAAATTTTCTCTTTTTAAGCAATGTAACTAATTTAGTGATTCTCAAACTTATTCCCATCCTCAGCAAAGAGAAAAAACAATAATTATTTTTAAAATAATAACTAATATCATTATTAATTAGTTTTAAAATGACCACATACATGAGATAAATAACATATGGATGGAAAGGCTTTTTAAAAATTCACAGTTACAGTCCCGGACTATTTTATTATGGCCACTAGAATACTTGAACAAACATAGATTACGTAAAAGTTTTTATATTTTTATTCTTAAAATGTTGCTGTTTGAGTTTTCATATTTTAATTCTTAAAAATATAACTGTTCGAATTTACTTATTTTTATAATTAATACCAGTTATTATAAAACATTTTATATGTTTTTAAGACAGTTATTATTTGATGTATAACGCTGAAAGCAGGTTTTTTAAATGAAAATGAAAATTAATTCTCTTTACAGGAAATGCTAACTAAAATTACAGTTTTTAAAAATTCTTTAGTTAAATTAATTTTTAAGTGGAATAAAATTAATTTATTTTAAAATTATTCGTCAAATGGTAGTTAGCATCACTTTCTTGTGATGCTAAATTATTAAAAAAAAAAATGTAATATTTTTTGCGTATAATATATTTTCTCCAACTAAATTAATCATAACATTTACTAAAAAGGCTAGTTAATTCATGTTCTCTTTAAAATTATATTTTATGGCTGAATTTTTGTATTAAAAATGCTATAATTATAATATTAAGCCAGGAATGTATTTACAATTTTAGGTTGTACTAATACAGGACATTTACTTTTAAAAATCTGACCGCAAGTCAATGCTCTTCCTTGATTGTGTGATAATAGATTAATCGTGATAGATCAATGAATTATAATAATTAATGAATCATGAATAATAATATGAAGATATCATGACTCATGAATGATATATATATCATGAATATGACTAATGTTATATGATTCATCAAATATGAATCATATATCATGATTCATGAATGATAATAATGAATAATATGAAGATATGAAACACGAGGTCTTCCCATGAGCAAAAATTAGCAATAATAATATTGAAGGCTTGTTAGAGTACCTTGCCTCCATCTTTGCTGAAAATGATGATACATAGCGGTGGTCTATGCCCATATCGTTATTAAAGATTTTATCAGAAAAATAAATAAATAAATGTCCTCTAAAATTTTTGTATATAAAATATTTATTTTATTTCTTTTTATATTTTTTAATTAAAATTAATTATTTAACTTTAACCAGAAATAAAAAAATTTGAAAAATAATTAAGAAAAAAAGATAATAATAATTAAAAGAAAATTAAAAATGAAAAGAAATAATTACTGAATGGAGATGCTAGATGAAAAACAGTTGCAGAGAATTCAGATAATAGGGAGTTTTTGCATACCGTAAGTTAGTTACCGTAGGACGTCCGTTAGCATTTTTCTCCCTAGCGCGCATGCTCATAGGAAACTGAGCACGCGCTAGGGAGAAAAATGCTAACGGACGTGCTACGGTAACTAACTTACGGTATGCAAAAACTCCCTAATAAAGAACCAATTTTTGCTCAGGTCAAATTAGCAGAAAAATAGCCGGGCGAAATGTTGGAAGAAAAACGAACTTTTTCGTCTAGACAGAGTAATAATCACAGGAAAAATGCAGAGTAATAGATAGGGATTGCAACACCGGTATACCGGGATACCGAATACCGGTATTTTGGGCCATTTGTACAATTTTGTAATACCGGTATTCACAAGTTTAAATACCGTCTTTTCGGTATTTTCTAGAAATTTAGAAATCTTATATGTGAAAAATTCTTATTCTTATCTGCTAATTCTTTTTCAGAATTCTTATCTGAAAATTAGAAATTCTTGTCTGTGAAAAAAAGGTTGTAGTTGTGAAGAAAGTGTGTAATATTTCGATAGTGTTTAAATTGGTGAGTTTGTTATTCACATTGTATTTGCATATCATACTTAAGAGTTCAAAATATTTTCAGATTTTTTATATATATACTCATAAATAATACCCCATAATAATGAATAAGAATAAAAGAACATAAAAAAATCAGTTGATAATACTTCGGTTTTTGTTTTGTAAGATCACATTTCAAAAATTTGTTATAGTACCACAGACTGAATAGTGATATTTACACCTTTTGTGATTTAAATGAATAAGATGTTCCTTTACTTTTGTAATATTGGCATTATCTAATAAAACCGGCAAATAAAAAAAAAACACCTGTGTTTTCTTTCTTTTACTAAAATTTCTACTACCGGTATTAAGATTTAAAAAATACCAAATATCGGTATTGAACTTTTGGTTAGATATTGTAATCCCTAGTACTAGAGGAGCAACTGGCTACGGAGTTGGGAGGGGGGGGGAAATACCCCTTAACCTCATCATCTTAATTCATAAATATGATTTTAATTTTAATTGGGCTGCTTTATTGTTAGTATATAAAAAATTACAAGATAAAGTTTCTAAATTAAATACATGGTACTCAACAAAGTTAAAAATACTAAAAACAAAATAAAAAATAAAAAACAAAATTTAAGTTAAATTTAAATTCGGTACAATTAGGGATCATAATAGAGGAGCGATGCGTGGTGTAGGGCAGTTGAACGGAGAAAACCATGTCTCAGGGAATTGAATGAAAATATTTAAGAGAGTGTAAGGTCTTTAACAATTATGACAGGAAGTGCAAATAAAATTGAAATTTCGGTGGGTATTTAAGACAGGATTATTTTGTTAGTTTCAGATGCTAATCCATTTACAAAAAGTTCTAGTTTGCTTTCTTAGTTTGTGCATTATTTACTATTTGAATAAGGGCATCTAGAGCATTTAAATTGGTAAATTTAGAGATAAATTCTTTCAAAAAGTAGCTAGTCTTTTGAAAAATAAGAATATCTTCAATATTAATTAAAGAGTTAAACTGAATTTGATTCTGTGGAATTTGAATAATAATATTAGAACTTTTGAATGCAGCAACAAGACCTAAATTGTTAGTAACCGGTCTAGAAGAGTTGAATTTAGGGATAGTAGTCTGATTATTTGAATTAATATTTATTTTAGGACATTTTTTACAACCCCTCCAAGCGTCGAGGTGCTCTTTTACACCACAGTTAATACAAATAGGAATTTTAATTTTTTTCCTTTAATAAAACATTCTGTATGAGAATGTTTAAATAGAGTTGCTTAACTTAAAAAACGACATATTCTCTTAATTATTTTTTTCTTTTCTAAAAATTTCATTAATCAGGCACATTATTTATTAATTATGGATTAAAAAAATAAATTATAATTAATAATTAAATATTATATTTTAGTCTTAGTTAATTTTTTTTTAAATTTTATTTTTGGTAAAACTCTCTAAGGTAACACATTCTAAAAAAAATAATCAACAAATTCTTGTTTTATTGCAACTAGTCTGCTATGTCGGCTGATATTAAACAATCTAAAGTGGACGACTGTGAGGCCATGTATTATCATACATCTTACTGATATGATTTAAATTACGCATTCGTTAATATATTTAAAATTTTCGTAATTTGTTTCATATATTTCAAAATTTATGTTTATTTTAATAATATCTAATTTCGTTTTCATATGTATAATCTAGAATTTAATTTATCTTATAAAAATTTTTAATATATAAAGTAAAGAACTGTATTGTAAAAAATTTAATAGCATTTTATATTTCTAAAATTTTTAAAAATTAAATAACTTAAAACTAATAACTTAAAAAGTGCACTAATTACTATTGGCGAGAAAAAACAAAACATAAATATATTGCATACATATGTACATACTCTAGGCAAATTGACACTTAAACAAATAATCGGTAAAAAAAAAAAAAGTAATCATAAAAGAACAGCAAAATATTTTCATCAATGATCACATGCCCAGATATATAATTCAGAATCTAGAATGAGATCTCTTCAATTCTTAAAGTATTTTATAAGCATAAGTAATTGAAACATAATACCAAAATAAACTTATTAACGATAACGAAATTTACATTTCGAAATGATGAATGGAATTGCACAAAATAAATTAGTGGCAAAATCTACATATAATAATCTTTAATGTATGCTTTTTTAAAATCCATATCTTACTTCAAATTCATAAACAACGTAACTATTAATTTCATATGACGGATTTGTTTTTTATTTTCATGCATGTTGCCGTTAATCAAAATATAAATGCCACGTTCTTTAGTGAGGCCATGTGTATAACAATGGAACAACACGTTTTTTATTTAAAATATATTTTAAGTAATTTATAAGAATATTTTATAAATAAAAAATATTTCTTCAAAAGATACCATATTTTCAATTTTCATCAAATAATTTGACATTTTTCATTCCTTTCTATGCGCTATTACAATGTGAAATTAAATCCTATTTAATTCATCGAAAAAACATAACTTAAATTAAAACATTATTTAAATTGCATGACTGTTTTAGATATTCCAGAAATCTAGTATATATTTTTTAAAAGTTCAGAATACTTGTAGAATTTTAAGTAGCAAAAGAATATATGCTACTGTTAGATAGTTGCAATAATTAAAAGATTATATATATGCATACATACATTATATATGTAAACCATTTAACATACATTTTCCCATAAGAAAAAAAAATAAGCTTGAAAATAGTTGCGCCCAACAAATCAGATATTTATTTATTGAATAATAAAAGCATTTCTCAAAAGATATTCATAATTTCATGATATTTAAAATATATATGATTATCAACAGTAAAAATATGAATATTCTAAGTAATAATTACCCTTTCCGTCCAGTTTCTAAATAACTCATTATTTAGATTTTTATTTTTCTGAAATGACAGTTCTGAATTACGATATCATGAGAATGTTTTCAAATCACCAAAATTCAGAGCAAACAATAAATAGATCATTGCCACTAGAAATAAAATAAAATTTGATTAATGGAGATTTATTTACATGACACATTCCTAAATCCAACTTAAAATTACGGTTATTTTGAAAATTTAGAACTTTTTTTTCCTTCAATTCAGTTATTCTAATATTATTCTAATTTTTAGCTTCACTTTTTCACCTAACTATTCATACATGAAAAATAAATTCACCGAGGTCTTAAAGATTCGTAATCTTAAAATTTTTTCTAAAGATTCTGATTACGATTCCAAGAATAAGAATAAAACGAACACGAATGTAAATTTCTTATTGCTGTTCAATTTTTTAACCGGTAATTTTTTTTTCATTTCTATTTTAGAATCCATTGATTATTCCTTTCCAAAAGCTTTTGTTAAAGTTTTTTTGATATTTATTCTTTTCATTTAGTTATTTTATATACATTATTTTTTTGTGAAATTTATTCTTATCTATCAAATTGTTTATTTTTGCGATTGTCAGCCACTTCTTGAAAGCGGAACAATTATTTAAAAACTTAAAAACAATTTAATTTTATATACTTAGATTATATAAAAATTTTATGAGGAAAAAATGATTAACAATATGCATTGAATATATTTGAAATTATATTAGAAATAAAGCAAAAAATATCATTTTTGAAGAACATTTTTATACATAAATATATATATATTAAGCATTTATACCTATTTAGTTTATTTTACTACTTAAATATCTTTTTAGTATTTTACTCTAGCTAAAAAATAATTTAGTCTGTCTTTTATAAAACATAATAATAATAATAAAGTATAATAATAAATAAATTAAAAAATAAAGATAAAAATAAATATTTTAACTTGATGGCTGATTATAAGTATTAACTATTTAGAATTATTGAAAACAAAGCAATTTTTTTGCAATGTTCTTTATAAATCTATCATAAACATATCATCGCCTTCAGGAAATTATGATGAAATTTATATTATTTGAATTATATTCATAAATTAACTACATATTTCTAATTTGAATTAAATTTTTGGTATCATGAGTTCCTAGTATTTATTACAATGTTTTCTCCATTTCTAACTACAGGTAGTTATTGACTGCAAATAATCCTAGGTTTTAAGAAAGGTTTTAAAATAACATAAAAAACATAATGTTCAGTAAACATAAATAACATAATGTTAAGACAAGATATGATCAATTACAGGTTGACATTTTTTTCTTTATTCAAACTGCAGTTTCATTCTATATCCATTTTTACTGACCTAATTACGTCTTTTAGTCTTAAAAGCCATATTTATAATAAGCATGGCAATACTAAAAGTGTATTTGATCGTACATTACCTTGACAGTTATATTATTTATAATAATTTTTAAGGGAACATTTTGCCTAATGTAAACCAAAATAGTACGCAAACAAAGATTAATAAAAGATATACTTACGCCAAAACATTCATATCCTATGTCGATATCTAGCTAATACAATAAAGCGAAAACATACACTCAAATGGAGCAAAATCAGACGTGTTCTCGCAGATACATTCGCTCTTAAAATAAAAGTTTTTCAATTCTTCTTGTAGAAATATCAGTTCTACTGAACAAAATTGCAACGGTTAAAAAAGAAAATACCCCATTAAAGTCTATTCTCTGACGTTCCAAAACCAAATTTATCATTATGAAATATTCTTAATCTATTCCGATAATGGTAATGATTCGTATGTTTTAAAAAATAAAACGAGCAGCACCATTGCACAATGTAGTAGAAATGAAAGAATTACCTAGCAGCTGCTTCTTTCAGCGAGTTTGTTTTGACTGGTAAAAATAACGATTATTATTCATTATTTATATCAGTGAAAATAAACTTTTATGTTGGAAGAATTATTCCAATGTATAAGTAAGAAAAAATATTTTAATTTTCTCCGAATTTAGCGCTGTTTAATAAAATATTGCTATGATCCATTTAAACTTAGCAGGATGAGTCACATATATCACAAAAAGTTGACAGCTGGCTATTTTTTTAAGCTGAATTTCAAAATGGAACATGTTAATGGCTAATCCATAAAATATTAATAAATCTTTGATACAAAACATTTGCTAATGATTAATGTCTTGATAGCCAATAGAATTTAGACTACTCAAAATAAAAAAAATTATGTACATAAGAATCTTGTTTTCAAATTAGTGTGTTATTAATAAAAATTCATATTTAAAAATTATCCAACATTATTACCCATTGACAACATTAAATAAAATATATTTCTAACGTCAAGATATTTACTTTTTTTATTAAATTAGAGCCAGATCCAGCTCAATGTTTAACATTTTATCAAACTATTTAAAAAATAATACAAATTTTTATATCGTGCATATGTGTTATTTATTTTTGATTTACGACTTTTTTAAATATAAGTTATTCAATGTATGACTTGATTACATGAAAATGACTTAAAATATCATTATATTAAGTGATTACTAATTTTTGTTCCAACAGAATTTCTTAAAGTTCACCCCAGATCCTCTTTGCCATAATTTTTTATTTAAGTTTATTGTGTGTAGGTAATTTTAACTGATTGCGTTAAGAATAACTTCTTACAATATGATGATCTTATTGTGAGATGATTGTTTAAAAATGTAATTCTTTTTGGATTAAAACTAAATGGAAGAATAAATATGCTTAAAAGATTTCTTAGAATATAACGATTCAGAAGATTTAATATTTATAAAACTTTTCTATTTTCTTGATCTATTTTATATTTTAATAAAAGTGAAATTATTCTAAGAATATAAATCAATAAAAAATGCAATGGCTGTTGTTAAAGTCAAAAGAAAAAGTCCAGTTGGTGTAAGATTTAAAAAAATATCAAAAGAAAAATTGAAAGGTTTCTTGAAGTGGTTGTGGTCTAATTATTATTGTATGGTGATAGTAATAAATAACGTCATTAAAATTACACAAAGATAGTCCTCTATAGTATTGCTATCGTACTATTTGTTAGCAAAATACCATCAGTAGATAAACGATTAACAAACAGAATTCAATGGCCAACATTGTAAAATTTCCAAATAAATGAAGAAACACCCCAAATAATTAATAGCTACATTTCTTATCTCAACCCAACAGAATTTCAAAAGTTTAACCCAGATCCTCTTCACCATAATTTTTTATTAAAAGGTTTTGTATGTAGATAATTTTAACTGATTTCATTAAGAATAACTTCTTACAGTATGTTGATCTTACGGTGCGGTGAGATGATTATTTAAAAATGTAATTTTTTTTTTGGATTATACTAAATGGAAGAATAAATATGCTTAAGAGATTTTATAGAATATGAATACACAGAATATTTAATATTTGTAAAATTTTACTATTTATTTTCGATCTTAATAAAAGTGAAATTATTCCAAGGATCGATTTTAATAAAAAAAAAATTTCCAAGGATATAAATCAATAAAAATGCAATGGTTCTTCGAGTCTTGGTGACGTAATATTTAAAAAAACAAACTCAAAGAAAATATGAAATGTTTCTTGCAGTGGTTGTGGTCTAATTATTATTGTATGGTGATAGTAATAAATAACATCAAGCCGGTATTACACAAAAACACCCCTCTACAATATTGTTATTGTACTATTGGTTAGCAAAGTACCATCAGTAGATAAAGGATTAGCAAGGCGAATTCAATGGCCAACGTTGTAAAATTTCCAAATAAATGAAGAAACACCCCAAACAATCAACAGCTACATTTCTCATCTGAGTCCTCCCCTTCAAAAAAAATAAATAAAAAAATAAATATAGTACCTTCACAATTCGAATTACGAAGGCATGACCACAGTTCACAAAAAGATGAACTATAATTCCGGTTTTCCAGCAATCGAACCCACGAACAAAACCTCAATAAACAGCATCAAATAAACAAAAAATAATCAAATAAACCAAAATCTATAACAACAATAAAAAAAAATTGCTAAGAAAGAAGAGCGAGAGGGTAGAGATGGTAGATTTTTTGTTCTTTATTTCTTGTTTTCATTCTGAAGAAGCCGATTCCTGATGGGTGCTCGTTAAAGGCCGTCCTTCGTCTCGGCTGGACGATCATCCCTTTCACGCCTGGACGAGCCCAGCTTTCTTGGAGAGTGCTGGTCTGCTTTGCAACTTCCAATCCTTCTCCAGACATGGATCAGAGCCGGACGATGCTCGCCCTCGTGGTAATGGCTCTTCTCTGCCGGATAAGCATGGCGGTGGTGAGTAACCTCATGTTTTTGTATTTGTGGGAACTCCCAGATGATTCCATTATGTTAATTTTTATAAGTGGAATGTTATTATTGCAAGATTATCTTTTACGCATTTAAAAATTTAATATCTTTATGCAGAGCAATTTGAAATATATTCCAACATCATGATATTATAATGAAAATTAAAGAAACGTAAAAAAAATGAATTGTCCAAAAACTAGAGATTTATAGGAATTTTAATATCTATTAAACAAGAAGAAATAAAAAAGTATTCCTTAATTTTAAATATCTGGTTGTTGGCATATATTTTATAAAAATATTTTTGAAGATTAATTAAAAAAATTTTACGTTCTAAATCATAATTTTTACAACAAAGTGTTCTAAGAATGGCACATTCTTAATTGCTACTAAACATTCAATAAAAACGTTCTATTTTTTAAGTTCATTTTTTCGACATTTTTTTTTTTTTTTTTTTTTAGTTTTCCAGTTATTTTAAAAATAAATTATTTAGTCCATACATATAATTTTAATTTTATTCCTGTTTTAAAGTAAAATACCGAATCAAAAAATAGTTAATATTCCTTTCCATCTTAATTTAATATTCCTTTTCCTACTCAATTTTTTTTTCTTACAAACAAAAATAATGCTAGTAAACATAGAAATAAATATCTTTTACATTTTAGATTTATCCTTAGATAAAAAAAAAATACTTTTAAATATGCGAAATTAGTATTTCGTTTTTTTAATTAGTTAAAACCATTAACCAATCAGATATTCATTATAATATTATTCATATTTTAAATCATAAGACTTGAATTAAATATATATTTATTGCTTTACTTTCAAATATTAGTGCTACTGATTTTTATTTGAATAAGAATTCTTTGTATTAGTATTAATTAAGTTATATTATTACTAATATAAATAACAGTTATTTACTATTGTATTAGTATTACTAATTAGTTATTATTGTTATTAATTTAATCGAATAACATTAGTTATAGTTCTTAATATTATATTTATATTTTACATATTATAATATTTGGTGTGATATTCGTTATACTTTTTATGTTTTGTTTTTCTTGTATAGTATTGTGCAGAGAAAAATCAAAATAATCACCCAAAATCTTTACATGTTTCTAATCATTTCAAATAAGAACTTCTTAATGCCGTAAATTAATATAACTTTTCTTCCATTTGCAAAGGAATTTATTATTTTAACAGAAATTTCGTTTTATTGTAAATAATCAATATATTATATGTTTTTGCATGAAAGAAAATTTAAAAAAATATTGTTACATTTACAGTGTAGATTTTATTTGATAACTACTTATGTTTCTATATAATTATTTATGTTTCTTTACATTTTTTAAAAATATCTTTACAGATAACTATTTAATTTTGATTGCCATTGAAACATGTTGCATTTTAAAACCTAATTAATATTATTATGTAAAATTGTAATTTTTTTAAATATATATTATTATTCATTTAAATTCAATATAATTAGCAGTCGTCATTTCTTGGTTTCAAATTTCTAAATAATAATAATGGGTTAGTGAATAAATTTGTTTTCTAGGTTTAAACATTAAAAAAAAAAAAAAAAAAAAAAAAAAAAAAAACTTCGCATGCATTTAAATAAATATTTTAACTTTTTTTAAGGCTGTTGTTATTTGAAATTTGATATTTTTAGAATAAGATTCTTTTTTAATTTATAATATTATGCCGGTGGACAGAATGTTGGGTTTCTGATCTTGAGAAGAGAACTTCAAAACATTGAGCTAGTTTAAAGCCCTAGCAAGCGAACCAGCACTAAAGATTATGCCAGGGATGGGCACAACAAATCTATAGGCTAGGAAGTCCTTCCATTTAGCACAAGGTAGACAGAATGTGGACTTGAAGTCTACTGTATTTGTTTCAAATTGTTGTAGCTTATTATATTTGAGATATAGTAGTTTACGCGTGCATCACGTTATGTATTAAAACTGAATCTGCTACATGTTTGCCATTTTAGTGCCTGGCATGTAGTCATTTGGCACTAGATCGGCTATTTGTATTTAAAAGCCACTGATATTCAAAATAAATAAATAAATAAAAATCGCTGCTTAGACTATGTGTTTTTCATATTCCGTTGACATATATAGCTCGACAATGGATTGTATGGAATGGTAAACATCCGATTTAGCGCCGAAAATGGAAGATTCGATTACTGGTTATGAGTGCTAGTCAGAAATGCGCGGCGCAGAGCTGCTTTGAAAGAAAAAAACATTATGACCACCTGTCAATAACGAGTTGACCCACCTTCGGCGCGCAACACAGCTTCAACCCGCCTTAGCATGGATGCCACAAGTCCTTGGCAGATGGCCGGAGACAGATTGTACCAGATGTTTAAGCAATGGTCACGCAAATCCGAGATATTGCGAATTGGTGGTCTTTGAACTCTGAGCTGCCGTCCCAGGACATCCCAAATATGTTCTATCGGATTGAGATCCGATGAGTTAGGCACCCAGGACATTAACTGGAATTCAGCATCATGTTCCTGGAACCACTCCAACACAATTTTAGCCTTGTGACAAGGGGCGTTGTCCTGTTGGAACATTCCTTTTCCAGCTGGAAAAACAGAGGCCATGTAAGGGTGCAACTGGTCCGCAATGATGTTCAGATACCCTGTAGCATTCATAGTCTGCTCTACCCCAACCACGGGTCCCAGAGACGCCCAAGAGAACGTCCCCCAAAGCATAATACCGCCACCAACGGCCTGTGTATGACCTACTGTACATTAAGGGAGCAACTGTTCGCCTGGAAGACGGCGTATCCTGACACGGCCATCGGCGTGATGAATGACAAACCGTGATTCATCTGACCAGGCAACTCTCTCCCACTGAGCCATGGACCAGTCACGATGTTCCCGGGCCCAGCACAGGCGCAGTTGGCGATGACGCTTGGTCAGCAAAGGCACACGAGTGGGACGTTTGCTGCGTAGCCCCATATCCAACAATGTTCGCTGAACAGTGTGCTCCGATACTATTCTACTTGGCCCTGCATTGTATTGGGCTGTCAGCAGAGCCACTGTCTGGCTCCGGTTTTGCTTCACCATGCGAGACAGTCTCCGACGACCTTTTTCTTTGATAGCGTGTGGACGTCCAACACCATGTCGTCTACTGCTGGTTTCACCGTCATTCATCCACTTTACATAAGTACTAACAACTGTAGATCGCGAACAACCCACGAGTCGTGCAGTTTCGGAAATACTTGTTCCGAGCCTTCGAGCCATTACAATCTGCCCTCTATCAAACTAAGTGAAAGAATGATTCTTCAGACTCTCCAGCAGCGGTTAAATACCACTTCCACCTGATCACGTGCCTTCCACGTCATCCAGGCGAGTTGATTGCAGAATGTAGGGGTGGTCATAATGTTTTGGCTCTTAAGTGTATAATAGTAAAGGAGGAATTTAGTTTTTTTAACGTCTTGTAATATAAAATTTTAATTAGTAAAAAATTAATATATTATTATAAATTTTTTTTGCACTTAAAATTCCTCCTAAAGGACATTTTCCCGCTATGATCCCGCTCTTTTTTAATCCATCCAACCGGGCTAGTTGTTAATTTTTTTATGTTATTTGTGGTCGGACTACTTGTTACTTGTTTATTCATTTAAAATAAAAAATATGCAATTATTATATTCTTACTTTTACTAATATCCTTGCTATTATATATTCCTTCCTAAAATATTCCTTAATTTTTCTCAATATTTATAATTAGTATTTTTAATTTTCAACAAAATCTGTATTGGTGTTTTTTTATTGCATTGTATCCTCGAATTAACTGTGTCAACGGATTTTATTTGTTTTTGTTTTTCCTAATAAAATAAATATTTAAAATTTAATTATTTTTAAATTACGTTAGGGAACTTTCGAACTGAGGATATTTGCCAAGTTTTAAAATAGTTTCTTAAATAATTAAGTCTAGCACTCTATATTTTCAATTAAAATATTTACTTTTTAATTTAAATTTATTGCAATATAAACATATTATTGTTACTAATTTAATTCAAGAGATATATGATTTATCTACCAATATTAATTGTATCATAAAATAAATTCCTCATTTAAATGATACTTTAGTTAACCATTTATGAAAGTTTTAAAAAATTGGAATTTTTTTTTTTAAATTTTAATTTGAATTCCGAATCACTGCAAACATTCTTGTACCCGAAACCTATGCCACCGACCTAGACACTCGACCATTCAGGCTTTTAATTGCCACAGCAGTCCCATGGTGGACCAAGGCCAAGGACCAAGGATCTACCTCCTAGCAGATTTCGAGACAAGAGATGTTTTCTTTTTACTGGCTAGAGTTGTCAGTCCTGCGCTCTACACTCATATTAGACCAGGACCTACAGTTTAAAGTGGATTCAGATCCACTACAAACAACCATGGCACTGCCAGTACTCTACCCCGAAACCTGTGGCATTGAGTGCCAGAGCCTCTAGTCACTCGGCCATCACGCCTTAATTAAACGCTCTACCAATATTAATTGAATAATCGATTTTATCAAATTAAGCCCACCAAAATCAAACTTTTTTTTATTAAAATGAGTTTCATTATTATTCCACTCACATTTCGTAAAAGGTTGAGACAGAAAATAAAAATAAAAAATGGTTTTTTATTCAACGCATTTTTTGTTTGTGTGCATTTTCGCGCAAAATATAAACAAACCAGATTTCAACTTCCATTCATAAAAATCCACTACGGTGCGTTCCATTCATGATTCTTGAACTTAATATATGACAAATCTCTCTCGTGTCTTCCTGTGCGAAAAACAACTTCCGGGTTGGGGACAGTGAATGCCAAATTAGAAATTCCTCCAATTCACTTGTTTTATTTTGTTTTTTTCCGACTGAGTGGTCAGCCTAATCGTTTTCTCTTGTCTTTTTCTTTTTCAGGACGACGAAAGTTCCAAAGTTCTGACAACCCCTGCCGCCGCAACCGGTAAGTCCCAAACAGTTTTATTTCTTTCCAATAGAATGAATGCTCTTGTGAATGCTTAGCCTACCTTGTCCTGTGTGGATGTGCCGTTCAAGATGTGCTATTAGTAGAATAATTTTAGATCTCAGTTTGGGTTGTTTTTTTATGTGAGAGGTATTTTAATGCTAGGGTCAACAGGATATGTGAGGTCTTTTTTAAAGTTAAAGATCCTTTGGATGCGTCGGTGCAAAGGTTTAGGACTTCGGCACGATTTTTACCCGGTGTATTTCGTGGAAAAGAATTGATGGGTTTGACCTTTCTTACACGAGAAATTTTCAATGCAAGCTGTTTTATTTTTAGATGGAGTGAAAGCATCTAGATGTTTCTATCCCATCAAAGTGCCTTGCTTAGAAAAAAATTTTAAGTTTTTTTTCAACAAAGTCCCGCTCATTAGTCTATGGGGCTGTGAAGTTTACTAACCACTTTATAAAAGGTTCTTTTATTTTGAAATTAACAACTCCCCCTTTCAAAAATGGCATCTGGAAAATTCATATTATGTTGGTCAATCAATATCATGATTTAAAATGTTCAGACAAAGACAAACGTGTTATTTACCATAGAGGTTACAAATAAATCCTTTAAAATCTGTTATCCTTAGGTTCAAAAAATTTTTTTTATAAAGGCCGTATAAAGTTTGTATATTCATAGGTAATGTATATCATTGGGGCCTGATGGCCGAGAGACTAGTACTCTGGCTCTCGGTGACACAGGGTTCGAGTTCTTTGTGGTGCCATGGATGTTTGTAGTGGTTCGGAATCCACTTTAAACCGTAGATCCCGGTCTGATACGACCTTAGAGAGTTGGGCGTAACGCTGACAACCCTATCCCGTCTGCTTCGAGATCTGGCAGTAGGCAAACGGCCTTGGCCCACCATGGGGCTGATGCGCCAATGAAGAAGAAGAATATATATCATTTGCATTATTGTTAAACTTCTTTTATGATAGAACATCTTATCTTCTTATTGAGAGTTTTATTTTTGTTACATAAGCAGGTGGAACTAATTTTCTCATAAATGTACGCCCATCGTCACTTACTGTTTGCATGGATAGAGCAGGAATCGGTCAGTTTCATCAGAATAATGATCGCTTCAACATGCTCTAGTTATCTGTTGATTATGTCGCTTAATTTGTTTTACAATAAATTTAATTTAACAGAATGGTCATAATCAGATTCGAATCTGTAGTAGTTCGGAATGCACTTTAAACCATAGATCCCGATCTAATATAACTACAGGACTGATTACCCTTTCCCGTAAAAAGAAAAAATCTCCTGTCTCGAAATCTGCCAGTAGGAGACGGCCTTGGCCCACCATGGGGATGTTGAACCTATAAAGTAGAAGAATAGATACGTGGAATTTTCTCTTTTCCATACAACATGATGTTTATCTTCCATCGTGCGTTAATTTTTACTCACATATTTTTTTTCATTGGTTTTTACAAAAGGGGAAAAGGACCTTGATTTTTTTTATAGATAACTTTTGCAAAAATTTATTTCTGGATTTGTATTGTCTCTTTATATCAGTAACGCACACACAGCGTATTGTAATTCGTATACTGGCCATGATAACTTTTCTAATATTCCGCCTTATTATTTTTAATTTTCCATTAAAAAGTCATATGACAGGTATTTTTTTTAAGTATTTGAGATTTTGTTTGAAAAATTAAAAAGGGAACATGGTTCTACTCCAGTTTAACAAAATTTTATACTAGAAAAATATTTTCTTCGGTGTTTTCTAACTAATTGCAAATTAGGAGATAAGAATTTTTGACAATGATATATAAGCTTCCATGTAGAATCTAGATTTATGTCTTATTATGTAGAATCTAGATTTATGTCTTATTATGTAGAATTATAATTTATATATTTTTACCTCTAACTCTAAGAACTAACTGTATCATAAGAATCTGAACTCAGCATTTTATTAAAATATTAGCAATCAATGATTTTTATTTCAATAATTTATTACATATTTTGCGGAATTCAGTTGCTAAATATATTCGGTTGCTATGTATATAGTCTTCATTTACGAATTTTGTATATTAAACGCACACACACGCTTATATATATATATATATATATGAATAACGAATAACAGTTAACTCTAACAGTTACGGGTATAGAGACAAAATTTCGAAGATTTTAAGTGTCAGCACTTTTTTTTTTATTGAAATGTCATATTCGTAGTGAAAAACCATTAACAGCGTTGAAATTGTATTTGTATCATGAAAGTCGCCGGCGCTGAACAAACTAAGAAACAACAACCATTAAGGACAGAGTAACAACAGAAAGCATAACCTTTTTAATGTGTTTCACAATTTTTTAAATGGCCTTCATACAGATGACACTTTACATACGGCATAGGGATCACAGCAATGAAACATGTACCATGGCAATAGGAATCTGTCGAACCTACCTTTTATTTTCGTCTTTCAAATCAGAAGTAGTTTGCAGATGTATACACTTTAGATTTCAGATATCCCTCAACGAAATTTTCTTTGTGATGCTATGTGGATGTAAGATAGCGCTCATACAAGGTCTTCTGCCAAACGTTATTTAACACAATAGTTTGGTGACGGAGTAAACCCCCGCTATTTCACATTTCAATGGCCACCAAGGTCCCTAGATTACACTACCATGGATTCCTAGCTGTGGGAATACCTGAAATATAAAGTCTGTGCATCTAATCCTCAAACTGTATTTGGTTTGGAAGCTGCCATCAGAAGTCAGGTTCAACATATACTTTTTGCCATGGTAATTACTGTCCACCATCTTTCGCACGCAAAGTATCATCATATGTGAAGAAGATTACACAGAAAATTTCCGAAACACATTATGATGTTTTGCTTTCTGTTGTTTCTCTGTCCTTATTGATTGTTTTCACCTTTCTTCGCAGTGTGTCTAGCACCTGCGAGTTTCTTACTACGTGTACCGTTCGAACACTATGTATGGTTGTTCGCTACGAAGATCCCGTTCCAATAAAAAATGTAGGTGTTGCCATTTGAAATTTTCGAAATTTGTCACTGTAGCCGTATACCTCAAATTATCTTAAACCAAAATTTTGTTCAGTTTCTGTGAACGATCAGATAGCTAGCGGTTCATATATTGAGAAAATTTTATATCCCTATACACACACACACACACACACACACACATATATATATATATATATATATATTATATATATACATGAAATAAACGTTGTTAAAAAATCTAATAGAAACCATTTTACTAATTTTTTCACCTTTCATCATTACAAAAACCGAGTAATACGAATGTAAATAAAAATAATACGTATATAAATAACGTATGTTATGTGTATAAATAAAATAAATACACGAATATATAAAAGGTAACTTTCAAGGTTTTTCCTTTTGTGAAAAAACGCACTGAAGTTAAGTTTAATGTGAGCAAATGAGGCTGAAATGCTTTTTCCCCAATAAGTGCCAGCAATCTTTACATGTTGGTGCATCCCTGGTTTATATCAATATACCATTTTAAAAGATGCCTACGTAATTATTTCTGCAACTGGAATGAATGTTCTGAGAAGAAAGCGTTGGTAAATAAGTATATTATCCAAATTGTAAAAATGCTCTCATTTACAAATTTAATTACTTTAATTTCTCAAAACATTTTCTAGGAAATAGGCAACACTCCTTCCGACGCCTTCTTCGTTTTTTCTCCCAAATATTTAGTGTGCCCTGCTATTCAGTTGTGCTATTAATGATATAGCTTCGTATCAAAGGTTTTTTTTTTTTTTAAGTGAAATTTCTTAAAGCCCTTTTCAACATGGCATGCAGAGATTTTTTAAAGCTAATGATCTTTTGGATGCACATGTTCACTGTGGGTTTTCGTGGATAGAACTGATTGGTTTGACCTTCCTCGCCGCGTAATTTTAGACTTAACACAGACACAAAGCGAGACACAATTCAGAAGTATGATCAAACATTATTCAAAATCGTTGACATTTAACACCTCCCATTCCAAATCTTAATTTAGTTTTATTTAACAAAAAACTACTGAAAAATATTTTTATAAATCATTTACCTGATTCTAATTCTGTATCTAAAGCATTTGAAATGTTATAAATGTTGGCATATACCGAAAAAATATAATTTGTATGTGATTTTCGTTGTTTTCTCTGAATTTTATTTTGTATTATCGTTGTGAAAATGATATAAGCAGATATATCTATACTAGAATTACGTTATACAAAAATTGTATAAATTCTGTATATATATATATATATGGGCCTGAATGGCCCGAGTGGCTAGCGCTCTGGCGCTCGTTACCACACGTTTCGGGTTCGAGTCCCGGCTGTGCCATGGATGTTTGTAGTGGTTCGGAATCCACTTTAAACCTTAGGTCCCGGTCTAATAGGATCGTAGAGCGTTGCGGGAGCATTGTTACTCCTCTATTGTGGCTTATCTTCAAGTCACACGCGTCCCCTGGGTAATGCAAAGTGAGTACGTCTGTGCAGCGCTTGCCTTAAGGCGACTTAAGGCATTTTAACATTCGCGGTTGACTTGCCATTGAAAACGTATTCTACGCTTGTTTTGCTTTATGTATCTAATACAATTTTGTATATTTATCTTGCTCGGCACTATGTGAGCTTATTAACACTTGATAAAACCTTCGAAATTCACAGTTAATCTTTCATACATTCGTCGCTGAATGTTATTATTCTTTTCTTTTAATTTGTTTTCATTTTTTTCAGTTAAATAAGAACAAAAATGAATTATTTATATAAATTTTATTTTTAGTAAGCTTTTATTTAAATTAAGAGAGATTCTAAGAAATTGTAAAGCATTCACTCAAATTGATACATGTATATTTACGAATTGTATTTATTTTTATCCATTTTAAGTATTAAATCCTTATGTATAAAAAAAAGTTTCTTAAATTAAATTTTTTTTTATGCACAAACATTTTCGATTTTACTATCACAGAAAAAAATTCAATTATTAAAATTATGTAATCAATTTAATACATTAAGATGACCAGGATCGATATAAATTCAGAATGCCTAGAAACCTATTTTTTATAAGAATTAGAGTTTTGGATATTAAAGAATTTTCATGCTATAAGCATTCAAAAATACATGCATTACATATACATTGAAAATTATTGTTTTTAAAAAAAATTTTTTAATGTTTTTAACAAAAACTAATGTTTATTTTTCGAAGTCTTAATAGAATCTAGAAACATATTTATCTTGTTGGTTCTACCAATAGAGCCTCTACAACTAGCATTTTTTAAAAAATTTTAATACCAAGAATATAAAACTTAAAGCATGATGTAAATAAAGAAAGAAAAGGAATACACAACCCAGTTACTGATTAATACAATACTTTAGATAGCAGAAATTTCAACACAAATAAAAAAAAATATAACAAGTTTTGCCTGAAATCTTTCTTACTGCCTTTCATCACACCACAAAGCAGATAATATTATCAATATGGCGGAGGAGTTCTCTTATATTGTCATCGTTGGAACTGATCACAACATCACTCTGTGGACCATATATCAAAAAAAGGCAGGCAAAATCAAAAATTACCGAAATTACTTTCATGCCAATATATTATAAACAGTAACCATGATTCAATTTTTGATTTTCGGAACCAGCTACTACACCTCCAAATAGTTTTTCTTTAGACTTATACTTTACTAAATTTAAATGGAAGGTTATTCTGTCTTTTCCATGTTATCGGAATACGCCGCTAGATGTGTCTTTGATTTGAATCCAGTCATCTAACGAGCAGAACTAACATATATTATATAATACCCCGAAGGTACGAATTCCTTGATAAAGATATCCTCATATGTTGATATAAGATATCCTCATATGTTGATATAAGATATCCTCATATGTTGATATAAGATATCCTCATATGCTGATATAAGATATCCTCATATGCTGATATAAGATATCCTCATATGCTGATATAAGATATCCTCATATGTTGATATAAGATCTCATAATATTTGTAAATTCCAAATCCTTATCTGAAATTCTATTATACAGAAAGACTAATTTGCTTAGAGTTCAATAATTATGTAATTGCTTTTGCTAAATGCATCACCATTCCATATACACAGTATTTAAACCACGGAAAATCGATTTATAAAGAAAGAATTATTCCGCACTTTACACACCAGAAGCAAAAGTGGCGCTTTAGGTTGATTAAGGACAGTAAAGAATGCAAAAAAAATAATAATAAGGAATGTTTCATGGAATTGACTAGCATTTAATACCGAAATATTTTATTTAGCAGCTGCAATTCATTTTACTGATTCATTATTTTTAACTGATATTTTTGATAACTTCCACAATTCAGAAATTATGTTTTTATAACTTTACTTTAGGATAATAATTAGATAACGGACCTAATTAGATAACGAAACGTGTTTATATCTTCCTTGCAGATATTGTACCATGATTATTGTTCAAGAAAATATATTAGCGGTGTGATGGCCAATTGGCTAGCGCTCTGGCTTTTGGTACAACAGGCTTCAGATTCGAATCCTGGCAGTGGCATGCATGTTTGTGAGTGGTTCGGAATCGACGTTAAACTGTAGGTCCCGGTCTAATTGGGCTAATTAAGTCTAAGTGTGCACAAAAATGACCGTAGAGCGACAAACCAAATCTCAAAAAAATATTGACTACAATTTTCACCATGTCTCCTTCAATCTGTCTGACCTGCAATGTTATATGTACATTTAAATTGACGACATACCGAAATTTTCATACCACAGTCTATCACAATTGATTAAAATAATTGTGATTGATGTCTTGAAACGACAATTACAATTGTAAAAAAAATTACATAATCCACATTAACACAACGTTTTTGCTGAATGCAACTCGTAAATATTATTTAAAAAAATGCAATTGCTAAATAACATTTCTGTGTAAAATGCCTATTAAGTATTAGTATTATTAGGCTATTTTATAGCCAAAAATCAATTTAAAGTGCCACTTTTGCACTTGTCTTTATTTTTTATTCCGATGTTGATGTTCGGTGGATTGAATAGTATGTACATCAAAAGGTGTTGTATTTGTCCCAGCACATTCTTTATAATTGAGTTTTAAACGCCTATGCTTTAATTTTGTCAGTTCTGTATATTAAATAACCCTACATCCAATTTCTTCATAAATTCCCTTATGCTAGAAGATGTCTATATGTATATAGAAATATAAATATCAATAGTATAAGATATCGTGGGAAAGCTGTGAGTGGAAAAATTTTACTTGGATATTATATAAGTTTTCGTAGGTATGAATATGTTGCGCGCTTCAAAGATATGCAGAGATGTGAATGCTTTAACATCTATGATGCGCAGACCTGAAATCGAGTATGCCATACATCTCTTGTTTTCCTAATGTGAGAGAAATTTACTAAATTTTAAAATTAACACAATAGGTAATAAATTTTTTTTAAACTTTAGTCCCATAGCAAGTAGATTTTACAAATGTTCAATGAAAATTTCGAGACTCCGTATGTTAAAAGGGTTAATAATTGTGCATTAGATCTGTTTTCTGATTATTAAAATGTCTAACCTTTGCTAGATAACACATTTTCAGCTATTAATTTGGCTCAAAAATGAGTTAATGCGTAAAAAAAATTGGGCAACTTTGTAAAACAAAAAGGAAACCAAGCAAGCACTTAATTAAATTTTTATTGTTTTGTTTATAAAAAGGATTATGTGTAGTTGCATAGTACGCAAAAAATATGTAAACCTCTTTGTATTGCGTTAAAATTGTATGGGTGGAAACCTTTTCAATTATGATTCTTCTTCTTCAATGCTGGCTGTTGGTACCACAGCCTTCAGGTTCGAATTTTGGCGTTGGCAGGGATGTTTGTTGGTGGTTCGGAATCCATGTTATACTGTATAGGTCCTGGTCTAATTATCCTAAAGTGTGCACAAAATGACCGTACAGCGGTAAACTAAAATAAATCTTCTATGATGTAAGAGCCCCATGTTGAGCCGAGCCTACTGGCAGATTCCGAAATATGAGATGCTTTATTTTTACGGGATAATGTTGTTCAGCCCTACACCCAACAGTCATATTAGACCGGGACTTCCGGTTTGAAGTAGATTCTGTACCACTACAAGCATCTATGGCACCGCCGGATTTCGAAACCGAAACCTGTGGTGCCGAGTGCACAGTGCTAGTCCCTCGGCCATCAGGTCACATTTATGAATATTAGTACATAAAAAAACAAGTAAATGATAAAAATTTAGAATAAATTTATACTTGGTTAACACAAGTTAAATCAAATATACAAATAGTTACTGAAACAATTATTTATTATTCAATAACATGCATTAACTTAATTATTTATTTTATTATTTTATAACTATATAGTATGACAGACAGTATTCATGCGTTTTGGGGTCTTTTTTTAAACTGCAGTAAATAAATGTGATTAGCGACTTTAAGAAGTCCGCGTACCTTTATTTCATTTATGTAACTAAATAACAATCTATTATTGTGTGACTGCATAATATTTTAGCATCTCTTTTAATGTTTCTTATTAAAAAAAATTTCACAACTAATTTTTTTAACCAAAATTTGCAACTTTTACTAAACGTCGAGAAACCGAAACTGATTCTGATGTAAGTTGTTTTCAATTCTAAATTGCTGTGCATTGAGCACATCGTCTTATTTGAAATCGAATAATAAACAGCGATACATCTTAACCTTTTAAACAGGATGTTTTCAAAGTTGCAAATTCCAGTTAAGGTTAATCGCTTCTGAATCATGTACGATTCATTGCAATCCGATGTCAATTAAACTTTTTCACAGAATGTTACCGCTTTATCACAGTAGAAGAAGAAGAACGTCGTAATGGTTGAGTCAATTTTCTAATTCTCAATCATGCTTGAAAAAAAGTGATTACAATAACATTATCTGTAGAAAACTACTCACAGTTCTTACTTTTGTGTCGTGAAAGAGTTCAGTGTAAATCATCCGTTATTGAAGAAATAATAGAAATTATATTTAAAGGACGATGCATAATTAAAAGCTGGGAAAAAATAATTTCTACAAGATTATCTACCGCTCCTTCAGTAAATGGATTTTTTTCTGTTGTTTTATAATTAGGTAGTTTATAATCTGTTATGTAACTCCATTCGGAAATGTTTTGAATTTGTAATGTACCAAATATATTCTAATTAATTTTAGCTAGTTTCGAATAAAATAATTTTAGTTCATCTTAGCTAATTACTTACTCTTATATATATATATAGTATCAATCTGTAAATAAGTACAAGAGTTTTCATATCCCTTTTCATTTGCGTTTAAATTGAAATAAAATCATTTCAATTGTATTAAGTAATCATAATCATATTAAATTGTAATAAAAGCATCTTAGCCTGTTGCATTGTTTCGTACAGTACTAAGTTTTGACGAAATTTTGTATATTACAGTGATTATCTAATTAACTAATTCTTCGGCACTACGTAGTCCATGTTAGACCATGGCCTTCTCCCTACTGTCAGATTCCGAAACAGGAGATGCTTTCTTTTTGCGAGGTAGGGTTGTCAGTCCTACGCCCAACGGTCTAGTCATATTAGAACGGAGTCTACTGTTTAAAGCGAATTCCGAATCACTGCAAGCGTTCATAGCACCGCCGGGACTCGAACCTTTGTCACCGAGCGCCAGAGCTCTAGTCACTCGGTTATCAGGTCCTCTTATAGTGACTATGACTAAATTTTAAATATTATCCGTCACTATTTATGAATACAATAGACTGATTCAAAATGCAACAGTTAGTGGCATTGTAATCTATTTTTGTTTCTTATCCCACTTGGTAGACAGCAACATCTAGACCAAGACCGTGGACCATGTGGTCTCATGGAAGGGGGGAAAGGGGAGGGGGCAGCTTCTGTTTTGATGAAGCATCCGTAGGTAGAAGTTGACTTGGCTCCTTGACCCTGAAGAAGGAGGGCAATGCTTTAGCGTTTAGGCGGAACTACCCCGCATTTGCGTGCCGTATGGGGGAACTCCCACCAGGTAGCCAGCCCGACTCACAAGGCAAGATGCTGAACATCCCAAATGCCCTCGAGCTTTCTCGTTTTTTGAAACAGTGTCTACAACAAAAGCCGCCAGCGGATTGCACATCAGCCCTAATGCTCACCAGCGGCGCACGTTACCACTGAGCCACGAGTGGGGCTCGTTGTATTCTTGTGTTATATTACTTAATAAAGATGATTTTTTTCATCATGAAAAATCGTTAAATAATTACATTGTATCTTTCAAAGAATTTGATTCTTTGTCTGGACTTTTTAAGGGATACTATATTTAATTTCATTACTACACAAGGATTACGCATCCATCTTCATGAGATAGAAGAAGTAACTCACACGAAGCGAGTACATCGGATTGTCATTATCGGATTAACTTCATAATAGCTTTTTTTTAATGAAATGTCATCACGGAAATTATGTAATCTTCGCCGCAGTCATTCATAACCCGTGCATTATCAAACTGTAAGTCTGTCTTTCATAATTCCACTAAAAAACACAGGAAATGCAAAATAGCGTAATTCGTGTTTTCATCTTCCTATCTCATGACACGCGATAATTTTGGTTCGGCTGCAAATGCTGTGATGCAATCCTGTGTTTAGATGCGTTCAACAATGTTTAGGTTTTATGCAAGATTTCATCACGTGATAATGTTGAGAAAAAAAAATGACGCGTCTTAAAAAATTGGAGAAAAAAAGTTAATTGGCAGGATGTTAGAATGTTTAGTACAGTTTTCGAATTTTTATGAATAAAAAGAACAGGAAAAGGATTACATACGATTAGGAAATTATTCTAAATTAATTTTTGTTAACTTTTTAATGAAGTGGTTCTCAAATTTTGGGGAGCATTTAAAACTCTAAAAATAATTGTTTGCGCACTGTTTTGAGAAATATATAGTTAGTGAAATAAATTTATAATAATTAATTCAAATTTTACAGAAAAAATAATACGATAAAAAATTTATACATAATGAAACGCATCCTAAGGTTTTCATTTATTCTTGTGTTTATGAGAAACACGAGCCTAAAGTGTCCTACAGATTTCTTCAATGTTTGCGCCTATATTTGAAAGACAAACTCTCATTTTTTCGTCAGTACGTAGAAGATTTCCTTCTTTTTGCAATGAGGGTAGACAATCCTAATTCATATAAATATGACATTAAAAATCGTTGTGAAATTTCAAAGCTGAACTTCAGCTACTAGTTCTTCTTCAGTTAAAGCTAAATGATCAACTTCCCAACTTACAGACGGCGGAGTCTCTCAAAGGCTGCAATGGATTTTTTTTTAAAAATCACATACACACTAACACTGTAAGATAACGGTAGTCAACCATGAAAATAGTTCTCGTGGTTTCTCGGAAATGTTCATTGGCTCATTATCGATATTTGGCACTTTTATGTAAATAAATGTAGAAAACAATTTTAGTAGGAGTATTAGGATAATTTATACTACATTTGTGATTGAAATCGCTACTCGGTTGGGTTATATTTACTACAGTAATGTACTGTTAATTTTCTATCTGCTAATTTTGCATTGTATAACAGAAGCTTTAAAAGTACTTGTGAGGGTATAAGCCACACCAAAAAAGTCATATAATAGATTCGTAGCAGATATAAAATGATGTTGAAGTCTAAACATCGGGTCAAGGTCTATGAGTCAGAAAAGCAATAATTCAAAAGAACATAAAAACATGAAACTTGGATACAATGAATAAAAAAAATTTAGTTTCTTGTCCTTTGTGTTGAGATTCTTGAAGAAAATATTTAAAATTAAGTTTCATTTCTATTATGATAATTAATTTGTCAACGTATTGAAATATTCTAACGGAAATTCTTATTGAACTTTTATTTAAAGTTCGTATTATTTAGAATTTTTAAAAAAAGAAAAAAGAAATTGTGAATATGATAAATAACCCCATATATATATATATATATATATATATATATATATATATGTATAAGCCGTATTTTCCGATCGTAGAGAGTTGTGGGGGTAGTGTTACTCGCGTCCGTAGCATATCTTCAAAGCTACACGTGCCCCCTGAGTAGTGCTAAATGAGTAACAGTGGTGTAGCCTTTGCCTATGGCATAAAGATTAACTTCTGTATTGCCAGCTGCATTAGAAACAACAACAGTAACTTAACTATCATAAAACTTTTTTTAAGGTAAATTTGGCATGGAATGAGGTGGGCCGCTAAAAAGACTACATGGCAACTCTGTAAAATACAACTTCTATTAAGATTCATCTATATAATAAAAATATATTTAAAATTTATATGTACGTTTTCAAAGTACATTTCATTTAAAAAAACATATATGCTTTTCATTTAAAAACGCGTTTGATGGCTCCAATGTCATTTTAGAAATAGACCATTTTCTTGTTTATGTATTGGCTGAATTCGCTAATTCCTGTTTCTAAATCTCTTTAAGGCAATCTATCACTGCCCATCATTTCCGCATCGTTAAATCCAAAGATCAACATTTACTTTCAACGCCTCACTAACTCACACTATTTAATTCCGATGTTTTGCTTAACTGCCTTGCTTTCCCCAAACTGTTTAGATTTGAACGGCATTTAAAATTATCCTTTTTTTTTTTTTTTTTTCCCGAGAAATCTTTTTTGAATCACAAATAACAGAGAAATGTGTTTGGAATACTCACGTTCACTATTCGCTAACATTTATTAACGAAAAGAGAAAATGTTGTGATCCTAAAAAATTTGTAATTGCTGTTTACTATAGCCGATGATCAACGTTTTCTTAGCTCGAATACCAATGTTCTCTTCATTATATGTTCTTTATTTATGCTTGGTCAGTTATAAACATTCAGTTTGAACTGCTTCAGGTAATGAAATCTGCTTCTATATATTTTAATTATATTCAATAGTAAATTAAGAAACCATCTTTATTTTCTGCATGTCTAAAGAAACAATGGTTTCTCCAAAAATTACTCTTGAATTATTTTCGAAATTTTATAAAGAACAACTGAATTAAATAATGAATCCTTTTTTTTTTTTTTTTTTTTTCCTTTTTTGTGGTGCTTCATAATTTTCAACATCAAATGTTTAATAACATTTATTAACGAAAAGAGAAAATGATGTGATCCTAAAAATTTTGTAATTGCTTTTTACTATAGCCGATGATCAACGTTTTCTTAGCTTGAAAACCAATGTTCTCTTCATTATATACTCTTTATTCCTTTCATTAAAAAAATGTATGTGCTTCACCTATACGGTGTTTAATGTCTGATTTTTTTGTCTGATTTTCTGATATATAAGAACTTTATGCCCAACTCGTGGCGCAATGGCAACGTGCGCCTCGGGTAAACACTAGGACTGCAGTTAAATCCTTTGGCGGCTTTGCTGCAGACACTGTTTTAAAAAACGAGGAGACTGGAAGACGTTTGGGAAGTTCAACATCTGACCTCGTGAGTCGGACAACCTGCTGGGAGTTTTCTGAGTTTTTTCACATACGATACGCAGATGCGGTTTAGCTACCCCTAAAAGTCCTCCCAGTAGGCGCTGCCCTCTTTCTTCAGCGTCACGGATCCGAGTCAGACTTCTACCAACGGGTACTCCATCACAACCGAAGATGCTCCTTTCCCTCCATCCATGAGTAGACTACTCGTGGGATATCCGTCCCTCACTGCAGGACACTGAGGATTATACACAACAGAACTTTATTATTTTACCTTATATCTAGAGAATTTGTTGTTCAAATAAAAACAATTTTCATTAAGAACTATTTTATACGTAAAATACGTATACATAAAAACTGATTTGTTTTACTTTGAACTAGCTAATAAAAACCGTCATTTTCTGGTTTGTTTAAATAAAATATATTAAAGTTCGTTAATCCTTAATGAAATAAAATATTATTTGCTATTTTAAAAAAAATTAAAATTAAATTAGTAGTTAAAAGATTTTATATTTCTAATTAAAACAAAAGAAATCTTTAAAAAAAAACCCTCATTTCAGCACTACTCTTCAATGTTGGAAGTAAAATATTTACAAATAAATCCTTCATCATTAGCTTAATATTTCACTTCAACTTTTTTATTTAATATTGTAAAAATATTTTTATTAATTTATTTTCCAACACTTTTTCTATTTTATTTGAATTTATAAACATATGCATAAAAAAGCACACTATTTTTTTTACCAAACAATTAAATTCTGATACCGTTATAAAATAAGTTACAAAACGATTTTAGTTTAAGAATAAATTGAAAAAATTTGTATTTCTGTTCACTAAATAACAGCCTTGTTACAGGTATGTATTGTATCGTTATAATAAATAAAAATTACTACATTCATTTAAGTAAAATAGATTAATTAAAAATTTTTTACAGTTCTTAGCCATGCAACAGATAAAAAAATAAACGAAATTTGTCTTCAATGTGTTACATTTGTAAAGTGTTAGGAAATACAGACAGGCTGATCTCTTAATTTGTGTATAGATTCATGATTTATGTATGGGATGGGAATATAAAAAATTCCTTTAATATTTGAATTTATTTAATGAATATATTTTTTATTTATAACCATATTACATAATAACCAAGAAATTTTGTTAAAATATCAGATAAATGGATATTAAAAGAAAGATTTTAAGCTTGTGCAATGAACTAAAATTGTAAATGAAGAATTTTTATTTCGACTGAATTTCAGTTTCTCAGTTTTTCTTAAATACCAGGCACCAAAATAAAATAATATTGAATCATTAATTTTGTTTACTTGATAAATGCGTAATATCATTGACGTCTTATACTATTTATTTTTTTTTAAATTATATAAATAATATCTTTTAATATTTTAAATGATTTAATGGTTTAAGAACAAGGCTAATAATCTGAGTTTTTAAGTAAACTTTAAAAGGTCTTGGCATGTAACTACAATTGACTTACAAGTATTTGAAGTTTCTACGAGAAGAAACAAAATAGTCAGTGCTTAGTATAATAAATAACCTTACTTTTGAAAGCACTTTTTTTTTCTACAAAAAAATGCTGTAATATCAGTGAAAACGTTTGTATGATCTTTAGAAACTTTTAACCTTGGGGTTATTTTGGTTTCTTCAGTTACTAAGAAAAAATAAACATTCCTCTCTTCTTTTAAGAATGATATTGTGAAAAGAATCAGGTTTTTCAATGCTTTTTGAAGCTGTAATTGTAAAAATATTTTCAATGTATTTGTAGAAAACATTTAATTCTTAACCAAATGCTAGTGCTGCGGTAAAGTAGGAAGTTAGCTTGCTATGGATATTTGAATATGATATAAACCGGTGCAGTCATTGCTTTCACAAATGAGAAGACTCAATGACGACTGTGATAACATGTGTAAACGTCTCGCATAAACAGTCAGATTATCTAATGGGAGTTTCCAGGTTTTCTCGTAACTAACATACAAATACAGAGCTGTTAAACCTAAAACATCTCCAAGACATAGACCTCCTTCATAGCTCATCTATGAGCTGTTCGTTATAAATAAGTGGAAAACGGATCCGCATATCCGCAAAAATAATAATTTTTTTAATACATAAATTATTTTAATAAGTTTACTTTCCAAAAGTGAAGACAATGAATTTTCTTGCTATGAATATCAACATCCTTGGCTTAACAACGCTATGGTAGGCCAAGGCCGTCTGTCTACTGGCAAATTAAGAGACAGGAGATGTTTTTTTTCTTTTTAGCTCTACTCCAACACTATATAGTCATATTAGACCGGGACCTACGGTTTAAAGTGGATTCCGAATCACTAAAAACATCCATGACACCGCTGGCACTCGAACCCTAAATCTGTGTCACCGAACGCCAGAGCGCTAGTCACTTGGCCATCAGGCCCCACCTTTCTATGAAAAGCTTCTTTCTATTTTAAAATAAAATGCGGCTGTAACTTGGTAAAAAATAAAGGTTTTTCTGAATGAATGCTTCTATACAGAAAAAGGAGTAATTGTTTATTATCTTAAAATTTATGATAATTAAAAATATTATTTATGATTTTTTAAATTTTAATTGTAGGAAATAAAGAGGAATTAATTCTTAATTCTCCTTTGGTGATTCTCCTTTGTTGATTAATCTTTGATTATAATCTGTTCTAAATTGTAGTTTTTACGAATTAATGAATTTTATTCTCCCACACTACAGATTTCTTTCTAAAAAAATTGGATAAACAGATGTGTGATGACACACATATCTGTAAAGAATTTTTTTATTTATGTATTTCAGCATAAAATTCCGAAATTTTGTCCCGAATTGTATAACCTAGTTAACAAATCTTCAGAGCACATTTTTCTTTACCTTCTACCTAAAAATTGCAATTCACTTCCGATCTCTTGTTCAAATCTCGCATCTTCAGCAAACATCATCTGGAAATCTCTTGTAGTTGTTACCACTTTATTTTGTCGTGGCTTGTGCAACATGCGCCATCCTTTCAAAGAGGGAAAAATGAAAAGATGTGGCCATATGACCGACATAACGATCGTAATAAATAGTCTGGAGGAAACTGGAAGTGGAGGTGGCCAATAAGAGGTCCGTTACGCTGTCTTGGTCACTTGGCTTTTCTTACCACCCCGATGAAATGGGGTCACCAATTAACGTCGATGGTTAATTGAGAATCGTTTCGCAAAATGGCCGACCTTTCGGTGACCTAGCCGCATGGAATCTGAAACGGTTGAAATTAATCTGATGGAAGATTGTCCCGTCAAAGGAGAAAGTCGACCGAGATATTTGACCTGCAATTGTTTGAACTGTCGCTTTTTGCATCAATGGGACTGATTGTCAACTTTCAGGCGTTAGACAAACTATGCGTAATAAATTAGAAAGCTTGAAAGAATATCTTGTATGCAAAGAGAATCGCAATTAGTAAAGAGTTAGAAAAGACTAGTTAAACAGTGTTGTAAAACTAAAGGACTAGTTAAACAATGTTGTAAATGTTGCAAAATTAATTACAGCTGGAAGAAGAAGAATTCAGTAAATAAAATAAGTTGTAAAGAAGTGCTACGGCTGTTCGATGGGTTTGCTTAATAGGTCTTAACGTCTGGCGTACTTGTAAATGTTTTTGTTTATAACGAAAGTGAAACAGTTGGTATAATAAATACGTAAACAATAAATAAATTTTATTACAGTGAAGTCTTATCTATGTTTATTCAGTTTATCTTGAAATAGTTTTAAAGAAGAGCATTAATATTTACTCTTTAAATGCAATTTTTTGTTTATAAAAAAAATATATAAGCAATATTAAGTTTTTTTTTCTTTTTGACAGACTTTAACAAAAATTCGTTATTTTAAAGAAAACATAATATAAGAATTAGTTTAAGTGTGCTTAGTTAAGCTTTATAGTTATATATAATTCTTCTGTACTTGTGTTTGTCACTGAAATCCTCCTAAACGGCTTGACCGATTTTGATGAAATCTTGTGTGTGTATTTGACAAAACATGGAGAATGATTTTATGCTATCCAATTTGCTATAAGTCGCCACCAAATGGTGCTGCAGCATATCAATTTCTATGCCTTTCAATTAATCGCTATGAAAATTGGTAATAACACGTATGCGGGGTATGGAAAATAGGTTCGCGCTATCCACTTTATTGTTATTTGCCACCAGATGGGGCTGCAGCATTTCATCTTATATACCGTTCAAATGATATCCATGAAAATGAGTATGCACTTATATTGGAACATGGAGAATATATTCGCGATGTGTAATTTCCTACAAGGTAGTCTGCTAGTTTTTAATATAAAATTGAAAAAATCAGAAGTCGTTGTTTAATTAAAAATGATTTATTCTTATCTCTTTACTAAGACTGGAATGCCTTACGTAGACAATTATATGATTAAAAATAATATTAATAACTAAAAATTGCCGACACAAAAAAATTAATGCAATATTTGTAAATAAGAAACGTAAAATTTTGTCTTACAAATGTTCCACGTGGATTTCTTTATTTACCCATATAGTGTATAAGGGAAAGTGAAAATTCTTGCCGAATTAGTTTCGATATGTCAAGCTTTACTTTTTTTAAAGCAGAAAAAATTATTTAAAAAGTGAGCAAAAATAGTTTATTATCAGTCTTTTAGCACTTGTAAGTGCAGTTACAAGGATTTTCTATATGTCAAATAAAGCCGAGGAATTCGTAGATGTTGATAATGGTCTATTTCTGTCGGCTGAATTGAACACTTAGAATTTTTTCTGCAGATACGTATGAATGCCATAGATATGTAATGAAAAAAAAGAAGAAGAAAAAAAAAACCTGAAAGGTTAGTTGTTTGTATTGAAAAAGGAACTATTTTTTTTATATCTGAGTACATATTTTTCTGGAATACCACATGGCACACCTTTTAAGGATCACTGGAATAGAGAGACGCGCTCTATTTTATTACTAGTCTACGGTACAATGCCCTTAATAGAAGTTTGTAAAGTTGGGGCTAAGACACTTGCATTCGGCATGATAGTCGTTTAGCGATAATATAATTTAAGAGACAACGAACTAAACGTTTTATATTTAATAAGTGAACCCTTTTACTTCTTTCTGAAATAAACAAACCCCTAACACGAATCATTATTTATAATTTAAAATATTGGCATTTTTTCTTTGCATTCCTATATTCTATATTTTTGTATTTTTTCTTTAATGTTAATTCTTAAAAATGTAGTAATTTGAAATCAGAAGATACTGTTTGAATTTTCTTATATTACAAAAAACATTAACTACAAACAATAAAATAACAGTTAACATTACTACAATGCCATCATCATACTAACAAAACTTGATTTTTGTTATTTTCATAAGAGCATTTTTAATGAACGTATTTGTGACTTATTAGAAGCGTATTAACGTATTTGTGATTTATTAGAAAAAGAAGATGATGAAATAATTGTAATATTTTTAGCAACTATGCAATTAGAAACATATTTTCAGTTTATTGATTCATTTTGTTTTATTAAAAGATACAAAATGCGAAAAAATGCATATCCTAATAATAATTATACAATCTCTTCACCATCTATGCACTTATAATTTAAAAATTATTTGGATAAAATGTAGTTTTTGCTATGTATAACTTCGACAAAGGCTTGATTAAACGTGTGTTTTTTAATTTATCTTAAGCAAGAAAATAACTTAATTATATGAATGTACAATGCCCAATAACAAATAAAAAAACTGTCCAACGGATGCTGTCAGTAATTTTCCAACTATCCCTTTTCACCGCAATGAAATTCCTTTACTTTTTGTATAACCTCTATCAGTGAAGTAAAGAAATGGGAAAATAATGAACATTAGCTAATTTTTGTTACTCCCCCATACATCCAAACAAGGCTGCAAAAGATAAAAATGCTCATTAACTGTATTAAACTGGCATATTCCTTTGTTTACGAACAGGCAATCGTGCCATTGTCACCGCGTTCGCATTGTTTACTTCGTAATTCACGGAGATGGGTTGTTTGTTTACATGGGTACGTCTGGCGAATTTCACAATGTGCGTGAAGCAAGACTCCGCTGCGGTGATTACACTAGTAGGACAGGCCGAAATCGCGGATGCAGTTAACGGCCCTTTTCTACGATTTATTGATTGCCTCTCAATTGATCGGAAAGATCCTGTTCGGATTTCTCAACTCGCAAATTATCATCAATTTAAAAATTATAAAAAAAAAATTGTTTAAGCACAAATGTGCATGTGTTGTTAGATTATTTCTAACGTACATTTTTTTTTCCTCAAGTAATATTTAAATGTTGATGTAAATATTGCAACTGTTTCTTCTTTTTAATGTTTTTACTAAGAGTAAGACTATATTTCAATGCTTTTCTTTAAGCTTAGGATAACTTGATTCTCTTTAAGTTAGGATATTAACTTAATTCACACAGATATATACGTAATTTAAAAAAATAATAAATTAAATGTCTGTTGTTGTTATCCTATCCGTCATGGTAGGAGGGAAGAAAGGGAGAGCACCTTTTGTTGTGATGGAGCAGCTTTAGGTAAAAATCTGGCTTCTGCACTGTGTCGCTGAAGAAGGAGAGTAGGGCCTTCCGGGAAGACTTTTAGAAGGAACAATCCCGCATGTGCATATCGTATGGGAGAAAACACTCGAAAACTCCCACCAGGTTGTCCGACTCCCGAGGCAAGAGGCTGAACGTCACAAATGTCCTCGAATCTCCTCGCTTTTTGACAGTGTCTTCCACAAAGCAGCCATTGGATTGAATCTCCGCCCTAATGCTCACCAGCTGCGCTCGTTGCTACTGAGCCACGAGTCAGGAAAATAAATATTTAAATAAATTTAAAATCAATATTCGTGAGGAATTTTATACTCTAACAAGTTTGAACACCAATTCTTGATATAGGAGTATAGTATTAAGCCACAGTTAGTGTTCGGGCGGATTGAAGTTCAAATTCTTTGACGGTGTCCATTGCAGCCATTACTTTTAAAGAAGACACCCGTTGTGCTTAAGACAACTGGTGTTAGTTTCCAGGGTTTTCTCCCCTACGATGTACAAATCTGGGCATTTACCCCTTAAAATCCTTCCCTATGGTAATGTCCTCCCTTCTTGACCTTCGGGGAGCTGTGTAGGGCATTGCGTGTACTACAGTTACCGCTTTTAAAAGCATATAGAATTGATGGAGATTATGACACTAAATTATACAATGACAATTGTAAGTATAAGTTTTACTCTGCAATATCAGTTAGCAGTCTGCAGTTTGCATATTGCAATACATTACTGCGTCACACTCAAATCCTAGAAAATAAAGTTATTTCCGCATTCGCATATCGTCAAGTTTTACACACGATGTCAGAATCACAAATCGAGTCACCTCGTTTCTGAAAGCACAGACGCTACCAGTGGATTCGAATCTAAACCCTCCTGCAGCTAGACGAGCACATTACCACTGGTCCATGCGTGAGACTTCTTGAACCATTACTTTATATTTTCATAGAGATTACTTATATTGGTAGATTGACTTAAGCTTCAGCAACACGTCTTGCCGGCGTCAGGCTAGTGTTGTTTCTATTATCCAAATTTTTCTCACGTGTAATTCAAATATGAACTAATTACTCAATATTTATGAAGACATTCCTACCTTTTCTTTTTGTAGTGTAGTATAGAAAGTCTTGAGTAATGCTTAGTCTGCCAGAAAGTTGCTGTATCAATAGCTGTAAAAATGCATAGAAATAAATTTTTTATCATTTCTTCACGACAGTAATAAATAAATGAGGATGCTTCATCCACAGATTCGCCATGCGGTGGAGCCCATGCGGAATTGGAGTTCTCTTTGAGGAGTCCGGGTTTTCCTGTGCAATATCCAGCCAAGACGAAGTGCGAGTGGAGCGTGGTGAGAAAGTCCGAAGACGTATGCGGTCTGGAGCTCGCCTTCCAGACTTTTGACCTGGAACCTAGCGACAACTGCACTTACGATTACCTACAGGTGGACCAGAGCAAGCTGTGCGGCAAGATCAGCGATGGATCCGTCCGTAAGTTTTCTAGATGTTGTATTTAAACCTTCAGCAATTTTTTCATTAGATTTCTAAATGCAGAATTTAAATCTTCAGTATATCGCTGTTCCACTCGCGGTTTCTATTGGTTTTAATGTTGGATTTATTATTGCTGTATTAAAAGTTATCAAATGTGATATTAACCTGGTACGAATTTGTTCATATCAGTTGAAAATGGTATAAGTCAGGGGTGGTCAACCCGTGGCCCTCCTTGAAAATTTTTCCGGCCCGTGAGATTTATCCCATTTTTACAAAATATAGCTATTTTATAATGGCCAAAGTAGTGAAAACCAATGTATTAAAATATACATTATGCGTGCATCCCTATATTCAAAAATGAACTGTCGAAATTAAGAGAAACTTTGGTTTTAAAATAATATTGTTGCGAATATATGACGGATATTCCCTGTTTTATTTATGAGTTCGCAGCATAATTAGTGGATCTCTTGTGGGTCTAAATCTAATGTGGGAAAATATAATTTTATATGTGGCCGCCCGCGGAGTTATGATGTATTTCCTAAGTGGCCCGCAAGATCATTTGAGTTGGCCACCCCTGATAAAAAGTATTTGGCTGTTCGAAAAAAATATTTTCACGAATATAAACATTTATAAGTGTTTATAAAAATGTGATAAAAAGAACAATATTTAGAGGTCAACACATTAAAATTTACATTTTGCTCATTAACTCATAATTATTTGTTAATGAGCAAATGTAAGTTTTAATTTAATCATTATTTTAATTTAATTTAATTATTCTAAACAATTGTTGTTTTGAAAATACCCGAGTGTGAGCTAAGAGGAAGAAAGTTTAAATTTCTGATTAACTCTTATTCATTAATACGAACAATCGAGCTAGATTTCAATTGGTACCAAAATAACTTCAGAGTAAAATAATAGCATTGACTTAATTTATGTATGGAAAAGAAAGGCGATTGATTATAAAGTGGAACGAAAATGAAATACTTTCGATGTGATCACTTTTCAAAAGTGAATAATGAAATTAACTTTTTCCACTGTGAAAAGAGACAGACGTGTGTGGAATTAGAATAATAAAAAAACAAGGCATAGTTAGTGAACCGCGAAATGCCCTCTGCATCATGTATTGTGATAGAGACATGTCTACTCTTTTTTTTCTGCAGGGGTCTTCATGTTCGCAGAGAACGAGACGTCCCTGAGGTTCGTCAGTGACAATCAGAACTCGAGATCGGGATTCGACATTCGAGTGAGACAGATCACGACCTGCAATCCTGATGCACCAGGTGAGAAACAAAAGGTTTACTACTGGACTTGCTATGTAAAGCAGGGATGTGCAGACTAGTATAAGCCGCGAACTACCATGACACTATAATTCAGAGTAAAAAAATAATTAGCTTACTTTGAGTAGAAACTGTTAATGCCTTTCATTTTCTTTTTATTCTTCATTTGGAAGAAGATATTCCTTGTCGATTTGGTTTGTTGCTCTAAGGTCATTTTGTGCGCACGAGGGCTAAACAAGCAGAGACCTACGGTTTAAAGTGAATTCCTAACCACTAACAAACATCCATACCAACACCTGAATTCGGATCGGAAGCCTGTGGTACTAAAGGCCAGAGCGCTAGTCACTTGGCGTCAGTCCGTATGCCTTGTCGAATTTTTTGGTTAAACATTGGCAAATAATTCCATATTTTATGACTAAAGCATACCATGTCTTGGTTTAATTCACAATAACAGAAATATGCAAACTTTTTTTTTCTACTTTCATAAATGCAACATGAATATTCGAAATATAATCCACTATTATAAACATTTATTAACCTAATCCTGAAATACAATCATTGGTATAATTATACGAATGTAATAAATGAAAATTCTACTTTAAAACAAAAATATAAATTTTAAAACCATTAAAATTTTATTAAAGTATACTTTTTTTTAAATTCATCTTATAAAAATGCATTTTTAGTTCATAACTCTTTGTTTTAGTTTCATATTTTTGACCTGGTCGCTGCGCAACCAGCTCTCTGTGCCATGGGTGTTTGTAGTGGTTCGTAATCCACTTTAACCGTAAGTCCCGGTCTAATATAACTGTAGAGCGTTCGGCGTAGGGCTGACATCCCTATCTTGTATAAAGAAAACATCTCCTGTCTCGAAATTTGCCAGTAGGAAGCAGGCCTTGACCCACCATGGGGCTGTTGCACCAATGAAAAAGAGAAATTCTATTTTTTTTATTAATAATTCATTTTGAATTAATCAATTTTAATCATTTAAATTTACATGATCATTCTTCTGCATTAATAAATGTTTCTGTAAATAAAAATATATATGCTAATTATAGAGTAATTAACGTAATTAATAAAAATTAATTACTAAATATATCTTGGAGTATAATTAAATACAAAAATTCCGACACCTTATTTGACATATCCATTTTAAATTTTGATACTTATTTTAACTCATGGAGTTTCTTATTCTCGAAGAAGTTATTTTGAAATATATGCATGTGTAAACAACAATTACTATTATAGAACCCCCTAAGAATACCATATAGTTTGAAAAGGTAACAACTAGTTCATTTTAAAAAAATATTTCTTATCCATTATGTCAAACAGGCTAGAGCGATTTGGTAGGAACACATTAGGTTTCAGAATTCAGTGGCTAAATACGAAACCTAAAAGATAAACAGAACTAAAAGCCTTCGTGCCTATATATAAGACGAAAATGATAAATCTAAAGTCCAAGAGGAGGAGACAGGAGGATATAAACGACAAGATGCCTTTTTGAGAATGTTCAAGCCTGTAGGAATAAAATGTTGGAGCAGCATGTAAATCCTTTCTTGAAGGCTCTAATCCTAAGTAACTCTGAATAAATCATATATCTCACGTTCATAGAGGCTCAAATTAACTGGTATTCGAAAACAACAACTACAAACTTGTCGTTAACAAACTTATCGTTAAACAAACAAATCGTTACTCATGGTAAGTATTTTCTTTTTTCAAATAGGTTTCTCCTGCAGCCGGACTTACGACCAGAAAGAGTTTTTTCTCCGGAGCCCAGATTATCCGGGCAACTACAGCCACGATGCGAACTGCACTTACAGGGTGCTTCGGCATAGCAAGCGAGTGTGTGCCATCAAGGTGACATTCGCCACTTTCCACTTGGAGGAGAGCGTCAATTGTAAAAACGACTTTTTCAGCGTAGACGACAGGAAATTCTGCGGCTCTTTGGAGGATGCCACCACACGTGAGTCACACTCATCTTTGTAATTTTTTTTTAGCTTTGTAACTATTGCTGAATCAGCAATATCTTATGTGCAGCCATTGTATTTTTTTTTTTTTTTTTTGAATTAGGCGTGCTGTCTTTTTTTACTTGCGACTTTTGGTTTTTAAATTTGGTCTTTAGTTTTGTAATGCTGCCTGTAGTTTTTTCATGCGGTTTTGGAGTTTTTATAGTGTGACCTGTATATTTTTAAATACGACTTGTGTGTTATTAAGAATGATCTGTGAATTCTTAAATGTGTATTTTTTAAATGGCATCCTCGGGGTTTTCAAATGCAACCCACTGGTGGTCTTTTTTTAAATACAGTCCATGCTAATTTGTTTTTCTTCTTTAAATGTGGCTCTTGGATATTTTAAATGCAGGACTCAGGTTTTCTTTTTCTTGAAATTTTGGTTCATGTTATTTTTCTTAAGATGCATCAAAAGGAAACGAATTTCAACATCTTAGTTGTTGCAGATGCATCAATGAGTTTTTTTTTTTTATACACACTTAAATTTTTTTTTACATAATTGCTGTAAAAGTTTCTAAGCAGTAAAAGCTTAGATATCTATGGAAATCTTCAAATATTTTTAAAGTATTTAATTGCTTTCAAAATGTCTAGCATCAAAAGGAAAGAACATATTTGATTATTTACGCTTAAAATACAAAGTTTTGATTTAAAACTTAGAGTCATGCTTTAATGAATTCTATAGAAAATAAACGGTAATGATGATTTGAAATATCGAAAAGGATGCGATTGAAAATGTCAATAGTGATCGTGAGATAGGCAATGAGCATCTAGAACTAATCCTTGTATATTAATCATTTTTCTCAACTCTTGATTAACGCTTCTTTCCAGATAAGTATTTAAGCTTAACTTCACAATATGTAATAAAATTTCATAGCAAACTTTGCAGAAACCCATCGCTTTATTTGGAATAAGTTCCCTTACAGAGGTGAAAAGTTCTTTTTTATAATACTGGCCATCCAAAATATACTGGCATGCCAAATTTAGGGAGGTTCAGAGGGTTTTTCAAATATAACGTCTCGCAGAAAGGTTCCACATCGATCGAAATCATAGCATGAGATCCCCAAGATGTAGAAATACGGGACAAGTAAGCAAAAACAACTGAACAATGAATCAAAAGGATAAAAGTCACTTTATTGTAAAGATAGCTCCTTACACAACAAGAGAGAATACAGAAATGTTCCTGTGACATGCGCTTGGCAAAAACAAAATCCAGTCTTTAGATGGAGACATCTGTCCCCTATCTGTAATATAGTAATTATAACATTTATCGAAGTCGAGGACAAGGTTGTTAAGAAGTTGTTGGAGCATCCTGACCCATTCCTCTTGTAGCGCCACTTTCAGTTGCGGAATCGTTGCTGGCGGCTGGTCACGTATTTCTAAGCGTCTCCCAAGAAGGTCTCACATGTGTTCTATGGGAGTTAGGTTCGGGGACTTCGCAAGCCAATGCATGGGCTGAATATCTTTACTCAAGAGTTAGTGTACGATGAAGTACAGCATTTCCATCCATGAAGAGGAAGTCCGAATCCACAGCAACTGGCTTACGGCAATGACCACTATGATGAACGAATCGCACGATGCATGTATTTGTAACAATATCTAATGAAGAATGCTCCCAACTAGCTCTTTGGAAGCATACACCAGCTGTTATTAAAAGGGATTTGTCTCCAGAGAGCTATCAAGTGTCGTGAATGAATGGTAAGGAATGGGAGAGACTATGTTAAGTCTGGAACAGGACAATTCGAATTTGAATATATGAACTATAGACACTCCAGCGAGTCATTCCATCATCGAATAACTCGCTGGAGTGTTTGTAGGATTTTAAATAATAACGACTTAAATCCGTAGTTCACCTTTTTTACCTATATTACTTTTATTGATGCAAATTGATTAATTAAATTCATATTCACTTATGTGTTGTTTTTTATTCCTGGTGTTTTTTGTGTATACTACCTCCTCAGAAAAGCAAACTTTGCATTCTCAGGCGTCTAGTTCTACCCTAAGCCTACCTTGAGCTTGTAAACCTGTTTTCTAAAATACTCTGCATACATTAATTAATAGTGTAAATGTACAAGTCTAATATATCTCGTCGCAGAATAGATGTTCATAGTCTAAAGTGTGTGGTATTTCCCTGTAAAGTAGAACTTGGTAACAACCAAGAAGGTATCATATTTCTCATGAGGGGTTGATAAATGGACTAAAAAATGCGAATCTATTTTAAGATGAACAGTTAATATCATCGCTCGGTTATTGATTCTGTGTGGTCCTTCGGTAATTGGAATTTCTAAACAATAATGATTTGCAATCAGTTTTCGGTCCATTGACATTCAAAAGAAAAAAACAAATTTATTCAAGTGGTTCTGTTAAGCATTTTTATTTTTTCATAAATAAAATAAATCAGAGTGAATTAATCGGATGATAAATTAGCCATAGAAAGTGCTGCTCCGATTTGCCTGGATTTGCAAAAAAGTGTAGGTAGAATTATACGGTATTGACTTCAATATAAGTAAAAAAGGAAACTTTTTAGAGAAAATCAGATTCACCGTGAAGAAGTTAAACGCATCGAACCATGAAACGAATGGCGAGAAAAAAAATTATTGCAATTTGATGTGAATTTGTGAATGAAAAAAAAGAGCTTTTAAGTTTTAGAAAACAGATTTCCAATAAAAGAATAAAGCATTGATGGCATACCGAAATGATGGGTAGTCAATGTCGCAGTGTCTTTAAATAAATTGGAAACTTGTTATTACATGCAATGAAGTTTAAGGTCTTTGACATCAGGAAGTTTTCCTACGTTCGATTTGATTTATTTATGCTAACATGAAGTCTACACATTCTCGGAGTAAAAGTTAGTCTCGGGTAGTTTAACTTGAAAAGAGTTATATTATCGATTGAAAAGAATAATTCTCAAATGGAAACTTTATTTAAAAAGAATGAACACAGAATCTTTTTTAAACAACCGTTTGATTTTTCCCGAGTTTTTTTAATCATTATTTTGATTACAGAATACATTTGTTCCCGAAATCAATCTATAATGGGAATTTTTTCTCTCTTGTAGAAGAGTATTACAAAAGAATTATAAAGCTGCGTTATTGCTAAAATCATGAACATTAGTTTAACTGTTGTTACGATAAAAGGACTTGCACAGGATACACAGAAATTATCTTGCTAAATTGTAGATTAAAGCAAAATATACTTTTTTTACAATATGTTTTCGGAAATGCCGTGTTTATGTGACAAAAAGTGCAGTTCAGGTCAATCGATAATATCTTGCATAGGCAAGAGACTTTTTGAAGCTATCAGAAGTTATTCCAAAAACTTAGTTCTAGCATGATGGTGTACCTTCACACTTTAGCGTTAGTATGAGGAATTCCTTATGTGTTACTTATGGAAACAATTTGATTGAGGCACTTCATGACATTATAATCACGCCATTTATAATATTTGGATTTCGTTTATCGCACTTGAAGTGGTACTTCCATTTTCTTCAAGCAATACTACTAACTCGATCAAATTGTTGTTGCAGGAAATGTTCAGCACATGTCTGAAATATTTAAATTCACCATATCGATGGAAAGATTGTGCTAAGTTAGTCGTCACTTTTTTGAACATCTACAATGCAAACAGGTCTCATTAAAAAGTTCTTTATATTTCATTTGTCATATATTAAATTTCCCTTTTTAAATCTCAATAGTCATTAGTTCTTATAAGCATCATTTCCGGATATATTTTCAAAGAAAGATTTAATTTTATTTCCTATAGCACGTTTACTCGTGATAAAAATAATATTATGTTTGCTAAGTATATAACTTCAGCAAAACGAATTTGTTTTTATAAAAAAACATTTAAACTGTTATTTTCTCCTTCTTGCAGAGACATTTCCTTTCCAGAACAATGAGAAAATCTTGTCCTTCCGGTCGGATTCGAGTGTGTCTGGGTCCGGCTTTTTCGCGCACGTCCAGCAGGAAGAGTGTGACCCGAGGTCACTAGCGAGCCCGCAGGATGAATGTTCAACTGACATCAAGTAAAGTCAAATTTATTATTATTATTATTTCTTGTTATACACATCAGATAATTCTTCTGCCAGAACATTTGCATTTTGTCTACAAACCCAAAATCGTAAAAGCAACAGCGTATAATGCAGATGAAATTGCATTCAAATCCATTCGAATGGTAATTAGGCGTGTTGCGGTACATATTTTTATTGGACTATACTCTATAAAGTAGTAAATTATGTCTGCCCAATGTGAAAATATATTTACTGGACTTCAACAGAAGGCATCATAATATTTTACAACTGTTCACGTTATATAATAGTTAATATGTATCAAAGATAGTTACAAGCATACAAATTTTCTCTCCGAAAGCAAAGCGTCAGCCGTCCAAGGTTATGGATGGCAGAGATGAGCGGAGAAATTATAAACGCCTTGATGCTAGCAGATGTGCTCTGGCGGCCGTCCTTACTAGTGAATTTAATAATGATGATAATGTGAATTTTTCGATACATACACTTCATTTCACAGTGTTGTCCATGGGATTACAGAGCTATTGACTTCGATTCGTTGTCGCAAACACATGCTGTGGATTGATAGATATTTCCATTTCACGAGAAGTGAAAAATCATTTAGACTGACGAATCTCGCTTTCCTCACATCAAGTCGAGGAACGAATTCTGGTGCAACGTTTTACAAAGAAATGATTGAACAATAAGTATCGACATCATCAGCAATGGTATTTATAAAAGCCAAGCTGACTTCTGTTGCTGTCATAATGGTACAAACAAAAGTAACTTCGCTATCTAGTTGAAAGAAAGCAGAGGTACCCTTTCTAAAGGAGAACTTACTTCTATCACGCTACCTGTCTGGAATCGGGAGGCTATCTCGGAGTTCTTAAGATTTTATTCCATAAGACACGAAAATGAGGAGCAGTTGTCTCTATAGGTTTCCCTGGAAATAAATCTCTCCCCCCCCCCGTCTTTTCTCATCATAGAATTGTTTCATGAAATATTTGGGTAGATCAGTATAGTTTTTTTTTAATTTTCAAATCATAAAAATTAAAAACAAACAACCTGTTTAAAAAAACTGGTTCAACCCAAAATTAATGCAAAGCAGCCAGTAATTAAAGTATCTTTACTAAAGGATCTTTTAGTAAGTGTATAACAACTTCTTTGCTTTCAGAACAGCAGAATTCGAATTAAAAAGTCCAGGCTATCCGACGGACGCCTACGCAGACGATTTGAACTGTCGCTACCGGGTGATGAAATCTTCCCCTTCGGTGTGCGACCTGATCATCACTGTCCTCGACTTCAAGTTGCAACAGGGCGAGGTGTGCGAGAACGACTACTTGCAGATAGCGGAGGAGAGATTGTGCGGCACCATTGAAAGTGGAATGACAAGTAAGCTTTACTAAGCTTTTGATTTTTATAATCAGCATTCTGTTGAAAATTCACAGAGAACCACTCTGATCTAGCTATAATACATTCAGTTACAGGAAGAGTCATTCTTTCCTGTTGATCATTTTAATCTGTAAACCCATGCATACATAGAGCAATGACGATTGAGCGCACCTTTTTATTTCAAATTTAAAGAGAATATAAACAAATTACAAATGACACTTTATATATCTTTCTGGCTGTTAATGTAATAGAAGAATGTAACATTAGAAAAATTGAGAATATTTTTCATTTTAGGATATTTGTGCGAGAATTCTTTTTTGAGGGCGTGTTTGCTTATATGATTATTACACTCATGTCCATAAATTAAGGATAATTCAGAATCACACAGAAATTGAACTCTAAAATAAAAATTTCACCTGTACAATTATCACACACATCTTGAAGAAGAATATGCAAATTACAGGAAACCACCAGATGGCGCGGATAGTACGTCACAATGACGAGAGTGTAAGAGAGGGGTATATAAGAAATGGTGGCAAAGAAGTAAAATTGTTCACAAGCTCTTTAAAAGCCTTTCAGTGCAATAACCGCATAGTTATGCCACAAAGGAAGCATTTGGATGATTTTTTTACGAGGTAGAATTATCGGACGATTGGAATGTGGACGTACCCAGCTGGAAGTATCCGAGGAACTTGGAATCGCCCAGATTGTCATCTCCAGGCTTTGGCAACGATTCCAAGATGATGGTAATGTGAGTAGATGTTACAGCACAAGTCGCCCCCGAGTTACAACGCCGAAAGAGGGCCGGTATTTAGCAGTTACTGCCAAAAGAAACAGACGGAGCACAGCATCAGACCTGTCTCGTGAGCTCTCTTCAGCTACCGGTACGACAGTTTCAAGGCAGACCGTGTACAGACGCTTAGGGCACATTGGTCTATATGCTCGTAGGCCTGTCAGATGTGTTCCACTTACCGCAACTCACTGTCGCCTGCGATTAATCTGGAGTAGAGAGCATGCATTGAGGACACCGCAACAGTGGTCTTGTGTGATATTTTCCGACGAGATCAGGTTCAGTTTGCAGTCTGATTCTCGCCGGACTTTCATATGGAGAGCGCCAGGTACCCGTTACCACCAAGAGAACACCATTGAACGACACCGTTACGGTGGTGCAGGATGGCTCGTTTGGGGAGGAATTATTCTTGGTTCCAGAACTGACCTGCATGTTCGGAGTGTAACGATGGCAGGCCACATCTAATTGGGATGTCATTCTGGAACAACATTGTACGTTTATTTCGGGGCGCCATGAGTGCTGAATTTCTGTTTATGGATGACAACGCCCGTCCTCACCGTGCGAACATTGTAGACGAATGCCTTCAATTGGAGGATATCACCCGTATGGATTGGCCAGCATACTCACCGGACTTGAATCCAATAGAGCATGTGTGGGATATGCTTGGCCGACGAATTGCAGCCCGTCAACCCCCTCCCACCTGTCAACCGGAACTTCGGAGGGTATTGCTTGATGAGTGGTGTAATATTCCCCAAGATCAGATTGATAATTTGATACTCAGCATGCCTAGGCGTTGTAAGGCCTGTATTGCATCGTCCGGGAGACATACTCCATATTAACCATCATACTAACCATGTTACACTGTTTTTTGTAAATAGGTTCTTTTTTGAAATTTGCTCCAGGGAGTAAAAATCGCAATTTTTATTAATTATGTCAAACATATAGCATCTTTTTTGCTCTTTACCTTTTGTTTAATAAATAGACTTTACAAATAAGTCAAATTTGTTTTGCTTCTGTCTCTTTCTTGGCCTGAACTTCATTATCCTTAATTTATGGACATGAGTGTATTTGAGGATTAAAATTAATTAATTGTAAAATAACTATCAATTGATATTCCTTAATTAATTAACATAAATCAATAATTCATAAAATTAAAATAAATAATCTTATAATTCTAAATGAGACTCCGAAATGTTGCCTTGATTTACTTTACTAATAAAAATGAAATTAGGGAGGTTTTTAATTAGTTATGAATTCTTCAACCGATCTATTCATTGCATCCCAGATTTCATAAGATACATTTTTTTCCTCATCGAATTTATTCATATAATATTGTATTTACTAAATATACTATAATAATGAAATTTTTGAAGAATGTCCTTCATTTTGTACGCTTTCAGGAATGTACCCTTTCGGAGACTCGGACGATATCCTGATGAACTTCGACACGGACGGTTCTATGGGGGACAAGGGTTTTCACATTTCCGGCATGCAGAAAGAATGCAAGGCAACTTTACCCTCTTCCACCAACACCACCGACAAGCAGCGCAAAGCCCAGAACGCATGGGACTGCGACCGCACCATCTCTGGTGCAGAGGACTCCATCCGCAGTCCAGGTTTCCCGGACACCTATCCGGCCAACGTAGACTGCAGGTGGATGGTCTTGAGGGCAGATCCCAGGTACTGTGAGTTAGAGATTACCATCAACAACCTGCACATACAGGTGGGAGAGAGCTGTCAGTTTGATTACCTGGAGGTGGATGGACATCGGTTTTGTGGCAGCACGACGGCAGGGAACAAACGTGCGTTTCATTTGTTTCTATACTCTATATGTTTATTATATTGAAATTTATAGTTCAAATTGTTTAAACTGAGCTTGAAAAAGAACATAATTGAGGCTAAGTATAAGGAATTATATGGAACTATATTAATACTTGGGAATTGCATGGAACTATACTAATACTTGGGAATTGTATGGAATTCTACTATTTACAGAACCATACTTTTTTAACCTATGCTAGACGTAGGCTCATGCCTAGGTCTAGCGTAGGTTAAAAAAAATATGGTTCTGTAAATAGTATAGGCCAACAGTCTATGACGGACAGCCCAATACAGTTCAGAAGCACACATAAAATAATTAAAATCTTTTGGAGTATTTACGGCTACTACGTCAATTAGTCCAGGACAGCAGTTCAAGTGGTTACCACTCATGTCAGAGTAAGTCAAACAAAGTGGGCAAGTCGGAGAGTCTGCTAGTCCAAATCTGTTAAGGTGTTTCCCAAGATAATCATGCCCAGTTATTGTTCTGAAATTGACTACTCCTATTTGACTACTGCCTGGGCAAATCACATGGAATGGGATTATCCATTAAGAAACTCCAAGTCTTCCATCTGGCTGAGTTGGAAACAATTTCACTATATCTGGCCTTAAACCTAGCTGTAATAATTCTGTTAATACTGTGGTAGTTAATAGGGGGATCTGGTTGAGGAAGGTTGGATTCGGCCTTATGAAGGGTATCTGCAAACTCGTTACCTGCAATACCACAGTATACCACAATACCACAGTACTTGGTATCCACTGTAGGGTAACATTGCGTCCGCCTTCTATCAAGGAATCGATCAAAAGTTGGCATTCGAGAATAGAACTATTTTTTGAAGGCATAAAAGAATAATAAGCTCTAATAGTGGCATGGGAATCGATAAATATTACAACGTTCTGTTCTTTTCTGTTAGCGATCTCTGTCAATGCCATGTGAACGGCAGTCACTTCACCATCAAAATTTGGACAATTCGTACCAACGACCCTGTTGAGACTAAAGTCCCTGGTGTAAACTCCAGCACCAGCAACAGAACTATACGTAAATTATTAATTAACTGAAGTAGTTTAATTAACGATATGTAAATAATTTATTTTTTTTCTGAAAAAAAAAATATTAAACTTTATTTTTATTATTAATTTAATCTACACAAGTATACCCATATTGCTTGATTATTATATGCAATTAATTTATAAATAAAATAATTATTAATCTGATAGTGTTAATGATTAACAATCAAGATTTCGTTTCATTCCCAAATGGCAGGTATTTTTTCTTTCAAGACGGAGCAGATAGTGATCCATTTTCATTCAGACAACACTGTAGACGACCGGGGCTTCGAAGTGACCCTGAAGCAAAGGGATTGCCCCACCACCACAACCACAGCCCCGGAAACATCATCTTGCGACCAGGTCTTCGACAGCAAAAACTTCATTCTAGTAAGCCCCAACCACCCGCGAGACTACGACAGCGGATTGAACTGCAGGTAAATTATTCAAGGCATGCTTCTTGTCCTTTGAAATTTTCAGTTCTCTACTTGTAGAAAATACTTTCATATTAGATTGTAATAATGAGATTTGATCAACTGAGATTCAAATATAGGAAATATTTTAAGAAGTTCTGGGTAAAGCCCCAGCACTGAAGGGTGAGGGGGTCACCAAAACCAATGCACTTAGTTGTATGCAGCGTCGATACGTAGCAGTAAAAGCAGTAGAAGCATTTTAACTGAGCTTATATTATTAATTTATTATTCCTTTTTTAAAATAAAATAACCTAAGCAATTATACATATATTTGGTGATATTTTATTACACATACTAATTATATTGTTTTATACATATTTATATTTCAATTATAGACATGGTAATTAGAAGTAAGTTTACTAAAATCCAATGTTTTGTATTATGATTCCAGATATGTGATTCGTCGTAGCTCCGAAGATGTCTGCCGCTTAGAGATGCAGTTCTTGCGGTTTGACGTGGAATCCAGCAGCGACTGTGAATACGACTATTTAGCAATCAACGGCGAAAAGATATGCGGCCTCATTGAAAATACTACCCGTAAGTGATGTTTATAAACTATAATTTTCTGTTCACTGAAATGGTGAATTTGTCAGAGTTTACGAATAAATTTTTGTGAGAAGAATGCAATGGAGGAATCGTGTATTGCAAAAAAAGAGTATTTTTACTTATATTCTTCGTGATACCTTGTTTATTGTTTGCTATTGAAAGATCTAATATTTTATTTCCAGAATTATTAAGTCTTTTGATTTAGGTTATTCTCTTGCATATCGATTTTCGTCTCCAGATTTTCACATATATTGGACATTTGTTTCTTGATACCCAAACTGCTTATCGGAGAGGAACATCGTTGTGTCAAATGTATTATTTACAAATTCCAGATAAAAAATGAAGTTGTAATAATTTATGCTAAAATAAATTAAATTTCCCCACACTACTTAGAATTTTTCGATGTAAAATATTTTCAGGGCGGATTCCAGTTTTAGTTTATATATTTCCTGATAGCTTATATATTTCCCTAACATCAACTGCATTGTGTTTTTTTCCAGGCACTTACCTGTTCCAGGACTACGAGAAGCAGCTGACCTTCCACTCTGACTCGGGCACCTCTCGCCCTGGTTTCATGATCCGAGTCCAACAGGTGGACTGCTCTGTGGCCACCACGGAACCCCCGCTGCCCCCTTCCAAGCCGTGCGATCAGCGCTTCTCCTCGTCCGCCTTCGAGCTCCGCAGCGACAACCACCCCGACAACTACGACTCTCACCTGCGCTGCTCCTACACCGTCACCAAGGCCCACCCGGGGGTGTGCGCCCTCGAACTCACCTTCCTCACCTTTGATGTGGAGGCGAGCGAGGGGTGCCAGTACGACTACCTCAAAGTGCAGGAGGAGAGGCTCTGCGGCATTTACCCATCTAACCTCAAGAGTGAGTGCTTCATTTAACTGGTAGAACCTTACTTAAAGGAACCTTACTCTATTGACAGAACCTTATTTAAATGAACCTTACTGTATTACTAGAATCTTACTGTATTGGTTGATCCTTACTTAAATGAACCTTACTGTATTACTAGAACTTTAGTGTATTTGCAGGATCTTACCTTAACAATGCATAAACCTTAACTTAACCTTAAATGAATCGCACTGTATTGGGTGAGCTTTCCTTAAAGTTAACCTGAAAGTATTGGTTGATCCTTATTTAAATTAACCTTACTGTATTAGCAGAACTTTACTTAAATGAACTTTATTGTATTGGTAGAGTATTATCTTAACCTTAATGAATAAATTTTAACTTAACCTTAAATGAACCGTATTGTATTGGGAGAGCTTTACTTAAATTATCCTGACAGTATTGGTAGAACCTTACTGTAATGGTTGATCCTTACTTAAATAGACCTTACCGTATTAGTTGAACCTTACTCTATTGGTTGAACCTTACTTAAATGAATCTTACTGTAATGGGTGAACCTTACTAAATCAGTTAACATACTCGTAAATTTTTATGGATTTTTTTTTTTTGAAATATTCTGATTTTTTTCAGGCTTAATTATAATAAAATATTCCATTTTGATTTACAGGCTTAAAAATTGTACTTTCTCTTCACAAATTGTATGCGATGTAAATACATTTGCAATTTTCTATTCTAATATTGGGAACTCATTTTTATTGAATCCAAATTAACATAAATATACCAAATTACCCCAATTCAGCAATGTTAATAGATTACGTTTTCATAACACGATTACAGGTGCAAGTGAGAGAAATACAAAGTCAAGAGACTCATCGAGAAAGTACTTTCGATTTTTACCGAAAGCCGAAGTTACTTTCTTGCCATCCCAATCATATTGTCACGTTGGTTTAACTGCACTATTATTGAACTAGTTCGGTTCGGTTTTACACACAGAATTTCCTTATTCACAGTAATAGAGGGTAAAAATACTGAAAGGTAAGCTGGAAGATGGCGCTAAACCTTTAATGCCCTGATTTAAACTGTTCTTCAACAAGTCTCCATTCTTTTCACAGTAGCGGGCTCTATTGTTAAAGCTAGCTCTACAAGATAGTTCAGGAGAAAGTACAGCTGAGTTTCATGTATATATATGTTATTTTGGGTGTGCTGCTAGACAACCAATAGAAAATGATTTTTTTCTTCTTATAGAAAGGAATTGGAAGAATGAGGGAATGATAGTTGCATCTTTATTATAGGCTTGGGGATTTTATGTATAGAAGTACTTGATTTGGTGAAACTTTGACATATATATTCGCCTGTTGGCTGGTTTATCTCTTATTATCCGATTGAGGCTTAGAAAGGAATAAGAAAAACTTTACCAAGCTGTAAATCATAAAGTACAAACAAGGTATATCCAAAGATAAAAGTGAAGAAAATGTCTGTTGTCCATCAACAAAGAAATTGTTAGAACTTTGAAAAAAAACCTTCTCAGCACTCTCTAACAACGCAACACCAATTACCCCGTTTCCAAAAATCAGTAGCTACTGCTATTGATTGGGGAAAAAACGTGAGTTAAAAGGGAAAAAAAAGAGGGTTTTTTTTTTTTCTTTTGCAACTTTAAAGTTGTATTATTTTCATTCTAAATTTACTCACGGAAAAAATATATATCGCGTAAAAATAACAGTACCACTTTAACAGGAACCAAAATATTATAGAAACAAGTATAACAAAAGAAAAAGCAAAAAACAGAATTATACATTTTATGCACAAATATGCTTTATTTATAATACATTAAATCTTATTTGTTCTTAAAAATAAAATAGCATCTATCGCATAAGATCTTCTTTCATTGTTGATATAAGATAGTTTTCTATAAGTTTCAGTGCTGAGAAAAGTCTTTTGAGACTTACTTGTTTTGCTACTGAAACAGTAACTGTGTTTGCTACCTGTTTGATTATGGTAAGATGAGACTGAATTCCCTCCTTAACATTTAATTTGGACATTAATTCCTATTTTTTTGGAAAAATAAAAGTTGTTTCATAAAAGAGAAGAGGGTCTGATTTTCAAATCGATTCTCGACTCCAACCATCAACTACTTTAAAAATTATCGAATCCCGACTCCTTGTTGCTGACTCCCGATTCCTCATTTTCAACGAAAATCTTGATTTATAATTTTGCAAGTTATTTTTTTTTAAATATTAATTTTTAGAAATAATTTTGATTATAAAACTCTTTTAAAGTTAAGAAAAGAAAAAGTATTATTTTTGGAATCTTAAGTTTCTTTATTATTAAATAGTCACTATTTAACTTATAAAATATATACATATACGTATATATATGTACATTGTTGTGTGTGATTGTTTTAACTTAACTAACTAAATATCAGCATCCTAATTTTTTTTACTGAATTGCTATTCTTTTATATGGTATGAAGTCGAAATTCTCAAAATATTTTGAACCAAACAAAAATTTTATTTTGTGCCTTACGCCATCTAGTTGCATGAAGGTCAATATATATATATATATATATTAACAGTTTAAAAAAAAATTCCAATGGTAAATTTTAGAATCTGGTGCATCTTTTATAAATATATTTTAGATTACTTTAATATTTTATTTTATAGATTTATTTATATCTAACATTCTAAATTAATTTTATTTACAGTTATTTCGAACTACTTTTTCTTTACGGTTTACAAACGATAAACTTTTCACCCAAATTTTTTTCCTAAAAAAATCACCAAAACTAAAAATGTATTTTATGTAGCCGGACAACTCGTCAAATCTTCTGGTCACTCAAGTTTTCAAAATAAACCTTCTCCATTCCAGGAATCATCCCTTTCGAAGAAATCGAAGTCGCCTTGGAATTTCATTCGGACGGGGCTACATCCCGGCCGGGTTTCCACATTAAAGGACAACAAATGGACTGTGCCCCTCTCACTGACACAGTATCTCCTCCACCACTTGAAGGTAACTTCATAAGTCAAACTGCTTTGCTATCAACGTATTACAAATTATTAATTACTTTAACTGTATAGCAATAGGTTAATTAATCTGTCAAAATTATGTTAATACATCATCCTATATAAAGTTAATATTGTTTCAAGGCAAAAATCTTGACAAAATTTAAAAAACGAAAGAAATAAATTGAAAATATTCTACTAATTAAGTGAAAGGCATCTACGCAAAAAAGGTATGTACGCTTGGAAACTATTTTTTTTTTTAATTTGGTTTTCTACCAATGAATCAGTCTATGGATTAGAAACTATAACATAGTCGAAAATGCTTGAGATATATCGCATTATGTATTGTTACGTGTTTCCAGGAGGTTGTGACATGGCATTTACGAACAACAGTGGCACAGTTCAGAGTCCGGGTTTTCCGGAGCCTTATCCAGCATCCCGGAAATGCGTGTACAGATTCGTGGCTCTGCCGGAACACTGCCGGATCACATTCCAATTCCTGGAATTCGGTCTCCAGACGGATAACGCCCTCTGCGAAAAGGATTTCTTGCGCATCAACGGAATCAAGTACTGCGGACCTCAGCTGCTGGGACAGAAAAGTAAATTTTTCCTTTCTTTTTTATTCGCTCATTTATCCTGTAATAAGTGCTTTTACTATTCATTTTTGTTACTACCTGATCTAGCAAGCAGAAATAACATGGCTTATAATATCCTGAGAGTACGTGTTCCTTGATAAAGCTATTCTCAGGATCTTAAAATAAATTACATTTGTATTGTTACAAGTATATCTCTCTGGATTTTACCAACTTGCATTTTACGTATTTACTGAACCACGTGTTTCATACCTTGTTTTTGTATATCTTGTATACATATTTATGTTCGTTTTTCGATCTTCCAGGCAGTTCATCCTTTTTATATTTGTCTCGTTTTCAGTTTCGTTGCTGCAGCTTATGCACAATTCTGTTCTTGAACCATTTATTTTCCATATATTTATATATTGTAGTGCAGATTGTAACCATATTGTAGCTGGGTGTGGTTGGGTTGAGATATTTGAGGCACAGACTGGAGAACACACAGCTTTATTGACAGACGCACAAACACCACACACATGCAATCAGAGATATACAATATTTGACATATTTAAAGGCATATAATTACAGATTCGTGGGAGGACTCCCTTTCTAAGCCAAAAAAACCCCAAAACTCGGCTACGCCAGGGTGCGAGAAATATACTTCCTCTCCGATTGAAAGTTTGTAGGCCAACTACTGCGCAGAGCTGCACTAAATATATTTTCCTCTGCCCGCTGATCATTTCTCCTGAACGCTACCGATAGCATGGTTACAATATGAATATACATCTGAATATCTTTATGTCTTAACATCTTTGTGTCTGAATAAGAGGTACTTCAGGGTTTTCGTATTGCTAATGATGTGATGATTTTGTTATATAACTTGAGTATAGCGAATGCTGTTAAGGTCGTGTTTATAGTTCATTTCTTGTCAATTCTAATTTGTTTCTTGTGTGTTCTTTAGGCGTAACATTTCTTTTCTTTCTTAACCTTTTTTGTGTGTGTTCTTTAGACACCCTAGTATGTATAGATGGATGACAGTACACATACATAGAGCAGTTCACATATACAAAATATAAAAAATATATATGTATATAAAATGCATGTACATACAGTTCATGCATATAAAATATAATATATTAATAATAAAGCATTTTATTAAGTGCAAGAAAAACTGTTTATTTTCATTTTATTTTGAATTTTTGAAATTGTGTTGATTTTTTTTTATAATAATAATTTTTTCTTTGTAATCATGATGCAATTTTTACAATGACTCATGAGAGTTCTTATTTCTAACAGGAACAGTGACGTTTTACGGTTTTCCCCGAGAAGTGAACGTGACCTTCGAAAGTGATGCGGAGTTGGCAGACAAAGGATTCTATGCAGTCTACAGGCAACTTCCCTGCTCGCCTGCCCTCGGTAGGACTGTGGATTGGGTTATCACCATATTATACCATAATATGGTGATAACCATATATTACCATAACGTACAACTTATAAACAAACCACAATGCCGTGTAATCTACAAAATAATTTTCGGCTTAAAAAAATAAAGATCTCGTGTAATCCACGAGAGACTGGTGTTCGTCTTTAACGTACGATGTACCTACCAAGTTCTGTTTTCCTACCCATGACATAATAAAAGGATTTACAGTTTTAAATGCTATGCCTTTTTGGTAACAGTAATATGCCAGGATTTTCTCCGTAATCTATGTACTTAAGTCCACATTTTTTTTTTAAAGAATATGATTAGCGTCAGCCTGACAATTATTTTCGGAAGCATGCTTCCAAATTCTTAATAGGGTCATTCTGTGGTACTTGATTTATTTTGAAGCTAAGGTAATTGCACCTTTCTGCAACTTTTCGTTTGCTACGTTCTTTTTTGTTGCATCAAGAACTGAGCAATCGCAACTCGACCTTTGCTTGAAAACCCTCTTTTTCTTTCATCTTAATTTTACGATAGGTTGATATTCAACTTAAATAAAACAATTGATTTCTATCAGCGGAGGAAATTAAAAAAATAGTTATAATTCGTAACAATTAGGTTAACCTAAAAATTGAAAGATGTGTCAAAACAAATGACAGATATCACGAAATATTGATTTTGATGGAAGGCTTCGCAATTTTGAGCTACAACATAACTTACAGCTGCATTCGCCAATCATTCTCGTTTAAATATTCATTTACTACTATTATTATGGGATAGACAGAGTATAATAGACCGAAGGTCGGCAAAGCAGCGCAGATCGATTTGAAGATTACTATGTTACACAAATACCGAGCCCAATAACCTTATCGCTCGTAAATTATAATGTCACAAGCACAACGTTAACAACTAGAAATCAAGGTTATGCATCGACATGCTTGCCACTTAGCTCGTAGGAATAGTTTTGCTACTGAGTTTTGAATTTGTAAGTTGTTGCTATGCATACAAGCTTCACGTGAGTATTAATGGCCATATCACGCAAAATAGTTGCGCTTTTCACTAACAAATATTGACTCTTTCGATTAAATCGATTTTATATGTAACCCATCATGACTAGTTGTAAAAGAAAAAGAATGTATTGTTTTAATGAGGATTGGAAAGTACAATTTGGTTTTATTGATTTCGAAGTCAAATAAATATTATGGACCATATATACCGTAAATATTGTCCAATAATAATGGAGTGATCCTCAAGAAAAGTTGACTTCGAAACAGGTTTCAAAACCGTTCATTCAAATATTGACACTGTGCGCTCTGAAATAAGAACAACGAGATGTCTTCCAAATTAGCTATTACCAAACAGCGAAGCAATTTTGCTAAACCTTTCATAAACCTGCAACGCTACTGGAATGCTATAAAGCTGCAACATTCAATGTTTCACTTTTATTAGCTAAAAAAATATACATAACCGATGGTTGATTTAATAAAAGAAGTCATGTTAAAAGAAGCCACGCCGCCATTAGTTATAACAACGGGCGAAATAAGTAGGAGGAAGTACTTTAAATACATTGTCATACTACAAATACATACATACAGTACTATAAATACATACATGCAGTACTATAAATACATCAATCAATAACATTCATTAATCCATTTCAGGAAGATCTCCGTCCCAACGCACGGATGCCAAGCCCCGCAGTTGTGATCGTTTGTATGCTTCTCTGGCTTTCAGCATCCTCAGTCCTGCTCATCCAGACAACTATCCGGCAGATGTGGATTGTAGGTATACAATCCGTAGACTGGGACCTAAAATTTGCTGGCTCAAGTTGTCCTTCCGGCAATTCGACGTCGAGTCCAGTGAGGGATGCGAGTACGATTATCTGGAAGTGGATGGAAAGAAGATCTGCGGAACCTTGCCAACTAATGAGATACGTAGGTTATACACTGATTATTGTATATTTAATAATAGACAAATATGTGTACAAATTTTTTCTCAAAATTAAAAAGGCTTTCGTGATAAATCATAACCTGTTGTTTTTGACAACTTCGCTGTAAAGTACTTTACTTTAAAATTTCTCAATAATCTCTTATTAGAAAAGAAAGCTTCCCCTTATGAAACTTTCTCGTTTTATTGAATTTCTCATTCAAACTATGATAAATACTATTCATCAAATCAGTTACATTACTAATAAATTCATTTACATTGCGTTGCAGGAATGGTAGATTTCAGAGATTATCAGACGATATTCACCTTCCACTCGGATTCTGCCAATTCCAAGTCTGGATTCGTCATCAAAGTGGAACAGGAGGAGTGTCAAGAAATGCCACTCCTACCTCCACCCTCCCCAAAACCTCAGAAAAGTCATCCTCCGAAATTCGAACCTCACTACCATTTTGAACCACCTGTAGCAGAACCACCCCTTGTGGAGGAACCTTTCGTTTATCCTCAGCCGCACTTTGAATACGAACATTTGGTGGATTATCCAATTTATGAAGCTTCTTCTCTGCAGCGTAACTTACAGGTAAATATTCACCAAACTCTTTATTTTATACCTAATTCATCGAATCAACACATACTCAAATTGGGTTCCTGTCTGCAACTCTGCTTTCAAGTGCATCATAAAATTTAGTTCATCTTTTCTAAATCTTAAAATAAAGCAAATCAATCTTTAATTTTATAATATCTAAGTAATTATTAGTTCCTGATAAAAAAAAATTATGTATGTACATGATATTAAAAATTATGATATCAATTATGTCGATTATTCAATCTATTTAACAAAATGACTTTATGTCTTTTTAACTTTTATTGAGAAATAAGTTTCTAATCCTGGAAAAGACAAAATTTTATATGGTTTATTTTGAACAGAGGTTGAAATATTTATTTTGAAAATGAACAAAATCAGAAATAAAAGAATTTTTGTATATTGAGAATAGATAAAACAAAATAAAATCTTCTTGATATTTTAAAAATAAAATGAAATAAGATTTTTATTTAAAAAAGTGATTTAGTAAGATTACCTCCGTTGCATCGATGCCCTTTATCTGATTATCCTCTTGGCAAAATAGATGGAGAAGTGTCACAAAGATGGTGATTGAAAAAGATTAAAATAAAATTGTTACATAAAAAATTCTACTGCTTAGAATTCTTAAAGACTATTTTCTATGGAGGTATCTTTGTTTCAGATGGCAAACCAGAACTGCGACCGCACTTTCCAGCGTCCCGAGTTCGAAATCCGGAGCGTGAACTTCCCTCTGCCATACCCCAACGGCCTGAACTGTCGGTACCTGGTGCAGAAGGCATCCGACGACATCTGCTGGGTGAAGTTAGTCTTTCTGCGCTTTGACCTGGAGCCCAGCGACGATTGCCACTTCGATTACCTCAGCATCAATGGCAAACGCATATGTGGCACTCTGCAAGACGATGAGATCAGTACGTCTGGAGAATTTCCACCATTGAATTGATATTATTATTTAGGAGTTGATTTTCAAATGTCAATCATTATGACCTGAAAGTCACTTGTCATTGGAAATGAGTAACAAATATCGTTCCACCTGGGAAGGTATTCAATGAGAGCCTGCTACACTCTGCCCACATTGTATCACTTCAATTTGGAACAAATATCCTCAGCGGTGATATCTGACTGGTTTTAATCTTCTTTCTTTTCCTTGAACCCAAAAAGAAGATTTTTGATCTACCAATTTTTTTTTAATTTTTTTTATCTACCAATTTTTTTTTTATCTACCAATTTTTTTTTTATCTACCAATTTTTTCCCAGAATGACATAATCTGAATGTGGTGATCATGTTTATGCTGGGAATGATCATGTCCTTGCGTATCAAAAATTTGCACCCTTCTCTTCTCCTTAAACCAAGACATTTGAGCTACCAATTCATAATGTCCATTCTCTGCATAGACATTATATATGGAGGTTTACACCCTTTTCGCTTCCTTAAGTCATGACAGTATAATACCCATTCTCAGCATATACGGGGTATCTGAAAGTTTGTATCCTTCTCTCCTCCTTAAAACAAGACTTTTGGTCTATCAATTTATATTATCCAGCATATACGTGGTATCAGAAAGTTTTCAACCTTCTTTCCTCCTTAAGCTAAGACCTTTGGATTTTTTTTACCAATTTATCATGTACATACATGACATAGACATGAGAACTGTTGGTTCTACACCGCTTGCTAGGTCTCAAATCTCTTCATCGGTTTTTTTAATATATATATTGATAAATATTTCACGGTTCATTATCCCCCGGGTTGAAAATTATCCAGAAGTTATGTTCAAATATTTGTATAAAATTTATTTTGATATAGTTTATTACATAAAATTCATATAGTGATATTACATAATTGTCAATTACAACGGATCTTCTACAGAATTTCATTTATTTTTACAGATCTCGGGATACTAAAGCACTTTTTTTAATATCATTTTATTAAAAATAAATTTTTTAAGCAAAGCTATGTTCTTCACTACTGATTATTGCTCACACTTTCTGAAAAATTAAAAACTAGAGTGCATTATACTAGATGGTAAAACTAGTATACTTTAACTATTATTGCCTACTTATTATGTAATCAATAGGCAATAATAGATAAATTGAAAACTGTTAATGATTATTAAATATGGTTTCTTCTGAAATATTTTACATTTTATCTATTTCTCAGTAAATTTATCTATCCATAGTCAGCAAAAAATTTAGTTAAGTCATTGACCTCAGATATTTATGATTTTTTTTTATTTGATTAAAGCAATATTTATTTTAGTTTTTAACATCAATAATGGACTATTTTTTTCAACCTCCGATAAATAAAGTTAAGGTAAATAAAAAAATAGCTTTATTACCAGAAATCAAATACAATCAATGTTACTTTTCCACATATTCACCATGAACATTGAGACGTCGTTGATAATTGAGAACATTGATAATGGCGTTGTGCAAATCACACTTGGCGGCCATGTTAACGGGCCTGCAGCAAATTGATGTTTTGAAATGGGCAGTCACAGATTTTGTAGTGAGGAAACTACGTGCTAGTGCAGTGCGAAGATCCTCTGCTGGACACTTAGCATCGCTATCGGAGATTGAAAAAAAATAGCCCTCGTAATTTATAAAAACAATTAAATAGATAAATCACTTACAGAAAATAACTGCAACATCAAGATCTCTATTATCTGATGGAAGGACTATGAAATTCAATTTTCTTAAATAAACTTCCATTTAAAACCTCTATTTTAATAAATTTATAATTCATTTTGCTTCCTCAGGAGCGTACCTCTTCAATTCCGAAGAGATATCGATGTACTTCCGATCGGATGGCGCCAATGCTCATCGGGGATTCTTGATTCGAGGAGAACAACTTAAATGCCAATCAAAGGGATCCCCTCCACCCAGTAAGTATTTCTTTTTAACTGAAACGCTTTTGTGGAAAAAAAGAGGAATGAATGCTGTTAGAGGGCGCTGCGACGCCAATTTAATTGGGCGAAAGATGTGTGAGTCTGAGAGCGTGCTTGGAAAGCAAGTAAGAGAGAGGGGTAATGTTAGAAATGTGAGAGGTGTATTGAGAGAGATTAAGTTTAATGGCATTTCTATTTAGTTTGTAAATATTGTACAAAGTTTTTATATTCCTAATCAATGTGTAATAAAATAGTCAAGAATTTACAAGACCTGATTTATTTGAACCACCATTGTGAAACAAAAAGAACCCGGAAATGTTTACATTGACGGATTCATTTCTATCTTATTTTCGTCAGCTTTTTCACAACAAAGCGCATAATTCTATTCAATGTGTTACATTTATTTATTGTGAAAGCTTTCTTTCTATTAAAACCTAAAATCAAAATTAAGAAAAGCATTTTTGGGGAAATCAAACAACAAAATTATGACTTTCACAAAATTTAAAATCTTAAAATATTTTAATCGTGTTACAAATATGATTTATTTATAAAGCATTGATAAAGCTCGAAAAGTTTATTTTTTTCTTGTCAAACGAAGCTTACAAAAAAAATCTTATTCTCAACAAAAATGGGATCTTATATAGTTAAAAATTGTATTCGTTTTTTAATTTATTTTCTCATTTCATGAGATCTCGTTTATTAAATATTAATGTTTCTTTTAAGTATTAATTTTCTAAACAACTATTTTCATACTCATTATTAGGCCTTATATATCATAGATTTATCTATATTTCCAAGAAAAGTACCTATCTATCTATAATTTGGTGCTCGTTTATCAAATCTATTAATTCTTTATCCAATGCTGCTTATAAATGTTTAATGAACGTAAATCTTTCAGTTTTAGTTCAAGTTAAAGTTTGGTAACTGAGAAATTTTTTTTTAATATTGGGGACAAAAAAATTTACCATTAAAATAAGTAAAGAACCACATCAAGATAAACAGATTTTGAAAAATCAACTATTATCCGATACAATGGATCGTGTTTTGTACGGAAAAAAACTTGAAGAAAATTGGATTTTTCTAGAGATTTTGGTTAATAACAACTATTGTTATAAATTTAAACACAAGGTTCATAAAAATGAAAAGGGAATTAAATTCAATTTTCGGAAAGTGGAAGACTGCATGAATTTTATCATAAAACGAATTATTTGTTTCAGTTAAAACCCCGTCGTCCACTTGTGATCGAACCTTCGATCGGGATCTTTTCGTCTTGCAGAGTCCGGAGTTTCCGGATCCGTATCCAGCCGAATCGGACTGCACCTTCACCATCCGGAAAGCCAACCGCTACATCTGTGGACTCCAGCTGACCATTCTTGCGTTTGATGTGGAGAACGAGGCATCGTGCGGAAAAGACTACTTGCAGATCGAAGGGGACAAGCTGTGTGGGCCCATACCCACCAGAACCATCAGTATGTGGGACATTTTAGTTAAGCTCAATCTACTCAAAGCTTTTCCCTCTAAAATAAATGTTATTTTCAAATGTCAGTTACTTTGAATCGAAATAATTTACCTTTAGAGAAATGTAGCAGAAAATATAGTACATTTAACGTTAACCAGGATGCTTTTGCCACACTGCACCACCCTTTTACGTCCAAATATTTAAAGTAAACAGTCTCAAGGGGGGAGGGGTAGCATTTGCGAACTTCTCACTCGAGGACAATAGAAGGACAATGCAACCTGCTAATTTATCGTATTCGTGCTGACGTAGAAACTTTTTTTCTTTTCTCCAGAGCTTTTTTTCTTTTCTCCAGAGTTATGTATCCCCCTACCAATCAGAAAGATGAAGGGTGAACATGGGTGGGTATACCACGAACAGCCCACCGACGGGAGATAGAGGAGGGCAGTGCCTTCCGGGAAGACTTATAAAGGTAACTGCCTAGAATTGGCGTGTCATATGGGAGAAAACCCGATTCAGCCTGATTCAGCCGATTCATTCTCGAAAATAGCACGATTCAGCCTGACTATCAATACGAGATACATTGTCACAATCGCCATCGATTCTCCTTGTTTCTGAAAAGAGTCATGCGGATTCGAACCTCATCCCTTTTGCACACATTGTCACTGGGCTACGAGTCGAGTATGAAATTTAAATGATTGAGTAACATTACTTTTTACAGTTAAATCTTGTGAAGTTAATTTAAAAAATAAATTTTAAACTCAAGAAAATAGTCAGGCTGCCCTGAATTTTCCGGATTTTCTCCCATATGACACACGAAAATGCGAGATAGTTACTCCTATATGACCTCCCGGAAGACACTGTCCTTCCCTCATTACCTTCGGTAGGCTATTCGTAGATTGCATAAATGGTATATGAGGCCATGTTACAACACATACACACAAAAACCAAAAGAAATGAGGAAACCTTGTTTTCCTCAAAACAAGAACTTTTCTTTTTTTACTAGGCATAGAGCAAAATTAATATTTGAGGCCTCTTTATGTGTTTTAGTTCTTGAAGCTTTGGGTTTTTTTACCTGAATTCTGTCCTGCAAATCTCCGTGCAATAAATGGTCATATATGTTTCAGTACGAAAAGATCTAGTAGACACGATCTTTAACACAATGTTGTTTGTCTTCACGTTTATAATACAAATAAATACTAATTTTCCTGAAGACAATTTTTTTCAGGTTCCATAAATATGAATACGAAAAATACGAATCAATGACAAGGCATCAATGGGAAATTGCTACATGTATTATTAAAGATTGTATTTTATTTCTGTTTTATAACTATGAAAGATGTACCTTTCTTTGATAAATTTTAATTCTCTTACTTATGTTTAGCTATATAATTTTATGATTATTACAAAGTTTATTCTCACATCATGTTATACTGATATTGAGAGAGTATTTCATTTTGAATTCTTAGGAAATGTGCCTTTTGCTGCCGAAACGGTGACCATGAAATTCAAAACTGACGCCAGAAACGAAAGACCAGGATTTTCCATGCTAGTCCAACAGCTGGAAGACTGTGAAGACATACGAAGATCAGGTATGAACTGTGGGAAAGGAAAATTCCCAAGTGATTGTGCCCTTTCTGAACGAATCATTGTCAGTTGCATTCCTGCCATTTTTTAGCTATAATTTTCAAATTTATTGTTGGCAAAACTTAAAAGAATTCGTGAACGGAGTCACGCTAATGACAAGTTCCTCACATTACATTTTATACAAGATTCGTCGAGTATGTTATTTCTTTGAAAGTTCATCCCGAATACTTTCTTATTTCCAGATATAAAACTTGAAATGAAACGAAATTTCAAAAAACAATGATACGCAAGGTTATCGTAAAGCGTGAAGGACAATGCCATTCTTAATGAAATAATTTCATCGAGTCTTCAATTGTACAAAACAAGAGATTTCACAATATGCTTGGTTTTAGGTATTTGGGGTGATTCAACGGTGATGGGAAATGCAGGGTCGGAAATGACGCGGTGAGGCATGAACAAACAAATTTCTCGCAACAAGCTGTCACAATACCCAACTAATACCCGTCACGTGACGAGTTTCAAGCCCTCAGGCTAACAACCATGATGCTCACTCTAATTCATTCATACTATGTGTTTCAATAGTATTTTCATTTACGAGACTCCAGTTGGCTCAATTGAAGACCTCGTAGCCAGATTATCCCTTACGGCTGCGACATGTCTGGTATCTTTGGAAATTTTTGCCAATCACTTCTTCGAAAAATATATGTACAAAAAAAATATACAAAGTAATAAAAATATATGTACCAGTAATACATGCTACAAAGTATGTATTACTAGCAGTGACCGCAATTTTGAGCATTTATCGTAAACATTGAGTCAAAAAGCACTTTGCAATGATTTTGTCAATAAACAATGTTTTCCTTTTCGTATCTCATTTTTTTGTGTTAATGTCTCAAAGTGTCACTTCCGAACAGACATTCCTATACGAAAAATGTATGTTTTAGTAAGCTGTGTCACACCTCGAATTTGTTGTATTGCTGTGACTAATCCTTAGTGTTCTGCAGTGCGGAGCGGACATTCCATGAGTAGTCATGGATGGAGGTAAAGAGGGCAGCTTCTGTTGTGATGGAGCACTCATAAGTGAAAGTCTTTGATCCGTGTCGCTGAAGAAGGTGGGTAGTGACTTCCGGTAGAACTTTTAGGTGGAACTACCCCACATTTGCGTATCATAAACCAGGAAAACTCCGACTATCGGGGCAAGATGCTGAATATCACAAACGCCATCGAGGCTCCTCGTTTTTTGAAACAGCGTCTACAACAATGCAGCCAGTTGATTGAACCTCAGCCCTAATGTTCATCAGTGGCGCACGCTACCACTGAGCAACAAGTCGGGAACTTCTCGAAGTTTCTCCCATGACCGTTGTATCACCCTGTATATATTTTTAAAAGTCTATCTTTGTTATGGTACGGTATCGAAAACGCAGTGTTTAAAAAAATTTGATCATAAATATATCTATTCCATGGCCATAGTTCCATTTCATATCAAAATATGGCAAAAGAAAATTAAAATATGGCATGAGAAATTAAAAAATTCTAGAGAGATTCGTAAGTGGAGGTAGAATCATGTACTGGATCATGTAATACTAAAATGCTTTTTTTTTGTCGTAGCCTCTACTGTAGGAGAGTGTTCGCAGGAGTATTCGGCCGAGACATTTTTGCTCCAAAGCCCCAAGTTCCCCGAGGAGTATCCGGCAGATTCTTCTTGCGAGTACAGGATAAGGCGCAAGTCTCCGTCCCACTGCAGACTCGAACTCAGAGTCCTCAGCTTCGATGTGGAAGAGGGCACCGATGGGAGATGTGATGCTGACTGCTTAGAGTTACCAGCTGGTTTTACTTTGTGTGGCCAACTTCCCAAAGATCACACAGGTAAAGAAATTTAGTAAATTTCAACAAATTGATCATAACTGAAAAAATTAGCTTAATTTGGTTACGTGGACAATGTTTCTCAATAACCAGGATAATTTATTTGTTTTATTTATTCATTTTTTTTTTATCCTGCATTCTAACAATATCATAAATTTCAGAGATATCATACTTTTTCAATTTTAAAGTTATTTCGTTGCATCTATAAGAGAAACCAAAGAATGAATGAGTTATAATTAAAGAAATTAATTGGGGTGTGAACTATTATTTATTTATTTGAAAATAATAAAATAAAATTACAGAAATATTAAACCATTAATCTTTATTACCATATTATTACCGATATTAGTGTTATGGGTTAGCATCTAATGTATCGAAATCAAATAAAGCTCGACCTGATGGCCAATTTGGCCGTCGCCCTGGCCGTTGGTAACACAGGTTTCACTTTCGAATCCTTGCTATTTTCTGGATGTTTGTGAGTGGTTCGGAGTCCATGTTAAACTGTAGGTGCCGGTCTCATTAGCCTAAAGTGCGCACAAAATGACCGTAGAGCGACAAACCAAACTTGAAGTAAAGAAACCTTTCAATCTTTTTGTGTCTTGATATTAAATAAAAAGGAGCATTTTCACTCAAAATGAATGGTTTTATAATCAAAATATTTCAGAGAGCCTGCTCTTCTCTCAAGACGAGCTAGTTTTGAAATTCCGATCCGATTCGACGACCCAAAGACCAGGATTCTCCATCCAGGTTCGTCAAGTCACAGACTGCGTGCCTACAGCAGCATCGGGTAAGTAATCTTTTTTCTTTTTTCTTTTTTTTACTATATAAACAAAGTTGAAAAAATACATTTTATGGAACAGTTAGTAATAAAAAAATATTATTTTATTAAATATCTGAAAGATTTTTTTTAATTATCAAAGTTATATCTACTCGAAAATTGTCCTAATTCCTTTTTTTTTATCCGTTCATAATGAAGGTTTTGGATGTCTAGTGTTTATTTCTGCTGTCAAAATGTAAGGTTTTAACAAGTTAATTTCAATTTGTTTAAAATTACACAATATATTATTTAAAATTATCAATTTATTTTTGATTTTTTTTTTTTTAAATTATTCATATATGTATATTTTCTTTTTAAGTTAGAAGCATGGAGCTATCTTAGATTTTGTTGTAAAAAAAAAAGAATAATATGAATTTATTTTTACTGTTGACGTTTAATGTAAATTTATTGCATTTAAATAATTTTACATTAAACATGAATTTAATGTTAAATTATTAATTTAACATTAAATTTTAATGTTACATTAAACATTATTGCATTTTACATTTAATATGAATTTATTATTATTGTTAATGTTTAATGTTAAATTATTGTATTAAAATAAAGATAATTTATCTGAACTATCTTTATTTTAATACAATTTTAATTCCTTGCAATACAAATTATTAGTTTACAGCGCGGAATCATATCACATTCTTTCCAAAGTATCTGTCTTATAAATTTTTTTTTCTTTCTGGCAAATAAGGATTAACGGTTATGCGCATTTATAACATATCCGCACTGAAATAACTGTTAACATTCTAAACAATTTTGACTTAAGTTTTAAATAGAAACTAATTTATGCCTCATTTTTATAACTTATTTAACCCTTGCTCATGATATTTAAAAGGTACACTAAATTACGAATTCTAATGATAGATAATGTGTCTTAACTATAAAACAGATAATTTGCCGTTTTTTTTTTTAAATAAAAATGATTAAATGATAAAAATTATAAATTAAAATGGACAATTATATGTTGCATAAATTATTATCAAAGATAAAACTTTTCTTTCCGATAAATTCCACAATTAATTAGCATTACAAACAAATTCATACAAGTCATATTTATAAAGCTGCTATCATAAAAAATTGTTATTACTTTTACTATAACAGTTTCATAATTATGAAATAATTGCAAATAGCATGATTTTTAAGCATCTATTTTGCTTGAACATTATAGAGTGTAATTTCTAACGTAACATATAAGATAAGTTTCATATCATATCATTTTTAAGATTTCTTAGAAAGCACAACTGCAAAGCTATAACTGTAATTTGCCTAAGCAAATCTATGCTCAAAACAACTGCTCTGTTAAGGTGTGATGAAATTCATCCAACATTTGTATCCTGTTCTCTATATCTGAATCTAGTTGCTCCGGAAGAAGAAGAAAAGTGCGGTGGCGTGTTCCAGGAGGAAGAGTTTTCTTTGAAGAGCCCCGGCTTTCCCAACGACTACCCCCACAACGCGCACTGCGAATACCTGGTCAAGAAGCTGTCGGAGTCTGTGTGCGGCCTGGAGCTCAAGTTCGCCCACTTCGACGTGGAAAAAGGTCCGGACTGCAGCTACGATTACTTGGACATCGGACACAAGACCATCTGCGGACTGCTGCCTTCTGGATTCACGCGTGAGTGGATTTACAGTTCTCAGTTACACTTTAAGGTCCTATCCTTCAATGAGAGAGAGAAGAAATTAGCCTCCTTTCAAATTTGAAGTCACTAAACACTCAAAGTTCTATTTAAATTACTTCCCCATCCATTCATCATGAATGTAGAGTGAAATAAAATAGTTCTGTTGTTAGGAGAAATTCAAAAGCCTTTCATAGTCACCTGAACCATAGAAACTAAATAAATATTTAGTAATTATAAATTTAAATATTTTCATTTCGATTTAATTTGTGATATCATAATTTCGCTATCTGAATAAAGAAAGATGTCTCTTGTTCCCAAGTTATTGTAATTTCTCATGTCTAAATTTAATGTCTCCCTTTAAATTTGTTTGAAGCATTTAGAAGAAACTTGGTAGTAACTAATTATTTAATTAGTTAACATTATTAATATAATTAATACAATAGCATAACTGCTCTCTAACAGTTAAAACAGCTCTTTTAATTACTTATTTATTTTAATAGTATACTGTGTGATAATAACGTTCATACCAAAATTCAGATTTTTTTTTTACACACTTGTTTTTAAGAAGACAGTTTTCACTTTAGTAGAGATAAAATTGTTAATTTTTATAGATTTAATTAAAATAATTTTATTAATTAAATAAAAATTAACAAATTTTCCTTTTAAAATTTTAAATGAAATCACTTATTTTTATCCTTAATAAATAATTTAAAATGCGCAAAAAAATTTTTTCAAAAATAATTTGCAAAATCATATAAGATAATAATAATTTTTGTTTACAAAACATTATTAATAAATTAGTCTAAATTTAATGTCTCCATTTAAACTTGCTTGAAACATTTAGAAGGAACTTAGTAGTGATTAATAATTAATTTAACTATGTGTTATTGTCGTGGCAATTTATTTGTTATACTTTGACTATATTTTTTCGTTAAATTAAATACTATTATTATTTACTTATTTATCTTATTTTAAAACTATAGTTAAAAACAACTTATTTTGAATTCATTTTTATTATTTATTTTGCTTAATGACTATAAGAATTAATAGAGATTTCATTTTTTTTATATATACATCAGGTGTGATCCCATTCGAAAATGCAGATATGAAATTCACTTTCCATTCGGACAAAGGAACTTCCAAGAGCGGGTTCGCCATTAAAGTTCGACAGCGCTCAGACTGCGGAACCACGTGGAAACCAGGTATATACAATTTTTATGTATTTATTTTTTATCGTAAGTTAAATCCAGATGTTTCTTTAACTTGAATGGTGGATGTGGCTGTAAAAACTCAAATTTCGTACCAACTAGAAGCTACTGGGTGATAAATTTATGAGATTAATAAAACACATTCTTGTCGTGCGGCTAAGATTCATTTAATTTGGAACAATTATAACAAAATAAAAACTTAAAATTGGGTGTTTATGGCAATTGTTCAAAATAATGGCAAATGATTATAATGCATTTTTACCGCCTGGCGATTGCACGAAAAATTAAATAGATCGAACTAATGATACTCGAGTTTGCCATATTCTACCGAAGTGCTTATAAACATCATACCACGTTTCGTACAATTTCACTGGTTTGGAGACATGGCGAAATTAGGGTTCGAGGAGAGGATTTAACAGTGAAGAAATGAACGAAGAGACGTGAAATTAATTCAGAAAAGATGAGAAAGTGTTCAGAAGAGAAATGACCAGAGATGTGAAATTAATTTCACATCTAAACTTTTTTTTAATGTAGATATTGAGTTACCCATTCACTTTTTAAAAGATTACCAGAAATAATTAAAATCAAGTTTTGAATCATCAAAATCGAATACTAAACTATTTTGTTCAGTTTAAAGTAGTAACTGCATTTATTAATAATCACTTTTTTAGAAGACTTATTGACGTGGCTTATGAATCCTATAAAGTTCATATTTACTTCTATAATACAAGTTTTATGATTGTTTTTAAATGTATTCCCATGCGGTATTAGCTTAAAAAGTCATGACTGATAAGAAACCATTGCACATGCTTTTCAGCCACTCCTCCCACTCGCATGTGTGACCACTGTCTGAAAGAGAATCGCGGTCACCTGATCAGCCCGGACTACCCAGACAACTACCCCGGTGGGTTGAAGTGCATCTACCACTTGCAACGAGCCAAGAGCTTCTGTGGCCTGGAGATTTTCTTCCACGACTTCCAGCTGCAGGACACACCAGGCTGCACCGGCGACGCCCTCGTGGTTGTCGCAGGGGAAGAGGAAGAGCGAGTCTGCGGAACCACCCTCAAATCGAAGATGAGTGAGTAATCTTCGCTAAATATGTATCAATATTCTATGAACAACCAACACCAAAAAAATTTAGTATCTCCTCTTGAGCTACATTTGGGGTATGCAACACAATGCTAGGGGTACATGAAAGTAATGTTAGCAACAGCGTTAAATTCAGAAAAAGGGAAAGTAATAGGCATAAACCTAGTAATTTAAGGATCATTGGTTATCACTAGCCTCACCCACCACCAATTATAGCATGACTACACATTTTCCTTATATAACTTTTTTATTCTTCTTAAAAAATACTATAATGCTAATTGGTTTGATGTTGGACTACTATTTAAAAAAAAATTGTAATAATTTGTAAAAGATAAAATCAAGAATAAAAACTTATAAGTATCATCCAATTGAATCATTTAAATTACTTTGTCAGCTTACCACAGAGCACGACTGCTTAAAAAACACAAACTTTCTCTTTTTTACTTAGAGGGAAGTGATGTTACGTGTGAAATGTATTTAAAAATGCAAAGTTTTAGCAAAGAGTGGAGGAGAATAAACAGGTTGAATCACATTGCTCTAAGCGATTATTTTCTCGTTGAAATCGATATACAATTTTTGAATAAAGGGGCATTGTCATATGCGCAGTTTTTTCCCAATGATACCATTCCAAATCCACACTATCAAGACGGTAAATTGATGACAAACTGCGGGCAATTATGCTGAATTTGTCAACAATCTCACCGGTTACAGCTAAATCATTAGGCGCCCCTATGTTATTGTTGTTACTACTCCTTCTGGTGCAGGAGAGCCTACACCAGGTCCTATAGACCCATCGCATTCGAATGGGCTATGACAAGGTAATATGCAGCTTCACTTTAGCGAAGGCTAACCACGAGGGCTGAAGACTGACTAAACCTCAAGGCATTGCTATACGATCTTATTAGACCGAGACGTACGGCTTAAAGTGGATTCCGAACATCCATGGCACCGCGGGACTCGAACCCGAAACGTGTGGCACTAAGCGCCAGAGCGCTAGATACTCGGCCATTCAAGTCCCAGGAGTCACTATTATTCAGAAGATATGGTACCAATCCTTAAGGAGAGTCAGCGACATTCTCCCAGTTTGTACCGCTCTTCAAAATCACCTGTTCACGGAATCGGTCAAATTGGACATAAATATCATCCTCTCCCTCAGTGAGGTATGCCAAAATAAATCAAGGTTGTTTTTCAAGAGTGATCATGTGACCCCTTATTAATCAATGAAATGAGAATTCCACAACTTCTTTTTGCCCTTGATATCTTAGCATTGAACGTGTTTTTTTAAGATAAATAACCTCAAAATCAATAAGGAAAAGTAGTTATTAAAGATATAGCATATAGCACATCACACTCACGCCAACATCTCTAAATTTGACGTGAAAGTTGGTTCTGCATAATATATAATTAAAGTATTATTGCAAACCAAAATCTTTTCTCCATTGAATCAAGTTAAATCAATTATTTAAGCTAGTAGTAAAAACCCGTTTCAAAAAGTGAAAAAACAGATTTCAGGAGGGAAGTGAATTGTGTTGGCCATATTTATGTTTTATTGGTAATGGTAGATGCTGATACGAATTCATTTTTAAACATAGGGAAGTCACTCTCTTTTGGAAAGCAATCCTTTATGGAAATGTATGTTATGTTTTATACTTTTTTAAATTTGTGTAAATAACTATAATCTGGGAAAGTAAGTCTCTTCGCCCCCTTTCAATAATTTATTCCTTAATTTTGCAAAATGTATATAATTTTACTTGATGAATGACTATGATGGATGAGTGCAATGTTTTAAATGAGAAAAGTAATTTATCTTATTTCATTTCTGATATTGTAGTTGAATCATCGCCATCGAATTGTTTTATCACATTTTAAATTTGAAAAATCGTTTTTTTAAAAACTTTGGGATATTAATATCTATAAAAAGAGAAAGCACACTATGGGAAGATTAATTCATTGTCGTGGTCTATTTGTGAAATTTTCATTAATATTTTAATTTCTGCAATACAGCATCACTGTAACAACACTATATTAAAAAATATTGTATTATATACTTTAAACTATTAACTAGTTGGTAATATTAACATTATTATGTTATGTTCATTTGATGCTTTGCTTTTGATCACACTCAACTATAATCAAGTGCTTATTTTTTTCCAGAAAAATTGGACTTTCCTATTGGGGAGCCGAACGAGATAGTTTTGCAATTTGAATCCGACGACCAAGGTTCTGCGCAGGGTTTCCACGCGGAGTATCGCCAAATTCCTTGCAGGGGCTACCCTTGGCGACAAGGCCGCTCCATGTGGACGCCTTCCAACGGCACCGACTGGATAAGAAAGGACTGAACGCACAAAACTTGACTCTCGAATGAAATACCAGTTTTTATTCTTTTGCTGTGCAATACACGATGGTAGAATTGACGAACCTGGGTGCATTGTGAGATTAACCCATTTGCATCAATCACACAGATAAATTATACTTATACTATTTATATATGTGTTACATATTACTGTAGAATGAAGGGATGTTTGATATGTTTAGTGGTTATGCAAGTAGCAATGCTGAAAATAGTTTTACCTTTAACGAATGCAACATGCATATAATGATGCAAATGGATTAAGTGACAAAACCTCATTGAAATAGTTACAAAAGGCTTCAGCACCTTTTGAAAGGGAAAAAAAATGGGCTTTTAAAAGGAAGAATGTACAAACTGAAGAAGAATTAATTGAAAATTAATTTCTAATCATGATCCATTATTTAGAGATTAAATTTCTAATTGTACCTAAGAAAATTTTCGTAATTCTTTTTAGATCTCAAAAGAAAGTTATTTCAACCTAAATGCAATAATGATTTCATCATATTAATTTTGTGTGTGTGTGTAAAAATAAAACCAAAAAGATAAATTTCTTATAAATTATTTACAGCATAAAATGTGAGATTGCAATTTCTATAAAAATACAGAATTAAATATATCGTATAATCACTATAAAGATCCACATCGAAGTGCAAGACAAAGCTGTCTCGGCCACTCTTTCATTAACAATTGACTCCACTAATTTGAAGACTTTTTCATCGACGCTATCGATCCTCCTAGTACCACCTTCCAATTGTGAAAAAGTAGACATTTCGAGGATGTTATATATATATATATATATCTTTAAATTAGTCTAAATCATTTTATATGGTCTGCTATAATGATTCAGACTTCCGTATATAACATACGTCGATACAGATCGAACTTCTCTCCACATGTGACAACTCCACACATCATAATAGAATAGACGTCTTATTCCCTACGGAATGCCTTACATGCCTTAGTTAAAGCTGGTTGCAATTATTTCTATTGGGATTGTCTAAATATCTTTCTCGCTCAGGAAATATATTTTTCCATGTAGAATTCCAGGACATGCAAAACTATTCTTAACGTGAGTGATTTTATACAAGACTAATTACATTTTAATGTGTAAAAGTTAAGATTTTTCTGTTACTTGAGTGAAAAGTTTTATATAAATAGTATACTTACCAGTACAGTTATCAATTTTAATTGTTATCCAAAATCAAAATGGAAGAAAACTCATCTATGATTTAAATACATTTAAAAACTCAAGGATTTATTTATTCAATGGAAACTAAATTAAACAGAAAGAATCCATTATCTTTTAATTATAATATAATATAAAATAAAAACTTTTGAGAAATTGAAAAGAATACATTGTTTGTATCGAACAGATATAAAACTAATGGTTTTTAAAGATCTTGTATACTTGTACTGTATTCTTGTTATTGTGATATTTACATTTTTTTTTAAGTAAAGAAATCTATGTCTATAATAAAATACTGTATATCTTTTTTTTCCCAGCAACAGTTTATGAAATAAAATGAGACAATGCAAAAAATATTATTTTACAAATTTCAGAGAAAATTTGCAATTCAGTTATATGTTTTATACTTTTGCAGAGTTTTTAATGAAAAAAAAAAAAATTTTTTTTAATATTTTGTCAGTCCGTACGTTAATTCTGTCTTGAAAATATGTATACAAGAGAGATACGATATTTAAAAACGATACGATTGGATACGATATTTAAAAAAAAGTGAATTCCAGATGATACAATTTGAATAAATTAATTATCACCTTATAATCACTGCAACAATATAGAAGTCGAGAAAATTCATAAGGAATATTGTATATGGATATTCAAATGGGTAAAAAAAAAAAATGCATATTGTAATGTTTTGTTAATAATAAATAAAATTAATAAAAAATGATTGCGAATTTCTTTATAATTAAGTGACACGAAACAAAACTTCCTGCACTATTTTTGAAGCTAAGCAACAAGTAGACTATTAAGAACAAAATGTTATGAAATGTGTTTAATAGTTAATTCAAAAAATATTTTAATGATATTTCTATTTATAAAATATATAAAATTTTTAATTTATAAATTTGTGCAATAACAGATCATTAGGAATTCTTAAATTAATAAAAAATCAAGCGTACACAAGTGACTACAGAGTGGCCATTGAAAGACTGGATGACAAACTGAAAATAACTTTTATAAATATGTAATTTTTTAATAATTTATTTGTAAATATAATTAACAAAATGAGTGATTAGGTTTCGAATCATGTTATTGCTGCTGGAGAAATTATGATATTAAAATAACACTGGCACTCTCATTAAAAAAAAATTAATAATAATAATGCATTTATATTTCTTATCTGACATCGTGAAAAAAGATAATTAAAGCAATTAAAATATTTAAATAAAAATAATTTTATTAGCATTTTTATCAACTTTACTTCTGAATATTCTACTGTCCGTATGTTATATATAAAATTTTATATATAAAATAATAAAATTTTATATTTATATATAAAAACCAATATAAAATTTTAAATAAGACAAATTTATTCGTGCTGCCATCTGTGAAACACTTGTGTAAGTATTTATAGAATAAGTTATTATCTACAGTCGATATTAAAATGAATAAGGTAAGCAACTGAATCATACAGTTTTTAAAAATATCAGATGCATTCTGTTAATTGCGAAATTAATAAAATAGTGCAATAAAAATTATATATAATTAATTATGCATTTTTCGCATTCTTTCTAAAAAGTTTTCAAATATTATTATTATTTTCAAATCCATTGAATTTTGCTTCTAGTAATGTAAAAGTCCCATTTTATTATTATATCATTTATATTTATGAAAATTTAAGAATTATCCTTTACAACAACAATTATGCTTTGTTAGCCCTAAAAAAGCCAAAGATGGGAAGAAAAATAAATAAAGAACTCAGAGAATTTGCGCAACGATATTCCTAATTTCCAAGAAGGAAGATTTCTTTTTTTGTGAAGAAGTTTTCCTGTATCAAATTTAAAATATGTTAGAAAAAAAAATACAAATTGCAAACGTATAGATTTTATCTATCATTTAAATAAAGATATTACAAGGCCGTCAAAGTTTTTCTACTAAAATAAGTACTCATTTTGGCATCAAATTTATATCATAAAGTTAGGCTACCATATTAATAACTGACGAAATTTAATAGTTAATAACTTCTAACCGAATAAAAATCTTACAATATTTACAGCGTTGGAAATTTTAATCCCTGTTTCATTGATACATGACACTTTTTGATTAAAATTTGCAAGTTTTCCTCGTCAGAAGATTGGACATTTTTTTTAAAAAAAATTAGTAAGTTTAAAATAAGTTAAATTAGTAAATAATTAGTAATTAGTTTATTAAATTAATTACTATAAAGTTACCAGACCTAATATTAAGTTAAATTGCTTTTAAATTTTAATGTTAATGTTAATTTTTTTGTTAATCTTAATACCTATTTAAAATCTCAAATTAATTGAAATATATATGTTATTTTCCTTTCGCGATTTTAACTATTTCACTTGTTGTGTTATACTTCTATATCCTACCATTATGTATCCTTCAATATATTCATATCTTAATTTTTTTTTTCTTTCGTTATACATTGAACTCGTGTACTACTAATTGGAATTGGTTAATGAAAACCTTCTGGGAAAACATTTAGGGGTAACTGTAGCTGGGTCGTATGTCAGAAAACTCTTCTCCGCTAGCCTAACTATTAATATGAGATAGTTGTGCACTGTGTCACATCTCCATTAAATCTTCTCCTTTTCAAAAGCAGTGACTGCAACAGTCGCCTCCAGGGGGTTGATTCGAACCCAAGTTCTCCAACATTCTAGTTAAACAGGTTACCACAAAGAAATAAGTGCTGTGACTTAAGTTTTTAAAATAATAATAAATACTAAATGTAATAAAAAGTTTTTTTCCCAAAAATTAAATATTACTCCCAAAAATTAAATTATTTTTATATTATATTAAAATTCCCAAGAATCAAATTTTGAAAACCATGTATATTTGTAATACATTAATAATAGGAAAAAATTAACCGAATGTTACTCCAGATAACATTATTTTCAGGGGGAATCAATGATTATACAATTCTTATATCAATCCTTATCAATGATTATACAATTTCATAAAAAGCCTTTTTGGTTCAAGAATTAATATTTAATGGGCATCAAGATCAAAGTCGCAGATAAATTTTACAGACTTTATTTTTGAAGGGAGATAGAAAAATAAAAAAAATAAAGCCATTTATTAAGTGTAAATTATGACTTATAAATTTATGTCTTAGTTAATTATTTAATTTATATTTGAATGAATTTCTTTATTAAATGAAAATTTCAATTAATTCACGCCTTTTTAAATATTTTTATTGACCACAGATGGCAGCACACTGTAATTGTTTTATGTTTGTATTAAATTAGATTTATTTGTATACATAGCAGCTCTATATACTAAATTATATATCAAAAACACACCTTCTATTTTGACCTTCACGATTCCAGTCCATACTTATTTTTCATCATTTAATGCCATAGAAGTTTTCATGTTTTATCCAATTTATTTTATAATAGCAAGATTTGAGTAATTTGATTTTTTTTTATTAACAGTTTCAATTAATTCCATTCAAATCCAAAGATAACTTACTACGAATATTCAATTCTATGTAAAAATAATACATATTATAATGTCATTGGTTATCGATGAAATGTGTAGCCTGTTGTTAAGAAATATTTTTTTTTTTTTTTTTTTTTTTTCATTTGAAAAATATGTTACGAGATATGCTTTATTTTGACAAGTCAACTTATAGTATTCAAATAAAATAAAATAAAAGTCCATGGTAACATAAATACGTCGTGGTAAAACGAATCAAATTTAAAAATATAAATTCTTTACTAACCACAGATGATTAATCATTTTGAATATTTTAATAATTAAATTTGGGTTAAGAAAAAAATTTCTCTTTATATTTTTAGTGCCTATTTATTAAATGAAAACCAGCCACGGTAGTAATTTAATTTTCTGAGATCTTTTCCAGACAGTTTTATAAATACTTTAAAAAAAATTAATTGTAAATAAATTTTCTGAATTTTTAAAAATTATCGATAAAAATCTTTTTTTTTTTAATTAATCAACAGTGCTAATTGTATGTTTAAATGATATAACAAAGAGCAATATTTCTTTTTCATTAATTCCTGTATTTAAGAAGAATAAATTCATTTACAAATAACTACATTTATATTTTTAAAATAACTGTATTCTGTAATATATTTTATACGCAAATAATTTATTCTTGTAATGAATCTATTTATCGATTATTATTTATGAAATGTAAATGACATATGAGCATTATGGGAAACTATAAATATTCTTTAAGAAAAAAATTCCTTTGGATTTTAAAACATTAGTCTAGAAAATTGAAATAATTTAAATAATGAGGAAATATTAAATATTTTAAGATTGTAAAAAATTGTTTTAATTTTTCCTTTATATCGGGGTTTTTTTTTTTTTTTTTTTCCATACGCATTTAATATGAAAACATATACTTGTTGTATTTTTTTTTAGTTTTCGTATTTTCAAATCTTACAAGAATGTAGGAAGACGCATGCATGAAAAAAAAAATAATAATAATAGTAATGCATAAAGTGAAATATTTCAAGATGACTAATATATAAATATTTCATTGTAAACAAAAAAAATTAATATTTGTGAGTGAAATATTGTCAGATGTGGATATTTTCTTTCACTTTTCTTGACGTTTTCCGCCTTTGAATGCATTGTTCTAAGAGCAGTTGAAATATTATCGGTCGAAAGTGATGAAACTTACGCCACTGTATTTTTTTTCTCTACGATGCGTCAGCGCTGTCCACTTACGTAATACGTTACGATCTTTTAAGATTTTAGAAAGAACGGCCAATGCGTATTGGCACTCCATATTTTGATTCCGAAATAAATTCGCTATTCCGATTTTTACCGAATAGTAAAAGTAACACAAAATGTGAAACTCAATTACAATCGTAATACATTCGAAATAACAATAATAATAAAAATAAATAAATAAAATATTAATAATAACCATTATAATAAAACAGAACATAAGATCAAAAATTATAATAATGAGAACTAAATATTACTTGACGCACAAGAGAAAATTCGTAATAGTTCTTTTTTGATCAAACAAGAACGTTTCTGTTTTTATAAAAAAATTCATTGTTCTTTTCAAACTGTTAAAGAGTCGTCTGCTTTTTTTTATTGCCAGATGTTACTTTTTATTTGCCTACAAAAGAAATACGCAAAATGTTAAATAAATTAGATCTTGTGTCTCATAAATTACAAAAATTAAAGATGTTTAAAAAGAACAATGGAATTAAATTGCCATCATAATACATTCGAAATAATAAAAAAAATAATAATAATAAATAAATAAAATATTGATAATAATAACAATAAATAAATAAAATATTAATAATAACAATAATAATAAAACATAAAAGATATGACAAATTATAATAATCACAACTAAATATTACCTAAGGCGCAGTGAAAAAAAGAGAAAATTCGTAATGATTCGTTTTTAATCAAATAAGAACGTTTCTTTTTTATAAAAGAATGAATCGTTCTTTTCAAGCTGTTAGAGTCGTCTGCTTTTTTTTATTGCCAGATGTTATTTTTTATTTGCCTACAAAAGAAATACGCAAAATGTTAAATAGATTAGATTTTGTATGTTATAAATTCTAAAAATTAAAGATGTTTAAAAGGAACAATGGAATTCTAATTATTATATTATTACAATAAAATTGCAATTTTTCTAGCAAATTAACAATAAAAGGGGATTGAAATTTCAGAAATTACATTAATTTAAAAAAATTCCTCTGCTTTTTTTTAAATTTTCTAAAACTGTTTAACCAATTAAAAATATATAAAACTTAGAAACTTAAATACGTTAATTGAATTTAATGTCACAACATTTATTAATTTAATAATTTTGATTTAAATAATTTCAGCTTGAATTTTGAATTCCTCAGTGAAAAATCTTTAAAGGCTGTTAAATAAAAATAAATAATTATCATTTCAAATATTACATATAAATGAGCTCTCCCATGAAACCCTGTAAATGAGTATAATTATATATACTCATTTTTTAAGAAAAAAATGTTTAATTTAATTTTTGACATTAAAAAAAAGTGCTGCTCTTGTATTTTTTGAATGCCAGGTACTTTGACCTCCATAAAATCAAAAGAATTTAAACAGTACATTAATTTATTTTACTGTTTATTTTGTTTATTTATATTTTTAATTTATTCCACACGATAATAATAATAGATGTTTACAGAAAAAGTTAACAGATTTCTTTGGGAATGCTACCTAATAAACGCAATCTGTATTACAAAAAAATATATAAATATTTGTACACGTTTATGTACGGTGAATCCATTCATCAAAACAATTCATTCATAATCTTACGCAAAACTTTCATTGTCAACGGCCAAACGATTCCTTTCGTTTCGCGGGATGGAGGAGAGGGAGGGACGAGAACAGGTGAGAAATTCTTCATCAAAGGATGTCCACAAAGACAAGACCGCCAGTGAAGCGCGTCCATCTGAGGGGAGGTTCAACGACTGACACAATGGGAGAAATCGTCTGCTCGCTTTTATCGTCTGCCTACCTGAGACCGGTCCACCTGGGAGATCCCAGGGTTGTTCTCATCTCCGGATAAAGCTTGACCCCGGGGGCGACGAACCGCAAGTTTTTTCGTTTGGTTTGTTTCGCGGTAGGGATGACCGCTTCTGAATAAGAAACATCTTATTGTTTGTAAGGGGTTCTTGAGGAAAAACGATTTTAATGCTTTGGATAAAAAAATTGTAATCCTTACTTCTTTACTTTTAATATATTAAATTAATTCGTACTAAATAGCCCATAAATATAAGTATTAGCCCATTCTTGATTTGTTTCTTCATTTTTCACTTGTTCATTTGATTCATTAATAGATTAATCTACATTAAATATTTATTTATACTTTTAATTTTGCTTATTTATATTCTTTATTCCTTATAATTTTTATAATTTATATTTGTTTATTTAACTATTTCGTTTATTTCTAATTATTAGATTTATTGTTTCTAATGCAGCTGGCAATATAGAAGTTAATCGTTATGCCATAGACAAAAGGCTGCACCACTGTTACTCATTTAGCACTACCCAGGGGGCACGCGTAGCTTTGAAGATATGCTACGGACGCGAGTAACACTACTCCCATAACGTTCTACGATCTTATTTGACCGGGACCTACGGTTCAAAGTGGATTCCGAACCACTACAAACATCCATGGCACGGCCGGGATTTGAACGCGAAACCTGTGGTGCCGAGCCCAGAGTGCTGTCCACTCGGCCATCAGGCACCTTATTAGATTTATTTCCATATTAGATAAATATATATTATTAAGCTATACTAGATTGATCTATGGGGCCTTATGGCCGGATGACTAGTGCTCGATGCCACAGTTTTCGGTATCGGGCTCAAGTCTAGGTTGCGCCATAGATATTTGGTAGGGGTACGGAATCCACTTTAAACCTTAAGTCTCGGTCTAATATGACTGTAGAGCGATGAGCGTAGGGCCGACAACCCTACTCCGTAAAAAAAAGCATCTTCTTGAAATTTGCTACTAGGCAGACGGCCTTGCCTCACAATGGGGCTGTTGCGCCTAAGAAGAAGAACAAGTGAAGATTAATCTATAATTGAATTAAAATTTGTTATATTTGCAGAAAAGAGGAGATTCTGATAGCGATTGTGGAAGCGAAAGACGGGCTGACAAGTGATAAAATCCTGTTTAATCATTTTTTTTCATTACTGGATTATAATAATTATAGATGATAGTTTAAAATAATTTGTAATGTACCTTATAAACGTATTAATAATAAATCAAACTTATTTATTTAATAAAATAATGTGTAATAACTTTTAGAAACTATAATTTAATCTAGTTTATTTATCTGCTTAAATCCTCTATTACTTTGCGTTTTAATTAAATATTTTTCATTAAATACTCGTAAAAATCTATCAGAAGCAAATTAAGAAAAAATTTATTTAATTATTTATTTATTTTTGTTGTTGTTCCTTGTCCCACTTAGTCGACAGCAGCATCTAGACCCAGTCCAAGAACCCGTGTGGTCTCATGGAAGGAGGGGAAGGGGGACAGCTTCGGTTATGATGGAGCATTCGCAGGTTGAAGTCTGATTTGGTTCCGTGTCTCTGAAGAAGGAGGGCCTGACCTTTCGGGAGGACTTTTAGGGGGAAACTACCCAACATTTGCGCATCGTATGGGAGAAAGGTAATCCAACTCACAAGGCAAGATGCTGAACCTTACAAATGCCATCGAGCCTCGCCGTTTTTTGAAACAATATCTACAACAAAGTCGCTAGCGGATGGGACCTCAGCTCTAATGCTCACCAGCGGTACACGTAGCCGCTGAGTCACGAGTCAAGCATTTATTTATTTTTAATTCCTGCATATTCCTGCTAATATGTATAGACAAAGTTCGACAATTTTGTAGACCGAACTTAATTTGTTGACATTTTTATTTCTATATAATAACATATCCTATTTCCATAGGATATTTTCTTGCACATTTTTAAAGCAAATTTTTAGTAAACTATCATAGAAAAATGTTCTATATTGAAGGATTATCTCATTCATTCAATATATATACGAATTTTGATAGGGTTGGTTTGTGTCTCTACGGTCATCTTATGCACACTTTGGGCTAAATAGACGGGGACCTACAGTTTAAAGTAGATTCCGAACCACTACAAACATCCATAGCACCGCCGGGAACCTGTGGTACCGAGCGCCAGAGAGCTAAAAGCTCGGCAATCAGGCCCCTAATCTCGATACTAGAATATTATGTTGAATATAAACTTCAGATGCATTTTTGGAAGCTTACATTACAAAAATTTTAACAGTGTATCAACTGCAATCACTGTAACGAAGTGCATCATTTAAAATTTCTGTTGGAATGCAGTTTAACCCAAATATTTGGCGAAAATAATTTTTGAGGTGGATAATAAGCTAAAAGTACGCATATTTTAAACTTGAGGGAAAAAAGCGTGGCTAAAACATAAATGTGCCAAATTTAGGGAATTTCGCTCAGATTATTGGTTAAATGACATTTTTAAGAAAATGACTCATACCAATTTGTATCTTTTATTTACAATTTATGGATTAAAATTTAAAAGAAAAGATAATTAAATAGGAATAAAATACATTTAGATACAACTTGCACATAATAGCGGAAGGGATTATCAGTGTGTTTACTCTGAATATCACGTTTCAAGGAAATCTATAAAAATAAATAATAATAATGCCAAAAGGTGCAATTTTCATTTTTATTGCAGAGTTCTGCATTTCCTCACGAAGTGCGTGTTTTATGACGCTGCATTTCAGGTTTGCGGACCCCTTCAGGAAGTAGACAACCTTATAAATAAAAGAAAAAAAACAACTATATCGCTGTGCAGCAATTTTTTGTTTGCATTACTGCGAAGTTTATCGATAAACATGCGAAAAGGTCGCTTAAATCTGCAAACGATAATCTGATTTTCTTTTTCGCTTATTCGAATTTTTCGAACGAGATCACGAATGCGAACGTGGTGGAATAATAAAGTTGTTCTTTTTTTGTTTAGTTAGCAAAAAAATAAAATAAAAAATTATACATTGGCATTGAAAAATTAAACTATTTTTTGAATAATTTTTTGGAATAAAATATCTTTATTGATAAAAACTGTTTAACAAATTTTCCTATTTAAAAAAAAAACTTCAGATCTGTTGCCATTAGCAAATAATTATGAACATCCGTTCATAATTATTAAGTGATGTAATTACACAAACTTATTGGCAGACAACAAGTGGCTAGATAAGATAGTACTGTATGTATATGATGAAAAGTTTGCTAGTGTTATACTCCGGCAAAAAGTTTGCTAAATCAGTAAATCAGGCAATAATTTCTGATGATCAGAAAATTATGTTTCACTTAAATTTATCGTTCTCGGCATATAATCTCGTAACTGATGGCGAACTTTTCATAACTTTTTCTTTGAAAATACAAAAGTACCTCATTAAAATGAGCTTTTCAAAAAAAAAAAAAATTTAATTTAAAGACGTGAAAATTTAACAGTTAAGACGTAAGCTGAATTTAATTTCAAATTGAGGCCATCTATTGAAATCCATTAAAAAAAATTTTTTTTATTGAGATTGGTTTTCAACAGAAGAAAGATAAAGATGCAAAAATACGAAAAATACAGCTGATGAAAATAGCCAGCATTGCATCACGAAATATTTCTGTGCCTCTCAAATCGGATAACTTTTTTTTTCTTTCTTTCCGGCCATGAGCAATTCAGTATTGAAGTGACATCCGGAAAGACTTTTCAGGTTTAATAGGCCAGCATTTACGTGTCGTATGGGAGAAAACCCGAAAAACTCCCACATGAAACCAAATATTGATGTGAGAAGCTTTGCACACATTGTCGCAATCACCATCGAGTCTTCTTTTTTTTGAAAACGACAAAAATTCAGCCAGCGGATTCAAACCTCAGCCCTCCTCTGCATGATAGGAGCGCACGTTGCTATTGGCTCACGTATCAGGCAAGCTGCATAACTGAACTTTTCAGAACTGGGGTTTGATTTCATATTGGGGAGTCATTAGGACTCGATAGGACGTTGTTAGGAGTCGATGCGTAATTTGCCGTCTGTAGTTGATAACTAATACAGTAAATTTTTATTATTATTATTATTTTAAAATTTTATTTCTAATGGCATATTATGAACAGTTACAGCAAAAGAAAGAACAACGAAAAAAAAAAACCAAACATACAACATACAACAACAACAACAAAAATAATACAACACAACATGCTGAAACAGAGTACATTAATCTAACAAAAATGCCAAGTTGCAGATCTTTTAGCCACTAAAAAGTGTTACCAGGTGCACTACGGGGAGGTAGATCTTCTGCGCACCCATACAGTAAATTATTAAAAACCTAATTTTCATGTATAAGAACGGTTTTATTATTTTTATAATAATAAAATCGTTATCCCACCTTTTGTCTCTATGACTCCATGAATTCAATAGAGTTTGTACACCGCAAATTTGTAAAGTGCGCGTATTCAGTTTTTAAAAACAACAACTGGTGTGGTCTGACTCATTAAAATTTAAATAACATATGGTAAAGCGGGGCCGCCAGGAAGCGTGCAGAGGGCATTGTTTGGCCCATGCACAGCGATCCTTGCTATAGGATTACGAAACAGGTAAATAGCGACAGGAAATTCGGAAGACGGAAAAATACAGACAGCACGGCAATAGAAATTTATTCCAGATTGAAATTGTAAACTGATATTATAAACTGAAAACTCGTATTATGTTCTTCATTTCATTGGGAAACCTCCTCTAACTAATGTTCATTTCATAGCAAACCTCCTCTAAGGGTTCTTTAAATCTTGATTGATATTGTGTCAAAAAGGACAGACAATAACAATCCAAGAGATTTAAATTCTGAAACGCAGATTTGTACTCACATTTTATAAAATCTAATTTTATAGGATGGTGTCACATTTTTGTCGCCACAAACAAATAAAATATAGTAATTATAAATATAAACAATAAACAATTATAAACAACAATCACAAACAATTATAAGAAATTACAAAGCAACAATTACCAATAACTATTGCTTAACGATGTCCCACATAATAGCAAATACTACTTTAACAGATTAATATTTTATAAATTACAAGTATGTTTTAAAAACAGTTCATAAAAACATTCGAAATTGAGAATTGTAATGTAAATCGTGATATAAGCTTCTATTTACAATTTCTTTAAATACTTATTTTCATATTGTAGTGTGCAGATTGGTCAACTAGATAGTAACTGGACTTGGTTTGATTCAGATACTTGAGGCACAAGTTGGAGAACTCAAGACATTATTTGCACACGCACAAATACACGCACATACAATTAGAGACATACACTATTTAACCCAGTTAAAGATAGATAATTATAAATTCGCGGAAGGATTCCGTTTTTAAGTCGAAAACCTGCATCTCGGATACGTGCAGGGTGCGCGAAATATACTTTCTCTCCAGGTGACAGTCTGTTGGCCAACTAATACGCAGGATGCGCGAAATATAATTTCTCTCGGGATGAGAGACTATAAACTAAACCTTTCTCAGGTTGCGCTGAACTTCCTCTTGGGTGAAAATCTCAAGGCCTACTGACCATTTCTCCTGAACGCCACAGGGGGCTGTTGAGAGTGTGTAGGAGAAAGAATGGTTATAATATTTTATATTCTCGCTTCCCAGTTAGAATAAAAAGAAATGTAATATAAGAAAAATAATTAGATAGCCACACATAATTCACCTATGGATTGAAGTAAATGATTAATCTGGTAGAACTTTCAGAGGTAAATACGCCTCATTCGCATGTCATATGAAGAAAAACTGCCATAGGGTAGCCTGGCTATCGATACGAGACATTTCCATACGTTAGTACTGTCTTCGTCGAATCTGAACATCAGTTCTCCTGTATACTAGGCGCCCTGATGGCCAATTAGAGAAGCGCTCTGGCGAATGGACCACAGGCTTCAGGTTCTAATCCTGGCGGTGGCATGGATGTTTGTGTGTGCTTCGGAATTCACGTTAAACTGTAGGTGCCGGTCTAATTAGCCCAAAGAGTGCCCAAAATGATCGTAGAGCGACAAATCAAAACCCAGCCAAACCTGTGTACTGGGGGCATACATTATTACTAGGTCATGAGCCACCCATGATAATCGAATCACCTAAAACGAAGATAAATTTCATTATCAATGACAACTGCATGTACGACTATGAGCAAAGAGTGTTAAAATCGATACGGCATAGTGTCACGAAAAAGTGCAACGCAAAAAGTAATAATTTAAACCGCCAATGACGTCAAGACAAAGTGCGTCACTCGCAGGGCGAAGGGACCCTGACGCGAGTGCTCCCTCACGTCAGCCGAGTGACGGCTCCGCAAGCTCCTTCCGTCATCTTGTGAGGAGAGCCACTTCGAAGAGGATTCCTCCCGAATGCGTCGCCGCCCGCCCTTGAAACGCGCGAAAATAAACTCCCCGCGGTGGAGACGCCTTTCACCTTCCCCCCCAAATAGACTCGCACCTGTTACCTGTCGCCAACTTCCCTCGACGCACCACGAAATGATCGTCTGGTGATCCACCGACCTGCAGGTCTCATTCTGTCCATAATTTCTTTGTGATACCATGCGTTCCTTTTTATTTTAAAGACATACGATAAGCTTATTAAAAACAAGTGATATAAAAAAAAATTTTAAGTCAATTCCTACTTTTTTTTCACTCTATTGCAGAAAGTCCTTTACAAATAAAGTTGACATTTTCATCTTACATCTGGCGCCATCTATTGGTAGATACATGCAACTTAAATCTAAAAAAAAACTAAAATGAATTAATTAAATTTTATTAATGAATTAATATTTGAAAAAACTGCATTAACATCCAGTTCAAGTTAAAAAAATGTCTTTGAACTTGAGTGGAGGAATACAAAGTATTTTATGAACGATTGAAAATTTGAACCAGATATATATAGGGAGAGTGTGAGCTAATAGTAGGAATTTAAATAATAATAACCTTTTACATTTTAATCAAAGAGAAATTTTTAAAAAGAAAATATTTGTTTAAAAATTGACCTTTGTCCTTTGTGGGCATCATTGACCTTTTGTTGGCAAAGGCCGTCTATCTACTGGTAGATTTCGAGACGAGAGATGTTTTTCTTTGGGATGTTGTTTTACTGATGATGTTTTTCTTGGATAGGGTTGTCAGCTCCACACCCAACGCTCAACAGTCATATGAGACCGGGACCTACGGTTTAAAGTGGATTACGAACCACTACAAACATCCATGGCACCGCCGGGACTCGAACACGAAAGCTGTGATACTGAGCGCCAGATTATATTACATAGTTGACTAAAAAAATGAGATAACCCTTAACAAATTAAATTATTAGCATTACATCTTCATATAAGTGATATCGGTTGATATCACTCGGGTGATATCGCTACAGGCAGATGATCACCGGTATTGATCTTATGTTCAATGAAAGGAATAAGTTCTTGCCCTGGTTAAAATTTTTCGTATTTTATTTGAATGGCATTAAGTTCCGGTTGTTTTTAGTAGAGTGTGTACCTTCATTTTCACTAAGTTCACAGGGATGTGATTCAATTTATACTGCCAAAAGAGCATTAGTTTCTTCTAATATTTTAATGAAGTTGTGCTTTATTCGAAGGGGATTCAAAGAAATATCATTGTTCTCTATGGAGATATAGGACAATCTTTGCTGCTCTTAAGAAATCTGTACCTAGCAGTTTCCTTTAAAGTTTTTCAGCACTATTATTTCTATTGAAACAATCCTGCTTTAGACGCTAATGCTCACAATTGTAGTGAGTATCGCCGTTTTTTAAATTCATTCATCTGAAAGTATCATCTCAATGGTATTGTTCACGAAAGACAAACCATGTTGTTTTATAAGATGATATGGTTCCTCTCCAGCCACCAAATGTGTAGCAAAAGTTTCAGCACATGCACTGCTGCTTGTGTGCTACAAAAAGAAATTTCGATTACACTCACTGGGTAGATTTTCGTGAAAAAATTGTTGAAGTTCATGTGGTTGAGACTACTTCTAATTTTTTCACTGGTGTACTACACGTCAAACATTTAGATTTTATGACACATAGCGCTCCGCAGCTATAGCAAGTGACAACAGGATGAATTTCTTGGTACTGTTTTGGTTTCTCTTTTGTCCTATTAAATAATCCTGAAAAAAAATTCGAGTTCGCTGTTAATTAACCATGCTAATGAATCAACTGTATGTTAATCACCGTAAGTCAGTTACCTTCTAGCCTTTTCAACAATATTACTTATGTGAAGATCTAATGGTAATTACTAAAAAACAGACAGTATTCTTATAATCAAGTTTTTCTCAAAGAAAAGAAATACTGTATGACATTTGTAAAAATGGAAGGAATTACCGATATCAAGATCAGTTCTTTGTGCTTAAACGATACTTATTTTTTTCAAAAACAGCTAATTTCGTTTCGCAAAATAAAGTAAATCCACCAGTAATGAAAAAATCCATTGGTAATTCAATATAACTTATGATGAAAAAGCTATTCCATTATTAGATCTAGAATCTAATTTTAATCTAAATCAAATAGAAATAATAATAATAAAAAGCAGCTAGAATATTAACTATTGTATTTTCTGGTTCCAATTGAATAAAAAAATAGTTATTATAATCAAGGAAGTAGAATTTATTACAATAGACTCCAAAATAAAATGAATTTCCATTTAAATTGCTTCTTATATTCTTGCTTCAATTTTTGGATATAATAATGCACATTTCTTTCACTATTTTGCATTCGAATAGTAGGCACGGGAAAAAAAGCGCCCGTACTACTCACCCAATTTAAATCCCTTTTTATTCGAAAAGAAAAAAAAATGTTGCAACTATAAACAAAAATCACTACCAGAAAAACCGTTGGCACTAAAAATAATTTCAATTGCGATGCAAATCTTAACCCGAATACAAAAGATAATGACGTGCAAACGGCCAAAAGCAGAAATTTGCAAGTTGCCCCTTTTCATACCAGAAGAATGACTTCGTGATAACGCGTGGGCGTTTTCTGTTTCCATATCTGTAGAAGCCGAAACCAGAGTTCTGATCCCCACCCACGATATTTTTTCGTCTGGGGTTCTTAAAATATTCGAGTTTCCGGATTGTTCTCACAGACCTCTTCCTCGAATGATAACCTTCGCATTGAATCTCTGACCCTGCCACTACCAGAACAGTAACGGGTTGTAATGGAATCTGACGACCCTATTGTATCCGTGCAATTTTTAGTTCTAGAACTTATCACGAAGTGTTCTATTTACATGAGTTCTTGAAAGAAGATAAGTTTACGTTTTGGTTAACAACAGAATTTTCTTTTTTCTTCTCTTTGTGCTATAAGATGTCTTGCAGAACAATTTTTATTTGGTTTTTGTGCCAATAAGACTAAAGGCAATGAAAAATCTATTTTCACACTTTTGTAAAAGTATTAGTTTTTTTTCCTCTAATGGCAAGTTAGGGACAATAGGCGTCATAAAAATAAATACAAAGAACAAGATAGAAACAAATGGCATCAGTTAATCTATCCACTTAAGTCTGACCATCCAGTAACGCTTCCATAAAGAAACAGGAGGCAGTGCAGAACAGGAGGCAAGGTGAGACATATCCATTTCTTTCTGATTATCCCACAGTAGACAGATAGGGTCAGCAGTCAGTTGAATTCTGTGAAGGTGCTTGCGGAGACAATCGTGACCACAGAAAAGCCGTATCAATGCCACAGATTTCTCTGGACCAACCCGCGGCCTTTGAACACTTTTCCGGCTCATGAGAGTTATCACATTTTTGCAAAATATAATTATTTTACAATGGCCAAAGTAGTGAAAACTAATGTATTAAAAAAATACATTATGTGTGCATCCCTATATTCAAAAATTAATTATAGAAATTATGAGAAAAAATTAACTTTAATTTTAAAATAATATTCTTCCGCAAACAAATATCGCACTTGTAAAAGAAATATTTTTTAATGATTTTTTTTTAAATTTTATTTATATTTATATATTTTTTATGTTTCATTTTGAGTGCTATATATTTCTTTGCAATGTGCTTTTAGTATCGTTATTATTATATTATCTATGTTTACATGTAAGAATAATAGTAAACAGTAAAATAATAACTCGTTAGGTTTAATTTTTTCACTCCAAAAAATGTCCAAAAACTTTCTAATATAGGAATATATAAATCAGTAGTGGCCAAGGGCTATTTTGGATTGATTGAATGTAACGTCTTTCCTTTTTCTGTTATTAACTTTATGATGTTTGTCAGTAGGTAAAATAATAAATAATTGTTACGTAACTTGGGCCTCTTTCATGGCATTATAATTCAAAATCGGTTATAAATATGTCAGTTAGTAAATAAAAAATAAGAATTTATAGATTAAAGCAATGTTATATCCAACTCCATTAAAAAATCGAATCCATTTTCTCTAGAGAAATAACTTCAGCATACTACTAGAACTATTTCAGTTATAAAAGCAAGTACTTACAAATAAATTAAAACTTATCAGTAAATTTTTATATGTTAATAGTAAAAAAAATAGTTCAGCAGATATGTTTTTGAAAAAGCCGATTGAAAATCGGCTTTTCATGTGTAAACAACTAAAAAATTTAATTATAATAAATACGTATATTAGCTTCCAATCTTATGAGTTATATTAATAAAAAGGCCAGTAAAATTTTTATTTTTGAAGTAAACATGTCCCATTTAGATTTTTGCAAACTAAGAAAATCCAGTTTTAACAAACAAACGTTAATTTATTTATATTGATCCAATCAACTCAATTCAAAGTAAAGTAAAATACTAAAAGTCTTTTACAAAAATCTATTCAATTACCATAAATGGCACAAAATTCAATCATAAAATATTTTTCTGGTTTACTTAAAAAGAAGTTTTCTATTTATAACCATCAAACTCGATAGGGGGTCATTTTATTTCAATCAGCAATTGAAAACATTTCATTGTGAATTAATGAACAATTGTTTGTTACATAAACGCTTAAGCCTTATTTGACCTATTTTTGGACTTAACAAATTATTTATAAGAAAAAAAAAATTGTTTTATTCTATAGCATAATAAAGTATGCTTCTTTCATAAAAAAATAACCCATTTAGCTAAAGAAATAGAATCAAATTTTTATTTGTAAATAATTATTCTATGAGATTTAATAATAGTAAAAGATGTTAATAAAATGTTATTTATATTAATTTGAACATTGTATTCAAAGTATTCAAAGGCCAGAAACCCACATCGCTTTTTAATGGCAGTTGTAAAATACTAAGCAATTGTTGTTACAGAAACATTTGTGTTATATTGCTTTTATTATGGATAAATGAAATCATTAATAATGATGAATCACTCTAATTTATAATAAAATATAAGTAGCAAAATTGTGTACAAAATGATGAGAATGTATACAGAGTGTTTCTAGAATATCTAGAAGAAATGTAAAGGCAGGTAGAGAGGATTGATACAAGCAGATTTTATAATGAAATACGTGTGAAGCTGTATATGCCATCACCTATGGAAAATAAGAACAAGTGAAAATGACATGGTAAAATCAAATGAGGCATTTTAATGACTCAGCATTTTTCAATAGGTGGTCGAATGATTGACCATCCACCATAAATCGAGATTCTCAGCAACGGCGTATACATTCACAAAAATGTTATTAATGTCCCGCACATTTCCATAAGTAATTGGCTGTCTGATCTCTAGAGCTCCATCGTTTGTCATGGTAACTAAATATTCATCATTAAGCCAACTGACAATCTGGCCATTAGATCTTCATCATTTGGTCAAGTGACAATCTGTCCACTAGATCCACTAGATCTGCCCAGTCTGTCCACTGATAATCTGACAACTAGCTCTTCATCATTTGGTCAACTGAAAGTCTGGCCACTAAGTCTTCATCAATCGGTCATCTGACAGTCCAACAACCAGATCTTCATCATTTGACCAACTGGAAGTCTGGCCGTTTGATCTTCATTCTTCAGCCAACTGATAGTTTGGCCAATAGATCTTCGTCAGTTGGTCAACTGACTGTCTGGCAACTAGATCTTCACACATCCTCATCATCCTATCTTGAAACACGTAAGTCAAGCTCTTAATGTATGTGACTAATATGACTAATCCTCAATGTCCTGCAGTGCGGGACATACATCCCATGAGTGATCTACTCATGGATGGAGGGAAAGGAGCAGCTTCTGCTGTGATGGAGCACCCGTAGGTAGAAGTCTGACTTTTGCTCCGTGATGCTCTTACAGTCATATGAGACCGGGACCTACGGCTTAAAGTGGATTCCGAACCACTACAAACATGCATGGCACCGCCGGGATTCGAACCCGAAACCTGTGGTACCGAGCGCCGAGAGTCGAACATTCAGGCTCTTAATGTGTTCAAACGAGGAGAAATCCATACATGTCAAATCTGGTGATAATGGTGATACATCATAAATAGCGTTGAGGTAATTTTTGATGTTCCTGCTGAAATGAAACAGGGCTCTAATGCTGAAATTACATTCTTGTGTAAACACTTTGAATAACATCAGAAAAAGTTACAGCAAGATAACTTGTAAAAAATGCTATGTATGTGACCTAGAAATGTGGATGACATACCTAACATATTTGATAATGTCCGCCCATTTATGTGTTATGTCCCTTTTATGTTATATTACTGTCAGTGAGCAGTATTGTGAAACATTCAACCATTAAAGCGTTAATTTCTTTTGAATTTACCCACCTTTCTCACTTATCCGCTGTTCATATCTTCCTTTCGTCTAGCATTTACACGCGCCATTTCTGTATAATCATCCCATTAAAAAAATCAACTTGTTTCCGTGCTGCCTTTACATTTTTGACGCAATATTTTACAGACTTCCTGTATTTCGTTTTATTGCAACAAATGGCACAGGATATATGCATATGTTCAGAAGTAAGATAATTTTTATATTTAATAAATTATCTACAGAACTACCAATGTAATTTCAATGAAATTAGATATGAACAGGAGTTGATATAGTACAAAATAAACCACATAACAGTTATTTTACAAGAAAATGAGTTACAATTCCCCTCTCAATAACCTCCTAGACATGCTTTATAAGATCTAGATCTGGAGAACTGGCTAGCCAATCCATCTGGCAAATATTTTAACTTAATAGAAATTTATCGACAACATTATCCCCAAGGCCATATTTAAAAAAAATGAAATAAGGATTAATTTCATTCTTGCCCAGGGAAATAAATATAGGGCTCCAAACTCTAATGCTTGTACTTTACAATACTCATAAAACATCTTCCAAGGACAGGGAGGTGTGTGCTCGAGAGAGAATGTTTTGACTATCAAATCCATAGTGGTATTATCTTTTTTTCGGGATTAGAGGGAAAATCCATTGAACCCTTGTTACGCCTTATTAAAAGGGAATGTCGATCTTCATTTGTCATGGCCCTTTGATAACATTTCCCATACTCTCTATATGGATTCAGTATCCTTAAACTGCTTCCATGAGTTAGATCTGACACTTCTTCTTCGTCAGCCATTACAGCCTGTTGCAGGCCAAGTCAGTCTACATGGCCTTCCTCCATCTGACTCTGTCTGGGGCAATAGATCGCCATCTGTTGACTCCCAGACTCCAGACTCCTCCATCTGGTGGGAGGCCTTCCACTTATTCGGGTGCCTTCAATTGTTGAAAAAGTAACTTTTGTAGTTGGATATGAATCGTTATATCTGAAAATCTGTCCCGACCATCTAATGCGACTTGCTTCTATAATTTTTACAATATCAAGTTCTTTAAATTTGTTGTAAATTTTTATGGTTATATTGTATTCTGTAGACATCGCTTTGCCTAAAAGCACCAAACAATTTGTGAATATTTTTCTTTCAAAAATTAAAAAAAAATTAATCAAAATTAAAATCATTATTGATTATCATTATCTGAAATTTAAATCATTATTTCAAAAATTAAATTAAATTTCAGATTTATTTAATGGTTAGCACTTGCTCCCATATAAAACGATTGTTACATTTCAGTCCCCAGCAATATACACGTCTTCGTATTGTAAAAATAATTTTACTTTGTCTTTTCAATATTCGGCAAGGTTTTAGCAGATCAGGATTTTTTTCGACTGACCAGGGCGCTCTTGATCTTCCGCATCAAAATCATCCTCTGTGAATCATTTAAGCCATTTTTGACAAGCTCTCTCAACTGGTATACTCCCCGTAAACTTACACCAAAATTTGGTGCAGTTCGTCTGCTTTTTCTTCCATTTACAACAGAAAACTGAAATTAACCTAAAAAAAATTTTTTTTTCTGTACAACATTTGGCATGTTTAATTCTTAAAAAAATTATGCTAATCACACTTAAACGATGTGACACAAATTAAACATCCAAATTCAATGACACAAAGTAGTTGCCAGTCTAATTCATCTAGTAATAACATTAGTTACGCCATTTGTCATTAAGCTTAGATCCTAGTATTACAGAATATTTTTTATTAACATTCTTTGAACATAGTGTTTGGTTTAGTGAAAATATATTCTACTTTACGTATTTCGATAAGCAACCACAAAACATTTCATGACATGCAATTTTTTTTCATACTATTTTTATTAAATCACGCTTAGCTTTGGGATGGTTAAAGCATTAAAAGAACTTATTATTTACATTCGAATCGAAACAAAATATAAATCTTTTATGAAAAATAATCCCTACGGTCAATCATAAATAGGATCAAAGTTATTTAAAAAAGAACCTCCTAATTATTATTATTCGAACAAAGAGTTCATATTATGGGAATATATTTTACTTTATTGCAACAAACAATTGTAAACATTACATTACATATTAATATGTTTTTCATCCCATTCAAAACTCATTTAGATTCTGTTGTGTTTGTTCTCTAAAAGGTTAAATCAATCAATTCAATTCATAATAATATAAAATATATAAATTCTTTATAAAGAATAATCCATTTATATTGTCACAAACAGAATGAAGCTTCTTCATAAAAAAATCCTCCTATAGTATAACTTTTTTATGGACATTCTTCTTCTATTATGTTTTGATCATGGGAACATACTTTATTATATTGCCATAAATAATTGCCACCATTTTCGTTGCAAATTAATGCACATCCTTCGTCCTAATTATCTCCTTTGCTTTTTAACGTCTTGATCGAGAAGAACATTCCAAACAAGAACAGCAACAAAGCACTCGTTCGATATTGTTCGAAGATAAAAGGGGACGAGTCGAATGAAGCATGGAAAAGAAAACGAAACGTTCGATCATTTTTTTTTTCTTTTCTTTTCCGGAAAGGTTAAATGACCTTGAGGAGCCATAAAAGCTTCTTTTCGAATGCTGGACCGGTCAATTCGAATGGATCATGGGTCAAGCAACCCTCCAGGAGCCTGTGTTCGCGTGCGATCTTTTCGAATCACGCGAACAGTTTACGGGATCCACGTATATTATTATCGTTTGAGGCCAACGTTTCTTGCGGTATTTATTCCTCAAAATAAGGTATTATGTAAGAAGAACAAAAACGTTATGTATTGTTCTCGGTATTTAGTGATCGACTGTTCCGGATCATAAGATTTCAGGTAAATTAAAATTGAGTTATAGCTTAAAGTTGGACGTCTGAATCACAAGAGTAATTATAGTCTGTCCTCGATCGTGATTTTGATGTAAATTAGGGAGCGTTTTTTTTAATTCTTGATTTGTTGTCATGCGTGATTATGATATTTTCTAGGTAATATTCCGACATCAGATTTGTCATGCATAGATTTCTCTCTATGTGTACACATGAAGAACTTGACCTACGTGTTTCAAGATATGATGATGAAAATATATGAAGATCTAATTGACAGAATGTCAATTAACCAAATGATGAAGATTTAGTGGCCAGACTGTGAATTCACCAAATGGGAACCTGATGGCCGAGTGGTCGAACCTGTCGCTCGGTACCACAGGTTTCGACGGTGCCATGGATTTTTGTAGTGGTTCGGAATCCACTTTTAAGCCGTATGTCCCGATCTCATTTGACTGTAGAATGTCACAGAGCCCAATCAGACTTCTTCTCAACCACATCTTCCCTAACTGTAAAGGGGCAACTCAGCTCTAGGCACAGTGATGTGGTTTTGTGTAGTAGTAGTAGTAATTGACCAAATGATGAAGATCTAGTGGCCAGACTGTCAATTGACCAAATGATGAAGTTTTGACTGTCAGATTATCAGTTGGACGCCGGTCATAGTATTATTAGTGATCACAAAAATGTGTATGTATGGCAAATAAAAGAATTTATGAAAGAAAATTAAGTGAGATTTAGAAAAAAAATGGAAGGGAGAAAGTGGCAAAAAGGGAAAATAATTTATTATTCTATATATTTTCATGAGAAATCTCTGCTATCCGTTTGGCTCTTATTCAACTACAGAGCCGATTAGAATGTTTCTCTAAAGTGATGCTTCTATCATATTCGAGAGAGGCTCTTCAGGCTGTAGACGTTCCATATTCCTCTCAATCTAAAGGTGGCCTGATGGCCAAATGATAGCGCTCTGTTCTTTGGTACCACAGGCTTCAGGTTCGAATCCTGGCTGTGGCGTGGATGTTTGTGAATGGTTCGGAATCCATGTTAAACTGTAGGTCCCGGTCTAGTTATCCCAAAGCGTGCATAAAATAACTGTTGAGCGACAGACCAAACTTGATCTAAAGATATTGATGACTGTGTTGACTTTCTGGCACGGTTGTCGGATCAAAATAAAATAGTCGCCCTGCAGTGATCCTGGCCCAATGCGGAATAGAGGGAAACGAGGCTGTTGATTTCCTAGCAAAAACAGTGAGCCTCTGTTTTACAACCAGAAATTGGGCGTACCATTCCGGTAAGGCAATAATTAAAAAAACCCTTAGGTGCTCTGCTTTGAGAATGCTGCCGCTAGATACTGTCACAAGCCCTGGTATGATGATATCCCTGAACGGCCTAGAGAAAAATCGGTGGCTTTGTTACGCCTTTTCTGTGGTCACGATTGTCTGCGCAAGCCCCTTCACAAAATTAAACTGTCTCCTGGCCCTCTCTGAATAAAGTGGGATAATCAGGAAGAAATTGATATGCCTCACCTTGCTTGCTGTTCTGCACTGCCACCTGTTCCCTTATGGAAGCGTTATTGGGTTGCCAGACTTAAGTGGAAGGGTTAACTGATGCCATTGGAAATAAAATATATATACATATACCTTTTCATGAAATTTAAGGGAATAGCATCTTTAAAGATGCAACATAAAATAAAAGACACTGCCGAAAAAAACATTTTTTTAAGTGCATAAGATAAGACACAAGTGGTTTGTAAACATTTGAAAGAGAATTAAAAGTTTTCGACTTTTTATCTACGATGTTCTTTGTGTTCATACGTAGTGATAAGGAGGAGAATTCTTGTATTCCTTATTGAGCGGCTTTTTCTATAAGAGCTGTGGAATCTGCCGTTTATTCCTTAAAATTTATTTCTTCTTCATTAGTGCAACAGCCCCGTGGTGGACCAAGGCTGTCTGCCTACTGGTAGATTTCGAGACAGGAGATGTTTTCACTTTATACTGGGTACTGTTGGCAGCCCTACTCTCTACAGTCTTAGATAATTTAAGGTGGAACCACACAGTCATGTTAGATAGTTAAAATGCATCCTATTGTTTAAAGTGGATTCCGAACACCTACAAACATCAATGGCACCGACGGAACTCGAACGGTGCGAGCGCCAGAGTGCTAGCCACTCGGCCATACAGACCCACGATTAAACTAGTATATTAAAACGACAATTTTAAATTCAGAATAATCTAGTCCTTTAATAAGCTGTATATTAATGACAATCGTAATTATAGAAAAAAAAACAAGTTAAATTCAGACATTTTTAATATTGCTGTCAATCAAATTTATTATCTACCTTATAATAAATTAATTTTTTAAACATAGTCTGTGATTCAAAATTTCATCAAGTCTGATGCGTCGTATTTCGTCGTAAAGTCATAAGTTCAGAAACACAGCACATTTCTTCAAAAATGAGTTTTGTTTAAAAACGGGTAATTTTCTAAAAATCTAATCTAAAACATATATTTTTATTAAAGTACAATAAAAAGACACCGAAATTTTACAAAATAAAATTTTTTCTTAATCTTTTTCATTAAATTAAAAAAAAAAGTTGGCGTAATTTAATTTCACTTCTATTACGTATTATTGGTTTCGCAAATAACATAAAACAATACATACACTTAACACATAAAAATATTTGTATCCTTATTTACTTTCCTAATGTTCGTATAAATTTATTAAATTAAATATAAATTAAATTGGTTTCTTTTCTAGGCAACGTATATATATTTGCTAAAGTAACTTTTCAGTGGGCAAATACAATAAAACATTTCTGCGTTGTTTTTTTCTGCATGAAAAAACACACTTCTTGAGGCTAATCATAAAATACGGAACTAACTGCAACCGTACCGAACGAAATATTTTTAATCCAACGTCAAATAAAAACGCGTGTGAAATTGCAGAGCGTCTCTATTCAATCCACCCGTGGCTTCACACAACGGAGGTTACACAACTTTGTTTAAATGGAAAACAAAACACCGAGCCATTTTTCTTTGTATTTATTTCTCGTTCCGACGTGAATTAAATACTTAAAACCTCTTCCTTTTAAATGACAGATGTAACCTCTAAAAGAAACGAGGGTTCACCTCAGCGCAATGAGCGAAGAAACTTTGTTGTTACCTCTTGAATGGATGATTAATTTCCATTTGTCTGCTCATTACATTCTGCGAATACATGACGAATGGGTATGCAAAACGAAGATAGAAAAAACACTTCATACTATAATCAGCATTTAATTGCTTATGTAGCAGTTCCTTTGTAGTTTTAGTTTGGATTAAATTCATTTCATTTTAGAAAGAAATAAGGGTTCGGTTTATATATATTTTTTGCATATATGTATATATACATACAATGTATAAATAAAATAATATTTAAGAAAAATTTTCTTTTGTTCAGGTGAAATGGCAAATCATGGAAAAGTAAACGTTCAAACTTTACAACAACAACAACAACAAAAAAAAAAAAAAAAAAAAAAAAAAAAAAAAAAACCTTTGATTTTTTTTTTTTTTCTGCTTATGTAGAGATCCAATGGATTCTAATTTGCATCAAATATATAGTGCTTAAGTCCTGCATTCGATTACGTAACATATTTTACTGTGGCAAGTTTTGCGAGAAAAATAAACAAAACTGAAAATTAAAATTTACAATTATCTGACCAAAAAATATCGATCATTTCATATAATTAATCAATAATGTTATCCGTAAAAAATTTTTGAAAAAATGTCTCTCTAACAATTACTGAAAGTTTTGTGTAGTACAAAAATAACCCAGCGCCCACTTCGAAAGCAACTTAAGCATGTACAAATTTTCGTGTAAAATTGTAAACGCACTAGTTTCTGATATCTTTAAGGTGTCAGCTACCTCATGTAATTTCACTTTAAGGTCTTTCAAAACTATTTTGTGGACTTCTCTTCTATGTTTTCAGGAACAACTGCCGATTTTGGGCTACCAGAGTGTTCAACATCATCGGTGATTCTACGACCGCCTTTAAATTCAGCATACCTATCAATAATAGTTGATTTCTCCGGCGCAGAGTCACCATAACGCTTATCAAGGCACTGTTTGGCTTCAACACTATTTTTCCCCGTCAAAAAACAGTGTTTAATCGACACACGAAATTCTTTTTATCCATTGTTTTGAAAATTACAAAACTGCGGTAACTAAATCCACTGTAACCTGTAAACTGATTATCAGAACGTCATGAAATTTTGACATGCATCGTTTGAAGGATGCTACTATCCAAAAATCATATGGGTCTGTGTTTTCCATATACGTATGAGTCAGAATGGGGACTTATTGAGTGATTTGTTAAATAACTTTTTTGTCTATACTTAAATTACTTGTGAGTATAGAACAGAGATTATACTAATATGCATGAAATATGCACAATATAACTTCAAAAACACATAAAAAGATATTTGGTAATACAAGTGCAACATAGTTCATTTAAGTAATTTCTCTATAAACCGAATATAACATATTACGAAATTCCTTTTACTTTAAATAATTTAATTTCTACTTTTGTAGTAATTTAATTTCTATTTGTAACGAGTGGTTACATGTGCAGTTAGCGTGTAAGAGGAGTCAAGTTCGAGTCTGTTGTCAACATTCCTGTTTTCCGAAACTATGAAAATCGATGATGATTGAAACAACATGTATAAGCATTTCGCATCTCTATTCAGGTTTCTCTGTGGGAATTTTCCAGGTTTTATCCGAGAAAAAATTATTGTTAGACACAAATGTGGGACGGTTACCTCTAAAACTCCTTCCGAAAGGCAAGTGCCCTTCCACCATTACTCGTCGGTGGGTAGTTGATGGAATACATAAGTGAGATACGAGGACAACCCATGAACCACCTAAATTCTTAAATTTTTAAATATTTATTTTCATTTTAATAATATAGCAGTTTGAGTATTTTTTTTTTATTCATTTAGTTATAAATAGTTATAAATGTTTAAAAACTGATTATAAAGTATTATACTATTAGTTATTAGTTAGAATTGTTAATATCTACTTAACAATTAGTTATTTTAATAATATTCAAAATAAAAATTTTCTGATGGAAATAATATTGCACAATTTAAATAAATTAAATATATCCAATTTAAATTTAGGTATAATTTTGGGCCATCCAAGTATGATCTTTGCGAGTCGAATTGCCGTATCTCGAAGATCACCTGACTGTTACTGCCTTTTTTTTTTTTTTAAATCATTTTTCTGAGGAGTGAAGAGGGGTTGAGTTTTTCGTGAGGGAACCGGAAGTTCCCGGGTGTGCCTGACAGCTGTTTCCGCACCTGCCCTCTATTCGAACAACAATCGTTTGCTACGTACGATCCCTGAAGCGAGCATTCGAATAGGGGCGAGGTTTACATGGATCCTAAAGTGAAAAGAATATTAGCTTTTTTTTACCTGTAACTTATGCTTTCTTTTTTTAGATATGAAATCATACAAAAAAACATGCCATGATGAATGAACTTAATTTCATACATATTAAGAAACACAATTTCTTAATTTAATATTCTGGGTGTGTGGTGTAGTCTTTTGTAATTATATTCTGTCACGTAATATTCAGTAAAAACTGCATATCATTTACATAATACTAACAAGAATGGGCTGTACGTGAATTTAAATGTGCTTTAATCCATTATTATTCTTATTATTAATTTTGTAATATGAGTTATGGATATACAAAATGTTATTATTTGTTATATGAATAATGAGTTCAGTTTATTTTTTTGTACACATATTAAATTTAAACAATATAATAAATGATAAATTTAAATTGAATAACGAAATTTGAATAATGAATTAATTGTTAAAAATAATATAATAATTTAAATTTAAATTATTAATAAATTAATTTGTTGTTAAATATTTAAACCTAAATTATTATTTTTATGTTATTATTATTATTATAGTTATTTATTTAAGTTAGTATTAAATTTTTAATAATCAATTTATTAACAATTATTTTTAATAATTTATTAATAATAAATTTTTAAAATTAACAAATAATTAAATAATGAATTAATTTGTAATAATAATTAAAAATTAAATTATTAATAAATTATTTATTATTAAGTTTTTAAAACTAAATTATTATGATTATAGTTATTTATCTAAATTATTACTAAATTTTTAATGATAATTTAAACTTAATAATAATCAATTTTCAAAATTAACAAATAATTAAATAATAATAATTTAAGCTTAATAATAATTAATTTTTTAAATTAACATGTAATTAAATAATAATACATTTAAACTTGAAGCATTGTTAATTTGAATATAATAATCAAATATTAATCGAAAAAAAAAGAATTCATTATAAAATGTTGAATTCAATTATGGCAATAATTTGTAGACATACATCTTACTGGGAACTCCATTTAAATACAAGAAAAATTTATTTTACGAGTAAAATAAATTTAGAGGCTTAACTGTGTTTCGTAAAAGATTTATAAAATTCATTAGATAATTATATGATAATTACAACCCAACTCATTATATGATGTTTTTAACACATGTTTTTCAATTATCAAATTTGGGACAGCAAATTAAAGAATCCACGAAATGAAATTCAACTAAGAAATATAGAGCATGTTATGGTATTACCATTAAATTTAAGAAATATTTGCAGGTATTTCGATACTTGCAGTTATTTTGAATGTTTATATTTTTTTATACAAATTGTGTTTTTTTTTCTTTTAATAGAACTGAATTCACAATGCTTTATAAGAATTTTAATAAAATTTAATTTAAAATTTTCATATCATGAATATCTTTTCTTTGAAATTACAACAACCAGTATTTGTACTGAAATTTATGTAAAATTGGCTTTGTGTATAAACAGCATCGTTGGAAAATTCCTATTCATAAAAGGGAATAGTAAGACGTTGTTTATTGTAGCGATGGCAGTTGACAAAAGAAAGCGAAACTGTTTGTTTATTTAGAGCAGGTGTTATGTTGACGATAAAAAGTTCGCATTCCAGCATGGCGGTATTTATGACAAGCGTGTCATCTGTCAAAAGTCAAGAAGTGCGTCATAAAATCCACAAGTGAACAAGTTTCACGGGATAGAAAGAAATTCATATCCACTCGGTTAAACCTAAAATTGATTGTACTTTTATATTGATTCAATTGCTTGAAGGATATTGATAAATTAAACATAAGATATAAGACAGTAAGAAATAATTAAGATATAATATAATATAAATAAGGTAATAAAAAGGTATACCTTATAATTAAGGTCTTATTACTTATATCTATAAATACTGATGGCCGAGTGGCTGGTATCACAGGTTTCGGGTTCGCGTCACGGCTTTGCCATGGACGCTTGTAGGGGTTTGGAATCCACTTTAAACTGTAAGCCCCGGTCTAATACGATCGTAAAACGTTGTGGGGTAGTGTTACTCGCATCCATAGCATTTCTTCAAGCTACACATGCCCCCTTGTGTAGTGCTAAATGAGTAACAGCGATGCAGCCCTTGCTTATAGCATACAAATAAAGCCAACTGTATTAGAAAAATAAAAGTATCTATGAATAAAATAAAAGTAATAAATAGACAGTAATAAAATCCAAGACAATTGATAAATAAGACAGTATCACAAAAAAAAAAAAAAATTAAATAACAATTTTTATTTTACCTAATTAAGTGAACTCTAGGGTCTTGATGACAGCGTCACTAGCGCTCTGGCTCTCGGTACCACAGGTTTCGGCCTCGAGTCCCGGCTGTGCCATAGATGTTTGTAGTGATTCGAATCTACTTTAATCCGTAAATCCTGGTCTAATATGAGTGCCGGGCGTATGGCTGACAACCCTATATCTCAAAAAGAAAACATCCCCTGTCTCGAAATCTGCCAGTAGGCAAATGGTCTTGGCCCATCATGAGGCTGCTGCGCCAAGAAAAAGTGAAATATAAATATCCTTTTCACATCATTTATTGATGTTCTTAAGCGGTAGGAAAATAATTAGTGAAATCACATTCTCAGCTTTTAAAATGTAGTTTTTTTAGTTCTTAATGGTGAACATATATCTGACACAAAATATTGTTCATTATAAACTACCGATTTATATTTTGTTTCATCACAAATTTACTTAAAAAATAAAAATTTTCATCATCGTTTAAAGTTAGTTTATTTATTCATTTTGAAATAAATTTTTATTTCAATTATTTATTTATTCATTTACTTATGTTGAAATTCTAATTCATAAGATACACATTAATAATACCAACTTTCCCAAGTGCAACATATGTGTAGGAAATATTTAATAAATTTTCAAAGGAGTCATTTATGATGTGCTAAGAAGTCATTATTTTGTATCAAACAACATTCAATTGCATTTTTTAATCATCTGCAATGTTAGTAAGCCAGTTTCTGGAAATTTTTTTTTTTTAAACGTATTGCATGTTGAATCGAATTTTGCACACATTGAACTCATTAGCTCATTTAATAGACATATAATTAGTTATTGTGTAAATTTGCATGTATTATAATTAATGAGTAATGAGATTTTACTGTTTATTAAAATCAAAATTAATAATTAAATTTCTTTATTGGAATTATCTATAAATAATTTTATGTTCTAAAATCTTAATTAAATTTCATAAGGTATTATTAATATGGGGCCTGTTGGCTCATGTAACTAGTTCTTTGGCGCTCTGTGCCACAGATTTCGGGCTTAAATCTCGGCGGTACCATGGATGCTTGTTGTGGTTCGATATTCACTTTAAACAGTAGGTCCTATTTTAATATGAGTGTCGAGCATTGGGTGTAGGGCTGACAACCCTACCCCGTAAAATGAAAAGATCCCCTGTCTCGAAATCTGCCAACAGGCAGACGGCCTTGGTCCATCATGAGGATGTTGCGCCGATGAAGAAGTTGCTAATGAATTTCCATTTCAAACTTTGTTATCAAATTTAAGAAGACATAAAGATAAAAAAAACTATAAACTTTTTTAAGAATATCAAATTTCATTTCTCTGAATTAACTAACCCATTTTTTTATTAATAAGATCATCGCAATTAATCTCATTTAAAACAAACTCTATAATTTAATTAATGAAAACCGCTTTACCGCAACTACGGTAGAAAGATAACCACAACTGTTTGCCGTACATTACAATAACCCCCATAAAATATCTTCTTATATTTTTAAATGCTAATTAAGTTCTTTCAACTATCTAGTACCTTTTGTTAATTTTAATCAAAATAATTGGCTGAATTAATTTATTAAAGTTTATCTACTCAGTTAAAATATTTTATTGAAGAGCACTGTTAATATTATCTATTTGAAAGAAATTAGGAAGACAAAATAGCTGATTTTTGTTATATTTTTTTACGAATGATCGCAAAAACTCTTATGGTTTATTTAAAAAAAGAAAAGTTATACAGATAGAATTGTAATTCTGCTTCCGTTACATTAAAACAATTCTTCATTTTCTTCATTATTATCTATTTAAGGCAATTCATTTACAATTACTTGATGACAATTTTTTCACAAGGGTTCTGTGATTTTTTTTACTACCGCCATTTTGTGGTCTACGGTCATTTTGTGCACACTTTGGGCTAATTAGAGCGGGACCTACAGTTCCACGTGGATTCCGAACCACTCACAAACATCCGTGCCACCGCCAGGATTCCAAGCTGAAGCCTGTGCTAGCCTATTGGCCACCACGTCGCAGGACTCTGAAATGTTGACTATTCTCTTAAACTTCTCGTGAAGGCCGTTAGTTTAAATCGACAGAATAATTACATCGACTTTTGTATGAGCAATGAAGTACCTTTTTTTTTAAACTATTGTATACTTTTATTATACTTGTAGTATACAATAAATACTTCACTTTAATAAGAGATTATAGCTTTTTTAATAAAAATGCTCGTAAGTTGATAGTTGAAAACGATTCTTGGAAAAAAAAAAAAAAAAAAAAAATTACATAAAACCAACTTTTATTTATTTATACATCAAAGCCAAAATTAAAATAAAAAGTTTTAAAACTATATTAACATAATGACCGTATGGCAGCGATAGTTTTAGTTAAATTATATATTTTTTAATGTTAAGTATCTTATATACAGGCTTTAATAGAGCAAACATTTTTAATCCAATTTTTTTTAAAATTATTTGATGCCATTCTCTGAATAAATAGCAGTAACCAAGTTAACTGTAATATTTGTCAAATTTTAAAGGATTAATATTAAAATGAGGATTTACGAATTTAATTTTTATTATTTGGGAACTGATGGCCGAATGTCCAGTGCTCTGGTGCTCGGTACCACAGGTTTCGGGTTCGAGTCCCAGATGTTTGTAGTGGTTCTGAATCCACATTGAACGAGTGGATTCACTAAGTGAGTAACGTCTGTGCGGCGGCTTACCTTAAAGCATCGAATACAACTAAGTATTTAGAAGCTGCATTAGAAAAATGCTAAGTTTTTTTTGTTTTTTTTACACTATATACAATAATACGGGAAAAAAATACAAACAGAGAAATTGAAAGGAATGCTTTGAAATAAATAAAAGTCAAAACACCTGCTATCCCAAACATTCCTCCCCCGCATCATTGACTCTTCCTTATTTTCGTATCCATCCCCCGCTGCCGTTTTCCGTTCAGAAATATGCGTCAGACACGCCGATACAGCCTATCAGACCGTGAACCTTTTTATTATCTTTTTTTTTTTTTTGCTCATTGATTAACTGGCCACCCACTGTGACTTTCACAAGGACATATCATTGCATGGGGAAGAAAGAAAAGGAACATATTAAAAAGTGGTCAATGTGTCGGTGCTGACGTCCATAACAAAATCGTCTTTATTACCCCATCATTTTTGGTGCAGTGCCAGAGGTCGGATCCCCCGCTAACGAGGATGGACCAAACGATTTCGTCCGGTGGCCTTCCAAAGTGATCTACTCCCCCCTCCCTGTTCCGTTCTATCTATCAATTCCATCCCCGCATATTTTTATGTTGTTGCTTTTTCTCCTTTTGCCCATAGGTGAGGCAAGTGTCTCCTCCAGGGCCGGATTTTCCTATAGGCTAACTAGGCTTCAGCCTAGGGCCTCAAGATCAAAAGGGGCCTGCATTCAAATTATTAGCAAAATTAGAATTGCACTATTCTAAAAACAGTAAACACTAAAACACTGAATCGAAAATAAGGAGAAATTCTACATGTGGATCTGGATTTTGTTTGAATAAAGTTCCATTTGTTTAGCTTAAAACTTAAAAATTATAATAATTCATACTTAAACTTTGAATGCGAATTATTATGAAATAAATTTATCTGAATTGAGTGTGCTTTAATCTTAAATGTATTGAATACATTTAACTTAATTAGAATAGAAAATAGGATAATTTTTATTCCATATTTTATTTTTGTGGGCAAAGATTTTTATTATTTGAATTTTGTTTCTTTGTAAATGTTGTGTGTTATGTTTGATGAGTTATTGTTGCACGTACTCTATAGGGTGCTGAGTATAAATGTCCAAATAAGTGTCCTCGACTTTTTTTAATTTGTTATCCGTGCCACTTTCTTATAAAGATTAATACCCATCACAACATGTTTCATTTAACATATTGATATAGATCACAGTAATGAAGCATTTTATTATCTCTCGTGTTATTTACAAACTTAAAAATGGGAGGACCTCATAAGTGGAATAACCTAGGGCGTCTTTTCATCTAAATCCGGCCCTGATCTTCTCACAAAATTGAAATTACCATTACCATGTTCCTCGCAAATTGAGATTACCATAGGGAGAAAGTGATTCCAGAGAATTGATTCCGCGTCGCCAAGGGCGTGTGTTGGCGCTCAATTGATAAATTGGCACGGTTTCGTGTTTCACACGCCAATGGCGCCCATTTGGAAATGAATGGCCAATTTTCGAGAAGTTTCCGTTTGCGTTGTTAGCGGCGGTCAGTGGACCACCCTGGGAGGAAGGAGATAATAATGCAGTTAATTTTCGCAGTCTGCATTTCGCGAATTAAGTGCTAATTGTATTTAAGGTTTTTTTAGAAGAATAGGTAGCGGTATTGCTTCATATAATTGTTGCAAAGTCTCGCCGGGCTTTAACTAATACTTGACGTATTTTATGCAGGCGAAAATCAGAGATCAGTTACGAAACACGTAGTCATTTAGCCGCTCCTGTATTATGCTTCAGCATGTCAGAAAAAAAAATTTCACTATCGCGCCCAATAAACTATTATATTGAAATTGTCTAACCCTGTCTTCTTTAAGGAAGTCAGGGTAGACAATTTCAATATAATAGTTTATTAGTTTTCATAAAGTACTGTTTCCACAGTTCATATTAGTTTTCATAAAGGAATTTTTACAATTCTTCATGTAACACGTAATGTATTGACAAAAATCTTATCATATCTTCATTCAATCTAATTTGTTGTTGTTGTGATTAATCCTCTGTGTCCTGCAGGGGATACGAACCTTCCATGAGTAGTCCACTCATGGATGGATGGGAAGGGGCAGCTTCTATTGTGATAGAACAACAGTAGGTAGAAGTCTGACTTGGCTCCGAATAACTGAAAAAGGTGTGGTTTGTCGCTCCCCCTAATCATTTTGTGCATACTTTAGGCTAATTAGAATCGCAAAAGAAGGAGAGCAGTATTTAGGATGAATTATCCCGTATTTGCGTATCATATGGGAAAAAATACGGAAAACTCCTACCTGGGTTTTAAAGATTTTAAAGATTAAAGTCTAAAACACTACCACAAAAATTCCATCTTCAAAAATTTTAACCAAATAATTTTTTATTGTTTTATAGAACTAAGCAGCTATAGTTTTTCTATATTGGTTGTTTTTTTCTTATACCATTTGGTAGACAGCAACACCATACCAAGTCCAAGAACCATCTCATGGAAGTAGGGTTATGGAGGAACACCCGTAGATAGTTGTCCGTAGGTTACACCTCGTTCTGTTGTGATGGAGCACCTGTAAGTAGGTCTGACTTCGCTCCGTGTCGCTGTAGAAGGAAGGCAGGGTATTCCGGGGGCACTTTCAGGGGGCAACTACCCCGCATTTGCATATCGTATGGAAGAAAACTCGGAGAACTCCCACCAGGTAGTCTAACTAATGAGGGTCCTGATGGCCGAGCTAGCGCTCTGGCGCTATGGACGTTTGTAGTGGTTCGGAACCCTCCTTAACAGTAGGTCCCAGTCACATATGACCTAGAGCGTCATAAAGCCCAATCAAAACTTCTAACCTACATCATTCCCAAACTGTAAAGGATTAACTCAGTTCTAGGTACTGTGGTGTGGTGTAGTAATCTGACTCACGAGGCAAAATGCTAAACATCACAAACGCCATCAAGTCCTCTCATTTTTTGAAACAACAATTTCGCCAGAGGATGGAACCTCCGCTCTAATGCTCACCAGTGGCACGCGTTGCCACTGAGCTACGAGTCGGGCAAATAATACATATAATTAAGTAAATCTGTTAAGAGCAACACACTGTAAACAAAGAGTTTTAGGCAAGAATATAAAAAATAGATAAATAAAAACACTTTGACGAAACCCTTTTGCGTTTGTTTACTACAAAAAAAAAAAAAAAAAACCTCACCAAAGATTAAAATACATATTCAAATATTTTAATAACATGTATCAAAATCTTTATTTTCTTTTTTTACTGAACAATATCATTATTTTTTAATATAAAGATATAAGAAAATAATTTTCGAGCGACTTTTTGTATTCTTTAAGTCACGCAACTAGTTAGCGACTCATTTTTTTTAATACATCGATGAAATAAAAAGAGACATATGATGTAAAAAAAAATCTTGAGTTAAATGCACTTTTTAACACTTCTATAAACGTCATTTTCAACTCACGTGTCCTATTGACAAACTCGAGAGAATTAAAAACGCAGCTGTATTTTTTAAAAGAACCATTTAATACAAAATCAGGAAAAAAAATGGTTGCTATAGCAATAATGTACCATTTTGAACGCATCTCCTTGAGCAAAGTGATTCTAATTGCATCATCATCTCAAATTTATTTGACAAAAAATGCTCTCCAGTGAAATTGGATCCGAAGTTCTGCCAAACAAGTGAGCTGTTGTGTTTTTGTCAAGCGGCATGAACGACCTGTCTTATCTGACCTTGAGAATCTCTTGTGCCTTATCTTTCTGGGTGAGTTAGTTTTTAAGGAGGAAAAATGGCGCAATTAATTCAGTAGATTTTAGGGATATTATTCCGGTACGAAATAAAGAAAAATAGGGGAAAAAAATAGGACACACCCAAAACTCAATAAGTTTCTTTGAAGAAGTATATGATTTCATTTGTCTTTTTTTATTTGTTGTTAAAATATGAAATAAAATTTTCATTTTGTCCTTCAGAATAGTTGTTTTATAAATGGAAAAAAAAAAATTTAATTTTCGCTCCGAATGAATTGTAATATAAGCATTAGAGACGCTTGTTAAAAAATATTGCTAAAAATTATTATTATAGTATTTTTCACATAAAATTCTAGTGAAATTACTTATTAGTTATTATATTAATTAATTATATTATTATAATTATTTATTAGTTAGTTTTATTTGAAAAATATATATCGCATCCCCTCCCCTCAATTTGAGGATCTATGGGTCACGTTATTAAAATAAAAATTCAAGTAATTTTTTCCTAATGATACAATCATTGGGAAAAAATGATTGGATTATTTATGATGCTTATTATTTTAATTTAAATAATAATCCTCATAATTAATCATGATGTTTTTTTATTATTATATTATTATTTATTTTTAATTAATCATGAGGATTATTTTAATTTAAAAACTAATAAATAATTACTCACTGATTTATTTATCTACACTTATAGCAAATACACAGATTGATTGTATTGTCTATCAGTGGGAAAAAATGACTTGAATTTTTATTTTAATAATGAAACTGAGAGGTCTCGAAATTGAAGGACGGATACGATACATTTTTTTCAAATAAAAGTAACTAATAATTAATAAATAATTATAATAATATAATTAAATAATTAATAACATAATTAATAATTAAGTGATATAATAAGAACTAATAAATAATTATTCGCTGATTTATTTATCTACACTTATAACAAATTGGCAGATTGATTCAACTGTCTATCAGTGGGAAACATGACTAAACATTTTTATTTTAATAACATAACCCATAGATCCTCAAACTGAGGGGAAGTTTGCGATATATTTTTTTCAAATAAAATTAACTAATAATAACTAATAAATAATTTATTGAATTGTCTATCAATGGAAACAAAAAATAACTTGGATTTTTATTTTAATAACGTAACCCATAGATCCTCAAATTGGGGGGAGGGGATGCGATATATATTTTTTTCAGACAAAAGTTAAAAAGATAAAAAAAAAAAAAATTAACAAAAAAAATAAATAATAATAATAATAATAATAATAATAATAAATAACAAAACTTTTTGTTATCTTTTATTTATTATTGATTTCAATATTATTAATGATTATTCTCATGAGTAAGGTATTCCAGGTTTTAAACATAAAAATATCAAAGAACGATAGAATCCTGGTTTGTTTCTGAACCAATTATTTACTAGGAAATGGGTTTCTAGTACTTTATTGCTATTAAGTGCTAGTGCTTTATTGCTATCTAGTACTTTATTGCACGTAAAGACTAAATACTTAAGCATTCAGTTATATATCCATTATATTGATAACTTATAACATCTAAATATTTCATTAAATTTTGTAATAAGATATTGCAGTGTGCAGGTTGGGCGCCACATTGCCATGCGCAGGTTGACTGGATGTGGTTGGGTTGAGATACTTGAGGCAGAGATTGGAGAACTCGAAACTTTATTTATGCAGGCACAAACACCACATACAATTAGACACATATAATATTTAACATATTTAAAGACAGAAAATTATAGATTCGTGGAAGAATTACATTTCTAAGCCGAAAACACGATACTCAGTTACATGCAGGATACAAGAAATATACTTCCTCTTCGGGTGAGAGTCTGTAGGCTAACTAATGCGTAGGGATGCGTTAAATATATCTCCTCTCGGGATGAGAGACTATAAACTAAACGTTTCTTAACGGGAGTGTTGGTTGCGCTGTACTTTCTCTCAGGTGAGAGTCTCCAGACCAATTGACCATTTCTCCTGAACGACACAAGGAGACGCTTTTACAGTGTGGAAGCATAGTTACAACAGTAATTCTTTTTTTACTTTTTAAATTAATTATGAAAAAATTTTGTTAATACTTTTTTACGGATTTAAGATAATTTATAAGATTAATAAAAATGTTAATAAATGAATTATTTAGTTTAGTGAATGACTAGAAATTTTTTGGTCTACATTTTACCTAATTTTTACCTACCGTTACCTACCTAATTTTACCTACCCGTTTTACCTAACGTTACCCGTTTTACCCCGTTCACCTAACCGTCTTACCTACCCATTCTAAATTTGTTTACCAAAGCTAACTTTTCATGCCAAAAATATTAATATAGAAAAGTATTTTTGCAGCATGAATGTTTTTCTAATTATGTTGAAATGATATATATCACAATAATAACACTTTTTTATAATAAATAGCTTGTTAAAATTCAAATAAAAAAATCTTTAGGATTAAAATAAATTTTTCATCCTTTTAACTAAATTTTATTATTTCACATAATTCAATTTGCCGAGATCAAATCCACACAATAAATAAGGAAAATTAAAAATTTGAAAAATTCTCTATGAAATTATTGGAACTGAATTATTGGAATTCATTTCTGGAACATCATAAACATTTAAGACAGGTACTACTGTGCCCAAAAATGTATGACCCATTTTTATTTTTTTCAAAAACTCTTTATTTATTCTTCCAAATTTTTTTCATCGTCATCAAAGCAATCCCCTCCGGACACAATGCACTTATGACAACGTTTTTTCCAATCCTCAATGCATGCTAAAAAGTCATCGACAGGGATGGCCTTCGAAGCCTATTTGACTCATATCATATGTTAGATATCATATATCATGTACTCATATCTTATATCATAGATCAAATATCATATACACATACGTCAATAAAAATTATTTTCTTACTAAATGATTATGCGTACAATTTCGTATATTCATTGAGAATTTAATTTCCCATTTAGCATAAATGAGTCAGAAAAACTCGGTTTCCAAAAATGCTACGCGACAGCTATCACATAAAACGAGTTTTCCCTCCTTCCCTACATTAGTGTGAGGGTGGAAACGCATTCTTTGCTTTCCGATCCAGATCTCGCGCACTAAATGCGAGTGCATGCCATGCGGGCTCCCGCATTCTCTCACCCATGCATCAAAAGCTTCAAAGTGGATGAAAGACGAAGTGCCTTTCTGTAACGTTATCTGCCCTTCTGAGCAGATGATGCAAACTCGTTTACTTTACGCGAACATCTAGTATCGTTGAATTCTTGACTTCTGGGTGTAGGAGGTCGCAGTTAAAAGAGACGCCTATAAAGCCTTGTTTAGTGGAACGAAACGGTTGAGCTTGCTTGGAAGATTAATTTTATGTTACGCCATTTGAGTTACACGTGAATTTGCCAATAACTTTTTAATAAATGAAAGCGCGTACTTGTAATCACTTGGTTTAATCCATGTTTTGTTTGTTTGTCGTTCTACTGTCATTTTTTTTTTTTTTTTTTTTTTTTTTGCACATTTTGGGTTAATTAGACTGGTACCTACAGTTTAACGTGGATTCCGAACTGCTAACAAACATCCATGCCACCACCAGAATTCGAATCTGAAGCCTTGTGGTACCAAAGGTCAGAGCACTAGTCCATTGACCATCAGGCCACCCATGTTTTACAATATGAAATCACAGTAAATGCTCAAAATGTGAGTCGTTCTTTTGATTGCTTAAATTAATATGGTAACATAATTTTATAGTGAATGTTGGACATTTAACAAAGCAGAAGAAGGTCTGTTATCAATATAGGAAAGAATATTCCTAAGATCTTTGGTCCAACACAACAAAATAACACGTGGAGGATTCTTTATAATCATGAAATATATAGAAAATAGAGTCAAACTGATATTGTGAGAATTGTAAAAGTAGCGTATTAATTCGATGGCTGGCGTGTAGATATGAATGGCATAACACGTAGATATTAATGTAGATTAATGTATGAATAATATCTACCAGCAGATATTAATATAGATATATTAATGGTATATTAATGCCATTCATATTACACGTAGATATTAATCTAGATAATAAAGGTATATTAATGACATTTATATTACACATAGATATTAATGGCACGCGTTTAGATATGACGATGTACTTCAGGCCAAGAAGATGACTTTTTTCGAGAACTGAGGGAACAAGGCGAGGAGAAAGATCACCCACTACGTGGATGGATGATGTCACAAAAGATCTAAAGTCAATTACAGTTAACCGATGGAGGAGTATTGCTCCGAATAGGGTCAGATGGAGGAAACTCCGAGAGACAACATTGGTCTGTAACAGGCTGAGTGCTCAAAAAGAAGACTCATATTCATGGATATACATCATTACATCATATTCACATCGCAGCATATCTTGTGGAATGTCAGCTATTTCAAACTGAATGTTATCCTGAACTTCATCAATACCGTGATATCATTTAAGTTAGTCCACGCAGGTTTGCATGTACATTACATATGCTTTTTTTCTAGAATAATATTCTTAAATGCATCGCTTTCAGTATCTGTTACAATTACTGCATTCAGAAACAGATGCGACAGCTGTTGTGACAGCATGTGTAAATCTATAATCAGACTATCTGGTAAGATTTTTCCGGTTTTCTTCCATATAACATGCAAATACGGAGTAGTTTTTCCTAATTCTGTCAGAAAGTAATATTCCGATTCAACACATGAACCCTTTGGCTCGATTGAAGTCAGTTTCGAACAGTGTTCATGCCTTCGCTGTCCGAGAAAACGTCAATGCCATTTTTAGCGAACCAAAGATAGGATATTCACATGGTGAAAGGTCGGGGTTGTATGGTTGGTGTTCCAACACAGTTACTAAAGGTGAGCCCATTTCTCAATAGGGTATCTCTTCTTCCATCTCTTGTTCTACCTCTATATACAATTTTGTTACATTTAAACTCCTATATACCAAATTATGATCCAGCCTTATAAAATAAGTGTTATTAATGATAATTAGAAAGAATCATAGCGGCCTAGTGGATAACATGTTGGATGTCCAAATTAGGAGATCCTGTAATGAAACTTTATAAGTGAAATTGAGCTATAATCTGCCTTGCCAACGCTGGGGATGGGTACGATAAATTCGCAGGCTGGAATATCATTACGTTGAACTGGAAAAGGAGATAGGAGGAGAGTGCATATCCTAGGTGCCACACCCAAGGATGTTCATTCAAACTGTGGTGCAATATAGCTGGTTGCCGAACTCCTCACACAGTGATAAAGTGCGGAGTTAACTAGCAGGAGGATTCAGGTGCGAATCCGCGGCAATCACTGCTTTCAGAATCAAAGAAGCCCGATATTGATTACTTATTACTTATCTACTTATTTTACCCGACATTTATTACAAGGTATATAAGCGTTTTGCATCGACGATCAGGCTGCCTGCTTGCAAATTTTCTCCCATACAACACGCAAATGCAGAGGCGTTACCCTTAAAAGTCTTCTTTTCACCGCCCGTCTGTGAGCTGTTCATGGTATAGACGGGAAACATGAGACCACACCTAATGTACACAAATTTAGCGAGTCCCTTATGATACATGCTAGGTTACGTTGAAACTAAAACACGTCTGCCGTTTCTGGTGAAGGATTCATAGATTCAGGCATTTGGAAATGGATTTAATTGGGTCAGAAAAATGATGATTTTTCCCCCCTATATTTAACCCGGCCTGATGGCCAATTGGACAATTCTCTGGCCATTGGTACCCCAGGCTTCAAGTTTGAATCCTGCGGGGTCTGGATGTTTGTAATTGGTTCGGAATCCACGTTAAACTGTAGATCCGAATCTAATTAGCCTAAAGTGTGCTAAAAATGTCGTGTAGAGCGACAAACCAAATCTCTATGTACCTCTTGTTCAGAACATACGAGTTAAAGGAAGTATATATATACTATAGAATAAAAATAAAGAAATATTACAAGCGGTACTGTAACACAATACAAAAACTCTACAATTCGGGTTCATTTACTACTAACAACTATCAAAGAGGTCAGTTTGAATCCATGAAATTTGCTTTAATATTTAAACAGTGTATTAAGACTTGCTTCTTGAATTGAAACAGTTGCTTGTTTTAAAGAATTTATTAAATACAATAAAAATTTGTTTAACTCACTTACAAATTTTGCTACAACTCACAATAGTCTAATTTGGGTCAGAGTTAAATTTAACTAGTATATCCTTTCCTGTTTTTTTGTTATTAAATTCATAAAACAATTCTTGATTGTTTTAATTCATAGAACAATTTTTATTTTGATGTTAATATTTTTTTGTGTTTGGCCTGCTTTGAGTCATTTAATAGAAGTCATAAAAATTTGTTCCAAGGTGTTAAAATACTTATTAAGCTTTATAAATAATTTAAGTAGCGACTGGATTTAACCATTATAGCCTTCAGCATGTAAACCTTTTTAATTCGTAAGCAGTTTAACATTTCAGTGTATTGTTAAGTTTCTTTGAAAAAGGTAATAGAGCTCATAATGTCTTACGTTCTTTTTCAATTCTATAAATAGTATAATAATTTGGACCACAGTTGAATTCAATTAGATATTCTGCAAGATGTATATCGCATCTTTTGTTTTAACTCATAAGCAACTTAATATTTTAATATATTGTTTGTATGAAACAATTATTTGGCTTTATTTTATAACTCTTTTGAATAATTATGAAGAAAATAATCACCTCTTAAGAATGTGCTTTGTAAACTCAGAGATAAACACAAAAAGATAAATGGTTCTATAGTTTCAGCCACTGGTCAATTTAACAAGCACATCTTCCCAGGCGTACATTTTGTTTTAATTCGTAAAGGTATTGTGATGAAAAAAATACATCCTTTAATGTAAGAATAATCATTTGTTAAAACATCATAACATTTCGAAGAAGTAGTTAACTTGCTGCGAAGAATTTATAATAACAACTTTTTTAATGAGGTTGAAACTTACAGCCCGTGGTATTGCTCACAGCCTGCAAATATGAGGTATACAAATACTGGAAATATGAGGTATAAAAGATTGTATACCTCATATTTCCGAATATAAGCCGATAGGGCTGTTTTTTGTATCAAAAAATTTACATGAAGTTCAAACCCCGTATATAAGGCGAAATGAAAAAAAAGGTCTTGTAACTTTCAAATTTGTCGTCACGAGAGCGAAAATGTTGCCAAGCAGGTAAAATGGATGAAATATTTTCCAATCAAATAGCTGTAAAGTAAAACACCAGAAGCCAACGACGATAGTAATAACTCTGGTAACCCTATCTCAAGTTAAGCACATTGTTTCCATTCCATTTTGTGTTGCATACTTGTACTGTGGTATTTGTGATTATCAGAACAACCAAAAAGTAATTTAAAGATTAAAGTAATTTTCCTTTACTATTATTATTCTTATGTGCGAATTATTACTATTTCTGGCGCATGTTTCGATATTTTTTCGTTAGCCGGCCCCAAATTTCTCCAACATTAGTTTTTTCTGAGCAACAGATCGGCAATATAAACAGTTTAAAAAATAAAACAACTCATTTCATTAAAAAAAAATTTCATAAAATTAAGAATTATTAACTATAAAAATAAAAAATTTCTGTATGTGGCGATTAATTGCTTGCGCCTGAGTAAGGGGAAAAAAACGTACGTCTTTTGCGAGATTAGTGGATACGTATATAAACCGACATATAGGCTAACTAGGCTTCAGCCTAGGGCCTCAAGATCAAGAGGGGCCTGCATTGAAATTGTTAGCAAAATTAGAATTACACTATTCTAAAAACAATAAACACTAAAACACTGCATCGAAAATAAGGAGAAATTCTACACATATGACTCATAAACAAACATAAAAATGTATTGGTTAAGATCAACGCGTTCGGCTCATTGGGTCTGTTCGTTTGTATATACAAGATTGCATCAAAGTATAGTTCATACGTTCACTGATTGCTATGGCAAATATTGACATGCCTTATGCTACTAAGCTTTAATTTGATAGAAAATATGATAATTTCTATTGCATAGTTTATTTTCGTATTCAAAGATTTTTATTATTTGAATTTTGTTTCTTTGTAAATGTTGTGTGTTATGTTTGATGAGTTATTGTTACAAGTACTATATATAGTGTTGAGAATAAATGTCCAAATAAGTGTTCTCGACATTTTTTTTATTTATTATCCGTGCCCCATATTTTATAAAGATTAGTACCCATCACACCATGTTTCATTTAACATATTGATATATATCACAGTAATGATGCATTTTATTATCTCTCACGTAATTTAGAAACTTAAAAATGGGAGGTGAAGTGGCCTCATAAATGGAATAGCCTAGGGCCTCTTTTCGTCTAAATCCGGCCCTGACCGACACCCATAGTTTAACTTTTGAGAGAATGTCTACAAATTCTCGGCTTGCACACGGAAATATACTTATCTTTTCTTTTAAATCATGCGCAATTTAGCATTTCGATGTAGCGTTTTATGTGTTCAAATAAAATGAACGGGTTAAAGACAGAAAAATTTATTTAATGTAGTTCAAATCCTAATGACACCGACTATTTCAGCAGACTTTAGACACTGTATCTCTAGAAACGCCTAAAAGCTGGGATGTTTCGGTCACAGTTTCTCCAAATGGTCGGGCTCCTTCAATTTGGCGCCTTTGAAAGTGTGGGAGGGCTGACATTTGACGCTTTTGAAAATAATCCAAGACGTATACAACTTCACTAAAGCTATCTCACACTACCGTGATATACACTTTTTATATTAAAGAAAAAACTGGTAGCTAAGATTATATTTGAATGCTTACGAAGTGCATGTCACTTTTATTCACAGGTATTTTCCCTGTTTTGATAACAACTTATATTTATATATATATATATATATATAAGAAAATTAAATGCATATTAACAAAATAATACAAGGCTCATATGAAAATAAATTACATTTTCGTTTATTAAAGCATTATAAAATTAATTGAAAAATTGTAAATATAATTAAATACATATTTTGATATTAAAATAATTGCACTCAAATATGTAACATTAATTTCTGGTAAGCCCTTTTTTCAATTCCTTCTGTTGGCTCTCACTCTCCCTATATATATCTTGTTCAAATTTTCAATCGTTTATTAAAATACTTTTTATTCATCCACTCAAGTTCGAATACATTTTTTTTGTAACTTGTAGTGGATGCCACTGGATGTTAATACAGTTTTTCAAATATTAATTCAGTAATTCAATTTAATTAATTAATTTGTTTTTTTAGATTTAAGTTGCATGTATCTACCAATATATGGCGCCAGATAAACTTAAAAAATGAATGAAAATTATTTATAAAGGACTTTCTGCAATGTGAAAAAAAAGTAGGAATTGACTTAAAATTTTTTTTTATATTACTTGTTTACACTAAACATTAAAATTTGGCTGCATTAGTTTGTTAATAAACACATTTTGTATTCTTCTGTTTTGTCCTTTTCAACATCATTTGATATGTGAAATAATACAAAATAACATTATTCTCAGAATGACAGAAAAGCGTGAATTTAAATGTCCAAGTCAAATTGTCAACATCTGAATGAAAGGCAATTTTTATGAGTTGTGCAATACCATTTAACTAAATTAGAAAAAGTTCCAAAATGGATGCAGCATAATTATTTGTTTTCTTATTTTTGTGACCTTTGAATGAAAAAGAGCTGAATTTTTTCCTCATTAATGGCAATTTTCCTTTTAACGAAACCAGTTATTAAGTTCCTCAAGATGTTTATCAAAGGTAATTGCAAAATAATAAGGATATTTTATTTTTACACTTAACTGCTGTATCATCCTCAGTAAATGGCAGTGAAAATTTTCCATTTTGTAGGAATACCGAAGTTGAACAAGGAAAAAAAGTAGGAGAAAATTTAGAGTACCAGCGACTATATTTTTAATTAAAGAATGATATTTGTTAAATTTAACAGAAAATTGTGATCTGTAAGTAGAGAGAATTCTGATATGTCTTTTCTGTCCACTTCAATAATGATTATTGGTAGATCTTCCACAGACTTTACAAGCATCTAGCTCACTGATAATTTCCAATTTAACTAGTCCTGTGATAATTTGTTAAAGAACAGAGTTTTTTTTTGAATAGTTTTCTATTAAACCTCATAAGGCATCCAGCATTTGGTTTCTTTTTGGCACCAAAGATTTTTTTAAAAAGGAATTTGCAAAAAAATAAAATCGAGTTTTCAATGCCTCTAAATACAGATAGTTTAGAGTGAGAAAAAAATTTATTATTCGGACAAAAACATTTTTTCATTCAATATTTATGCTTATTATATTACTCGATGCTGTTTTTTTCACTGAAACTTAGCTTACGGTGATGTTCCGAAGATGTGCTACTTTCCGGCGGAAAGAAAAAAAAATTACGTCAGAAGTGGCAATATGCGCTTGTTGATAAAAGTTTGAAGTTACTTTTTTTTCTGACACATATTAGCAGCGAGTTAATCTGGCATTTACAAGTATACCAAACTGACATAGACAACTCTGAGAACAGACCGAAAGCTATTTATGATGTCTACTACGATCGACGTGAGAGAGACATCGTGGCTGTTGTGATGTGAGAGCAAGAGATCTGTTGGTACATAATGATGGTCTTATTGTCCCTGAGACCATTGGCTCAAATTAGCCAATTTCTTATTAGGATTAACTTTGGCCTTAAATTATTTCTCTATGAAAAATCAAATTAGTGTAATGGGTGGAATTTGCTGTCGCAGCCTTTATGGTATGGGCTCATCTTTCGCTTTTAATATGCCATGTTGGGCACGCTAAAATGCTTAGCATTTTATCAACTACTGTTATTGTGTCCAATCCTCAGTGTCCGGAAGCACGGATACGGATCCCCATGACTAGACTACTCATGGATGAAGGGAATTAGGGACCTTCTGTTGTAATGAAGCACTCATAGACAGAAATCTGACTATAGTAAATGGTGTTCGTCTTAATAAGTACTATTATCTTTGTCAAAACAGTTTTTTTTTTTTTTTTTTTTTTTTTTTTTTGCAACCGCTACAGAGCTTTTGTACTTCTAAAAGATATCTCCAACGAAGAAGACAGACACCTCGAGCAAATTCTAACCTGCTTTGACCTTAGCTCATTTATGTAATCTGGGCCATGAGTGAACTTTTTTGTATACCACTGTTTATTGTTTTTATTGGTTACTTTTAGAACAATATATATTTTTCTTTACTAATAATAATCATAAAATTTATGAATACAACAAACATTTTTTTTTATTAAATTTGAAAAATAAAATGGAATGTTTTCAATGCCTCTAAAACACAGATAGTTTAGCGTGAGAACACAGCCAATTATTCTGACACAAATATTTTTTTATCCATTCACTATTTATGCTTATTATGGTGGTCTGATTGGTTAAATTTCCAAGTTGAATGCACAATAGAAGAAGCTAAACACAACAAAGATCGTAGACCTTTATTTTACAAATGGCATCGTCCCTAAGGCAAAAGTAAAAATTCGAAACCCAACATTTGTTTTTTTCTTTCACAGAATGGCAACGATCTTCGATGGATATCAGCTGTTGTTTCGCTTAGTTAATATTCCAAAAGAGAATGCAGACTGCAGCTGCTTTTTGATTGTCTTAATTCAGATCTGGGATAACTAACTGGTTTAAAAAACGAAACAAGAATGATTAAGTCGGAATATCTCACCGGAGTTGAATGAAAGTTCCGTGGGATTCGAAAAAAAGAAAAGTCCGCTTTATCTGAAACCCCAATCTGCTTTGCGTTTGGGTCTAATCATCTAAATGCTTCAATTAAGTTAGTGATGATTCACGTCATTATTTTTTTGAGCTGTTAATAGTGTAAACGTGAGATGATAATGACAAGGAAACAGAGATTATATTTTTAAACGGATTTATACATTCACATCAGATTACAGAGAATTATTTTTGATTACAAGAGAGCAAAAAAAAAAAAAAAAAAAAAATCATCAGGTCCGTTTCTGACTTGATAAAAAAAATTTCTGAATAATCAATATATGTAAAATTTTTGAAGACTCTTTTACTAAACGAAGAATAATTTTGCCCTAAGTGTGTATTGAGTTATGATATTATTAATTTATTAAGGTATTAAAAAATGCATGAATACAAAAATGTAATGTATTAATACAAAAAAATTCAAAATTTTTAGGACATACCGATTCTTCACATAGTTCACAAACGTTACAAGTTAAAACCTCAATTATTATTTTCTTTTCTTTTCTTTTACCTCTTCAGGAGTAAACTTTTTAAAGAGATAAAAATAATAATTTTTTAATTTTTTTGTTTCATGTTATATTGATAGCAATTCAGCGAGCAATAAAATAATAAAATAAACGAAAAATAATTTTACATGTGTGTCTATTTAATTATAACAATAATTACGTACTAACTTCCTAAAATATAAATTAGAATACAAAAAAAAAAAAAAAAAAAAAAAAAAAAAAAAAATTCACAATTTTTAGAATATGCCGAATTTTCACACATTTCACCAAGGTTATGATTTTTGTCACATAATTTTTGTCATAATGACTTGGATGATTTTTGGGTTGCAATTTTTTGGATTTCTAATACATTCCAATGTCGCTATGTAATACAATTATATATTAGTGTTATTACGCATAATAAAATGTGTGTGTGACTTATTTTGCTGTAAATAATTTTCGAACAGATCTATCTTTTTCAGTTAGAATAAATTTAAATTAAAAAAATATTTATTTATTAAATTATAAATTGAAATTAAAATTAATTAAGAAAACCTGAACTAAACATTTCGTTTTGCTGTTGTTGTCTTATCCTCTGAAGAGTACAAGAAAATCAAATATCCCGAATAATATTGGCTATGTTGATTTCCAGCTCGGAGTGTATATAGTTGCCATATTTTTGATATTTTTTAACGCAATCAGATGAAATTTCCATATTTTTGTAATGCTTCATCCTTAATCTTGTGAGAGTAGCAGTTGTTTTTCTGTCGACATTTAATTCTGTAATTTGATATTTAGTTTTAGTCTTAGAAGGAATAATAAATTTCGATTTTACGAAGGCATTTGCATCTGTAAGGGATTTAGAAATGGCAATCTGATCCAGACTTCTTGCATTCTTCGCCACAGAATCTGCAATTTCATTCATTTCCAAATCCAAATGAGCAGGGATCCATTGTATGATACACATTCGGTGCAAGCAATGAATTTGTTCTAAAAGAGATATAATGTTCAAGATCATACTTGAGAAACCATTATTAATAGCCTATAAGGCAAACCTTGAGTCAGTGAAGATAGTATTTATTTCGTCTTGTTGTTATTGATTAACTAGAAGCTGTTCCCCTCTGTACCGGTAAATATGTAGTAGTTTCAGCATTACTCAGGTTGCAACAGACTTCTACGCAGCATCCTTCGTTTTGAATGAACTTCGCTTAAAGTAGAAACTATGAAGATTACCATTCTTCTTCTTGAGAAAAGCATTCTGGATTACAAATTTAACTTTCATATCCCCAGCATAGATACTGAAGTTTTCGGGTTTTTTTTTTGTTTTTTTTTCTAGTTCAAAAACTCAATGCATTGACAATCAAACCACTTCGATGCTCTTCACTCTATTCAAGAAGTTATTTTTTTTTTTGTTTTATTTCAAATTTAAGGAAAATAGAAATAGTTGAAGTAGGAGCAAAAATTGAGTAAAGACAAAAGTTGTAAAAGACAAAAATTGAGAATTAAAAATATTCATTTGAATTTTAAATGTTTATATAGTCTGTTCTATTTTATATTAATGTAATAATATAGAACAGAAGAGACGATATGAACATTATGTGAACGATATAAAGTTCATATCGTTCATATTGTTCATAACGTTCAATGTCATAATATTCAACATCATAATGTTCAATGTCATAATGTTCAACATCATTATGTTCATATCGTCCATAATGTTCATATCGTTCATAATGTTCAAGATCATATCGTCCATAATGTTCATTTCAATGTATGTTCATAATGTTCATTTCAATGTATGTTCATAATGTTCATTTCAATATATGTTCATAATGTTTGTTCAATGTCATGTTTTTCATTCATATCGCTCCTAATGTTCATTTCAATGTATGATCCTAATGTTCATTTCAATGTATGTTCCTAATGTTCATAGTTCCTAATGTTCATTTCAATGTATGTTCATAATGTTCATCGTTCATAATGATCATAATGTTCATATATACGATATGAACATTATAACTACGATGTATTCTATAATAATATTTTTGTTTTTGTTTTAAACAGTGAGAAAAAGTTAATTAGAGGGAAAATATAAAAGCCACGAAGGAATCTTAAAATGCGTTCCACATATACATTAACGTAATTGCAATATGTTAAAACAATTGACAGATCTGTCACAAATTAAGATGTCCTTCTGACAGGACTTTTATTACTGTACATTAAACGATTCTTGTCAACTTAAATGGCCGGAACCCTTCATTAAATGACCGCCAACATGCATTTAAACATTGGGCGGCGCATTTCATCGTGACATGGCAAGACACCATCCAAGCGCATAAACGATCCATTAGAAAGCACAATCGACCCTTCCGATATTCTTTTTTCTTCGTTGCTTTAAAAGAATTGCTCATCAATCGAATAGGGAAAGATCCATCAGACATAAATGATCGTGAGCCATGCATACCGGAAGTTTGCCGTTTAAGTTAATAATGGAAGAAGATTCTAGAAAAAAAAAGTGCGGAGAGAAAGGTTTTTCTAATCCCATCTTGTTAAGACGTAAAAACTTATTACGATTACTTTGATTATATTGATTAATTTAATTTATCACAGAAAATGTCTACAGAAATGCAAAAATATGCTGGGCAAAAAGAAAGATTAAAAATACTGCCAAGTTGGCAACAACTTTGGGGATTTTGGCGATATTTGACAATTTCGCGATCAACACATGGCGAGTCTTCTAGAAATTACTAGAAATTTAAAATGAAATAATATTAAAAATTAAAAAACATTTCTATAAATTGACTAAAACTTGGAAGCAGATGATTATTATTATAAATAAAAAGACAACCCATACATACTGTTATACATATTCGAAAGTTCACTTAATACTTTGTAAATATTTCATGAGCTGCATCGTAGTAATGAATTTCTGCTTTTCTGCAATGAATTTGGCGTTTTTATCTGCCATTAGCAATTCATCAACGCAAATTTTGGCTCCATTATTCTAATGTTTGTGTTTAAGGATTAAAGATGAGTTTCCGTAAGATACCAAAGTTGTCACGTCGTAGAACATCAGCCAATCGAAAAATTAATCTCGCACCCATTTAGGCTTCTGATGGGTTGTCTTTCTATGATGTGAGATTTAATCGAATATCTGGTAGAAATCCGCCTTCAGATAAATCGATTATAAATTTTATAATTTTATTTTTGAACTTAAAATATTTTATTTTATTTAGTTATTTATTATTATTATTATTATCATTTGAACTGTGCATAAAAAAGGAAGAAATCAATAATGCAGTTCGTCAACATTGCATAATATTATATTGTAAATATTTAATTAATGAAATGTGTAAAATTTAAAATAATGAAATGCTTTTATTATTTTTTTTTTAAATCACCAACTTCAATACTTTATCAAATATTTTAGTTAAAGATAAACTATATATATATATATATATATATATTTCTGATTTGGGTGTCTATGTGAGTGTGTATATGTATAAAAGAAATCATTTTAGTTTAATTGCTTTTTGCAATTAAATTTAATTTTTAAAATGGTAAATTAATTTGGCAAAAGCATACTGTAACAGCATATAATTCGTTTTAAAATTACCCTAAACATGGTAGCTATGGTTGCTAGCTTATTCATTAAAATACAAAAGCCAATTTGTACCTACGTATATTTATGAACAAAAATGATAAGGCATGCCCATTAAAAAACAATAAGGAAAAACAATTCAATCATCATTTTCAAAAAATTGAACTAAATATTAATCATTAAATCAATGTAAGATCAAGAAACACATTTTTCCTTGTTATATTATATTACATGTTTTTAGCAGATTGTTTTAAGTTTATAAATGTAATAAGTATAGAATAGATAACTTCAAATGTGTACGGTTAAGTTATAGTGAGAATATGCGGCAAGCAGCGTTCAAGCGTGCGTAATATAGCTCGTATATAATAATATTTAGCAGGGTTCATAACCTGACGCCTCCCTAATGTGGTCAAGAGCCCCACACATACCAAAAAACCCACACATACAAAAAAAACGCCTTAAAACTATTTTACATGTATATATAAATTGATTTATTCGCACATCATTAGAAATAGATAATATAACGCAACAAAAAAATAAAGTAAGATTTTCATACGCGATATTGCATTAATTTAATGAGTGATTTAGCTAACTTGGTTTGTTTTTTGAAGTAACAAACAGCAAAAGTTATGAGTCAAATATTTCTTATTCTTCGATCTTTTTTATATTCCTGCCTAAAATTGTTTGTTCTCAAATATATGTTGATCCAAACACGCATGCGTAATTTAAAAATGTAAATTTGTTTTTTGATAATAAATATGGTAGTCGTAAAAAATTACGTAGATAGGGATCCTGTATCCAGGCCAGTACATTATTTTTGTGTGTGTGTGTGTGCAATAACGGTGCGTCTCATGTACCACTTACACATCTCATTGACGGGCTCACTGTTAGGAGCCCCGTTTCCGAAGGGACTGTCCTCTCACTGACAGGACAGTCCCTTCCGAGAGGACTTTTAGGGGTATCTACACAGCATCTAGTGTCGTAAGGGACAAAACCCGGAAGCAGTGTAAGTTTTCGCTTCTGTAAGCAGTGATTACAATAATGCCACCATTGGATTCGAACCTAGTCTTTGATGCAGAAACCGTTATTGACAAAGTCTTCCACTTTTCAATAAAATAGAAATTTTTTTCTAATATTAAATTGTTTGGATCCTGATGGTCGAGTGACTAGCGCTCAGGCGCTCGGTGCTTCAGGTTTCGGGTTCTAGTTCCGGCATACCACGGATGTTTGTAGTGGTTCGGAATCCACTTTGTGTCGTAGGTCCCGGTGTAATATGACAGTTGGGTATCGAACTGACAACCCTACCCAGTAAAATAAGGAAACAACTCCTGTTTCGAAATCTGCCAGTAGGCCGACCCACCATGGAGGCTGTTACGCCACTTATAATGAGTACAATGTTTAATTTTCGATTAAATTGAAGCTGGTTTATGTTTCTCGTCTTAATCTTTCATCAAAATCAGTAAATAATTTTAAAAAATTGTTACGTTATGTTAGATACTAATTATGAGTCTTAAATGAAATGGACGTAGCATGAGAAAAGTATTTGACCAGCCTGCTGTAATGTAAATAATGAACTGAAAAAGATGTATTATATGTTGATTTCTTTTCCTGGACCAGAACTTTTCTTTTAGAACTCATTTTTACATGTGTTATGCAAAACCTTTTTTTTAACATTCGATAATGTTTGCTACGTCACATTTCATCGTGACGTAGTAGACACAACCCAAGTAGAGATAAACAAGCAACTAAAAAAAACACAATCGGCTATTCCAATATTCTTTTTTTCTCCGTCTTTTAGAATAATCGTTCCATCAATCGAGTGGGCCAGGGAGCCTATCGCCCATAAGTGATCGTGAGCCATTTGCAACCGGAAGTCGGGTTTTAACACTATTCCAAAAGCGTAAAAGCGTGGAATGAAAAGGCATTCCAATGAGAATATTAACAGCTACTGAAATTTCAAGGCTTCTCAACAACAAAAAAGACATTTTCAGAAAAAGAAAAAAAAAAAAACTTTCTTGAGATAGCGAACACTCCACGGTGGAATTTATTTCTTTATTTTTGTTCCATGTTGCGTCAAGTTACAAGCTGGCCTTATCGGTTCTTGACGCTTGTAGAGCTTTACATAAAGCACGACAGCACGTAGAAAAGCTAGTGGTTGATGGTTGCTTTTTTGCATTCGTTTTAACAGCGCTTTTAAGTTTTGAGGGTAAAACCGATGTTTCTGGTTGGAGTTAAGTAGAGTGAGATCTAATCTTTCGGTGGTAACAGGTTTCGCTACGTTATAGACATCATTAAGATTTCGGATTCTGGTGAATGGCTAGTTTAAGTACTTATCCAATTTCAGTGAGATTCGCAGAACTTGATACGAGATGAGATTTCTGTATTATTATTATTATTTATTTTTTTTGAAAAAGCAGATGGAGATATTTTTACAAGGAAATAATGGGTGTTTTGTGTGTGGTATACTATATGCTTTTGAAAAATGATTGTTATGTGTAATTTGAGTTTAGGTTTGAATTCTTTTGTTTCAAATTATATTACTCGTTATAATATAAGTGAAATAGAGAACTGGAAAATAAACTCGTTGTTTTAAAAGAGCTAAAATTAAATAAGGAAGTGAACAAACAGTATGGCATATAATTATTTTCTCGAGACTAACAACATAAAATTAAAAAAAAAATTAACAAATATTTAGTGATTTTTAAAAACTCTTTTTCTTTTTTATTCTTATTAAAACATTAATCAATTTATTTAAGATATTTTTGTGGAAATTATCCTTGGATAATTTGTCATTTAAATTCAATTCATTAATCGTCATTTTTCATTGGCGCAACAGTCCTATGGTGGGCCAAGGCTGTCTGCCTGCTGACAGAATTCGAGACAGGAGATATTTTGATGCTTTCTTTTTACGAGTTAGGGTTGTCAACCCTACACCCAAAGCACTACAGCCGTATTAGACTGGGACTTACGGTTTAAAGTGAATTCCGAACTAAAATGAACTTTGCCACTAAAATTTTATTAAAGTTTAACTTTTTTAATTTATCTTCATATAAAATTGCATTTTTTAATTAATAATTCTATAATTTGGGGCCTGATGGCCGAGCGACTAGCACTTTGTCGCTCGATGCCCTCAAATTTCGGATTCAGGTGCCATTGGTGGCATGAATATTTGTCTTGGTTCGGAATACACTTTAAACCGCAGAACTCGGTCTAATATGACTGAAGAGCGTTGGGTGTAGGGCTGACAACCTTACCCTGTAAAAAGAAACCATCTTCTGTCTCGAAATCTGTCAGTAAGCAGACGGCCTTGGCCCACCATGTATGCAGTGCCAAAGAATTAATTATATTTCTTAGTCTTTTAAAACAACCATTTTTAATTAATTAAAATGAACTTCTTACTTGGCAACGCTAGGGAGTTAAGATTTTGATGTCAAAATGTTTTAGAGTAAAGGTTTATCTCTGAATCCAATATACGTCGTGGTAAAAAGTAGACAGGATTTATAAAATATTCAAGCGAAATGCAGTATATTGGATAAGAAATTTCTATATATATTTTAAGAACCTAACTGAACCAAAACATCTTTGCCTCAACCTAACAACCAGAATGGCACAAAACTTGGTACGGAGTCTAATTAAAAAAGAATTTCAAGAAGAAACAAATTAACATTTTTTAAAGGTTTAACGAATTTTCCAGGTCATACCTTGAAATGCAATGACAAAGCAACACAGAAGGATAATAAAGGATTAAAAATTTTAATATATTAATTTGTAGTTAATTATTTTTATGGTAGTTTATGATGTAATATATTAAATGGTAGTTTATGATTTTAGCATATTAAATGGTAGTTTGTGATTTTAGTACATTAAATGCTAGTTTATGATTTTAGTATATTAAATGGCTACCATTTAATTTAAAAATGGTAGCATATTAAATGCAATTTTTAAATCCTTAACTTAAGGATATTAAGAATTTTAAAAATCTCATTTAATATACCTACCATTTTTATGAACCTTACGAACAATTACATTACAAAGGGGTATAATTTATCTTAAGAAGGCAATTACGGAATATGAACCCAACAAGCCTTCTTACTTGGCAACGCTAGGGAGTTAAGATTTTGATGTCAAAATGTTTTAGAGTAAAGGTTTATCTCTGAATCCAATATACGTCGTGGTAAAAAGTAGACAGGATTTATAAAATATTCAAGCGAAATGCAGTATATTGGATAAGAAATTTCTATATATATTTTAAGAACCTAACTGAACCAAAACATCTTTGCCTCAACCTAACAACCAGAATGGCACAAAACTTGGTACGGAGTCTAATTAAAAAAGAATTTCAAGAAGAAACAAATTAACATTTTTTAAAGGTTTAACGAATTTTCCAGGTCATATCTTGAAATGCAATGACAAAGCAACACAGAAGGATAATAAAGGATTAAAAATTTTAATATATTAATTTGTAGTTAATTATTTTTATGGTAGTTTATGATGTAATATATTAAATGGTAGTTTATGATTTTAGCATATTAAATGGTAGTTTGTGATTTTAGTACATTAAATGCTAGTTTATGATTTTAGTATATTAAATGGCTACCATTTAATTTAAAAATGGTAGCATATTAAATGCAATTTTTAAATCCTTAACTTAAGGATATTAAGAATTTTAAAAATCTCATTTAATATACCTACCATTTTTATGAACCTTACGAACAATTACATTACAAAGGGGTATAATTTATCTTAAGAAGGCAATTACGGAATATGAACCCAACAAGCAAAATTTGTTAAATCAAAACAAAGCAACATTAAATTAATCAAGTTCCGCCAAGTGCAAAATCCGAGGTTAAGGACCAACAAAATCCAAACAATTTTGCTCAACTTCCAAAAACATTTAATGTATATAAATCTCGGAAAGATGCCAGAGGTTTTTATATATGTCCATGAACACTGTACTCTTCTTAAATAGTGTTTCTAAAAGTTTCCTCGACTAAAAAACATCGTTAAACAAATATCCACCCTATTTACTTTGCTGCAGAGCTAATTATTTTCTAAACCAGACTTTTTCCTTTAAAAAAAATGCCAGAAGACCCTGCAGGGAATCAACAGAGTATGTAAATACATAGCAAAGAGTTTAGTGCATTTAAAACAAAAATGAAAAAAGCAGACATTTACTATCTAGTCACAACAATTCAACTGGCGGTAATGGCTGTTTACCAGTGCTAGTTAGGGCGGGCGGTGTTCTATGGAATTGTTTTCTTTCAGAAGCAGCAAACCAAAAAAGAAACGGTTGAGGGTTGGTTTTTCATAAGCACTCGTGCTGTCATCAGCACCGTATCTTACAACACTGAACGCAGAGGAAAATAAATAGGCAAGTTTGTTTTCAGTCTAATGTCAGACTTGAAGCAGATTCTCCTTTTACTAGATTCTGGAAGATTTTGTTTAGTTTTGTGGTCGACACCAGCATAGTTTTCGGACATCGTCAACGAGTGCCTGAAGTGCCTCTTGGCCACGAGTCGCTCAGATACAAAAAAAAAATTAAATAAATAAATTATGTTATATTATATGATTAATTATATTATAATAAATAAATTATATGTATATATATATATATATATATATTTCATCATCACCATTATCATCAGTGCCGCAACGACACCATGGTGATTCAAGGCCATCTGCCTAATGGCAGATTTCGTGACGAGAGATATTTCCTTTTTACGGGATAGGGTTGTCAGCCTTACGCCCTACACTCTACAGCCATATTAGACCGGGACCTACGGTTTAAAGTGGATTTCGAACCACCACAATCATACAATCCGACTACTACCACTACAATCATATATATGTATTTAATTAAGTTTCTTTCATATTCATTTCATGTTCTTCTCTTTCAGATTCAGGAGCATAACGATGAAGAACTCTTTTAAGATAACCTCGATCGGTTCAGTTTGCATATTCGCCTCTTCGTCTTGTATTTCAAAAGAATTGATGATCTTCTTTAATTCCCTATCTTTGAGTTGTTCTTAACGAATATTGTTTGCTTTCCTGGCTGGAAAATCAACTTGGACGGTACATGTTTCACAAATTCCTTCTTTGTATTCAAAGACAGGTCAGGCTTAATAGATCTGCAATTGCATTCATCGTGCCTGGAAGGTGTTGGATTTCAATATTATAGGATTGTATTTCTAGCGCAAGTTTACCGATTGGAGACTTTAAGATGAGAAGCCATCTCAAAGGTTGGTGGTCGGATGCCACACTTACTTCCGATCTTTGTAAGTGTCACTACGACTATCTTGTTTCTTTCGTTCGGTGGTTCTGTTTTTCTCGTTATCCGCAGCTTTCTGGCGGTCCGAGAAGTTATTGATCAATCCATTCAGTGGTTTATTGAATCTTCATTTATTTACAAACAATATTTACAAAGATATACAGGGTGGATGGTAACAGTTCATCTGGAAGACATCAGCAACATCACATCTCAAAAGCAAAAGCTCAACTGGAAGACAAAAGCTCATTTGGAATACAACAGCTCATCTCCAAGGCGACAGCGCAGCTGTGAATCGGTTTCAACAGGTTTTTATAAGGCTACCGTGGGTGGCACGAGCTAAAGCATACAAATTCCAACAACAAGTATCCACGAAATTTGTTGAGCCCAGATAACAGCGAGAGCTTCCCTTTCTTACCGAACAATTGTGTTCTATCTGAGAAAGCAGCCAGCTTGCATATTCAATAGGATGTTTTCGTCTGATCCAGCACTCAGAAGTAAAATGGCTCCAAGTGCATAATGGCTCGTATCAGTCCGGACAATATAGGGCTTAGTTCCATCAGCTTGCTTCAGCACAGGAGGGGGTTGTAGGACATTTTTTTAAGGGTTTCCAATGCTATCTGCTGGTAAAATCCCCAGTCCCATAAAGATTTCTTTTGTGTGAGATCATTGAGGGTTCGTGAAATCTCGGCAAAATTTTGTATGTACCTTTTAAACAAGAAACAAGTTTAAAGAAACGATTGGACCTCTGGGAAGGGAGGGTGGTTGGAATGGATAGTGGCAATTTTTCCGGAATCAGCTTCTATTCCGTTCTGAGTTGTCCAGAAACCTAGATATTTTACTTTAGGGGATACAAAGCAACAATTTTCGCTGTTGGCTTGAAATTTGAAAGGTATAACTCTTTCAAAGACACATTGTAATATGGCTCTCAAATATCTCGGACAAAATGAACATGTCATCTACATAAGCGAGAATAAGGATGTCTTCCAGACCATTACGGAAACGGTCTGTCAACCTCTGGAATGTTGCAGGGACATGCCGAGGTCCAAATGGCATTCTTTTGAAGCGCTAGGTTCTAAAAGGGCATACGATCGCTGTTTTGTCTTGGTCATCTCAATGGACCTTTACTTGTCGATAACCAGCTTTCAGATCAATTGTTGACATAAAAGATGTTGGTTTTGCTTCATGCAGAAGATCGTCTATTCGTTGCAGTGGATAAGAGTCCGGAACGGTAATCGAATTTAATTGCCGGTTTTGGCATTAAGACTACTGAGGAGGCAAAAGGTGATTCACACTCTTCAATAATTCCTTCGGCTAAAGTCCGTCAATTTCTTGCTTTAAAATTTTTTGTTTGTTTGTGACATTCTATACTGTGGTACAGCAACTTGGATATGATTTCCAGTGTTGATTCGATGAAAGAAGTTGGTTCTGTGTGGGTAAAGTATTGAATTACAAAAAATGTCTAATATTTACATGTTTATCTTTTTAACAAATTAAATCCGTATCTTTTCCATATTTTATTCCTTCAACAAAATGTTTTTAAAATAATTTATCATATTTTTTAAAAATGCATCATGCACCGTGTTTCTTTTACGTGAACATGAAGGAAACCTAATTCTGCAGGAACACTATGATGATCCCAGTGCTGGCCGCTATGGAGCTGAAGGAACATTTAACCGAATAACCAAAGTATATTAAACAGGTATGAGAAAATATACTCCATACTTTATACTTTATATTTACTTTACAGCCAATAATTAAAAGGTTTGGCTCTTTTCCAAAATGTTATTTGTATGTTCTTTTTTCCAAGATACTTAACAGTTTCAATCATCAATTATCATTTCTTTTCAAAATATGGTTTATAATGCCCATCATTAATGGAAGTTGCACACTCGTCTATTTACACATTGACAAGTGCATGTTAAAATTCTCCCACGAGATTAGTATGAGATTAATTTTAAAAAAAACAAAAGAAATATACGTATTACGTAAATGTATACTGCAAACTTGTATTATACTACTATGTCCGAAAAGTATGACCAGTTTTCAATTTAAATTTCCCGGGCATATGATATTTCAATTTTTTTTTCTTTTGTAGGTTGATGGCGCTGTCCTTGACATCTATGGGAAATTTCACGTCAAATATTCATTAGTGCTTGAGTTACACTTGGTTTTGTGAGATGCTAAAATTGATTCCGGCGATTTGTGAAATGTCTCTTCAATCGACTCAAAACGGTGTCCCCGGAGTGGTCTTTTGAGTTTAGGGAATAGCCAGAAGTAGCATGATGCTAAATCAGGTGAATACGGGGGTTGTGGAACGATACGGGTTTCAGTTTTGGCGAAAAGGTCACGAAGAATCAATGCAGTGTGAGCTCGCGCATTCAGTGTTTTCGGTACACATCGAGATTTGACGCGTTTGAGGCCCAAAATGGAATTGACCGATCCTTTTCAAATTCCAACATCATCAGCAAGATCTCCAATTGTAAATCGACGGTTTGAAAGCACCAAATCTTTGATTGTTTGGACGTGAGCTTCGTCGGTTGAGTTTGGTGGTCGACCAGAGGGCTCTTCATCTTCAACGCGTTCTCTGCCTTCTTTAAACTGTTTTTACCACTTCTAAGCATTTCTTTCTGATATAGGAATGCTCACCGAATGCCTTCTGCAACATTCTATTCGTTTCCGCAAACAAAATTTTATGCAAGCTCTTTGCTCAATTAATTCAGACATTTCAAAAATCGCCGGAATCAGTTTTAGCGTCTCACAAAACCAAGCGTAACTCAAGCACTAATGAATATTTTGAGATAAAAATTTAAAAAAAAGGCGTCAAGGACATTGCCAACAACCTAAAAAAGAAACAAAATTGAAATACCATATGCCTGGGAAATTTAAATTGAAAATTGGTCTTACTTTTTGGACGCAGTAGTATACTTAAATAATATACGAATCGAAATTTGTAAAATATAGTATACATTTAAGTGGGGCCTGATGGCCGAATGACCAGCACTCGGTACCACACGTTTCGGGTTCGAGTCCCGGTGATGTCATGGATATTTGTAGTGGTTCGGAATCCACTTTAAACCGTAGGTCCCGGTCTAATAGGATCGTAGAGCGTTGTGGGGGGCAGTGCTATTCGCGTCCGTAGCATATCTTACGCGCCTCCCTCTGTAGTGCTAAATGAGTAACAGCGGTGCAGTTCTTGCTTATAGCATAAAGATTAACTGTCTCTGTATTACCAGCTGCGTTAGAACAACAACAATAGTATACATTTAAGTAGATTTCAGCAAATATTTAAAAATCGAAATGCGTTTTTGGTAAAAAATTGTTTTTATTTCAGCCTGATTTTCAAAAAAAAAAAAAAAAAAAAAAAAAAACATATTACACAAAGAAATTGGCCATTGTTAGTGCATGCAACGTTTTGTTTTCAATTCATACTCGAAAGAATATTTTGACAATTACTATTTTTTTTTAACTTTGAGTACCTGATTGGACCACATTCAACACTAACTATAGCGAATGTACAAGAGATTCAACTTAAGTAAACTAAAACACGCAGAGATCTATCATTGTCCCCCCAACTCTTATGATCATCGATCGTCAATGGAAAAGAACTCGAGGATTAGAGTTCCTAATATTGCAGTTATGCTGGAGTGCACATATCAATACTACATACTATATGAAACGGACGCAGAGAAGCTTGTTGTTTCCACGGTCGAGTGGCTGGAAGAAAATATTCGTGACCGTGAAGAATCGTTAACTGTGGTTACCTTTTGTAAACAAATCTTCACCATGTTTCTACATTTTTGGAAGATATTTATATTCTCGAATGAGAGGAATCCACATTTCTGGATGTAGTGGAACAAGAAAGTCAGGTTTGGTTTGGTTTGTCGCTCTACGGTCATCTTGTGCACACTTTGGGCTAAACAGACCGGTACCTACAGTTTAACGTGGATTCCGAACCACTCACAAACATCCATGCCACCGCCAGGAATCGAGTCTGGAGCCTGGGATACCAAAGGCCAGAGCGACAGCCACCAGGCCGCTCGAGAAAGTGAGAAGAAAACCAAACACAAGAAATTCACCCAAAGGATCTTCTTCCTAGACAAAGTGCAGTTTTACTGTGTCCAAAAAGTAAGACCGGTTTTCAATTTTTTTTCTCTCTTTCTTTTTTATGTTGTTGACGCTGTCCTTGACATCTGTGTGAAATGTGACGTCAAAATATTCATTAGTGCTTGAGTTACGCTTGGCTTTGTGAGACGCTGAAAGTGATTCCGGCGATTTTTGAAACGTCTCAATGAATTGAGCAACGAACTTGCATTCCATTTTGTTTGCTGAAACGTACAGAATATTGCAGGAGGCATTCGGAGAGTATTTCTATAGAAAGAAAGAAATGTTTACAAGTGGTAAAAACAGTTCAGAAAAGGCAGAGAACGCGTTAAAGACGAAGAGCCCTTGGGTCCACCACCGATCACAACCGACGGAGCTCACGTCCAAAAAAGTCCACAGTCGATTTACAATTGGAGACATTGCAGATGATGTTGAAATTTCAAAATTCCATTTTAAAAAATGTTTCGGTCCTCAAACGCATCTAGTACCGAAAACACTGAATGCGCCAGCATTACATTGATTCTTCGTGACTTTTCCGCCAAAAATGAAACCTATATCATTCCACAACCATTCATCTAATTTAACATCGTGCTACTTCTGGCTATTCCCTAAACTCAAAAGACCACTCCGGGGACATCGTTTTGAGTCGATTGAAGAGACATTTGAAAAATCGCCGAAATCAGTTTTAGCGTCTCACAAAACCAAGCGTAACTCAAGCACTAATGAATATTTTGACGTCAAATTTTACACAGATGTGAAGGACAGTGCCAAAAACCTAAAAAAGAAAAAAAAATTAAAATACCATATGCCCGGAAAACGTAAATTGAAAATGGGTCTTACTTTCTGGACACAGTAGTACCTGCTTGGAGTTGTATGTGTTCCTCTAGTGGAGGGAATTCGATCATTATGGATGGTTTCATGAGTCATGATATATACGTATTAATGAATAATTTGCAATCAGGTATTGCAAAATAATGGAATTCAATAGTGATTATGCTTTTATACACGAAAATGATTCTAAACACAAAACATTAAATACTAGTCTTTAGGTATTCTATAACTCACCAAAATTCCCTCATTATCTTCCAATTCCCGTACATCATCCGTAATGAGCATATGTGAGATGTTTTAGATAACAAAGTAAGATTAAAATAGTAAAAACTTTATAAACTATTATAGAAGCATTATATTTTTATAATTAAAAATATATAAATAATTAATAATCTGTACCAGAAATATACTGGCTTTGAAAGCAGAAGTCTGCATTTTACGTGACATAAAAGCAAACTTCATACAGAAAAAAGATACCTCGAAAATTCCCTGACATATGTGTATTTCCTTTATATATAATAATAAAAGTATGTAAATATTAATAGTAAATTATTTTTAATTAATCATCCAATTAAGTATTAATTGTAAATTATATTTCGAATTGTAAAATTGTTTTCAAAGTACGAATATTTTTTACATTAGATAAATAGTTAATTGGTATAACATATTTGTCCTAATTTAGTAAAAGAATTGTGTTTTAATTTTAAAAAAAACAATACATGAAATACCAAATAAATGATTTTGTGTATAACAGTTTAGTTTTGTTTAAAAATTAACTTCATGAATTGAAATTTTACGAATATTTTAAATATAAATCAAGCATGAATACTTACTATAAATATAATACTGAATAGGTATTATTTGATATTTAAAAAAAATACTTATTACACTCCGCCGATTATGTGCTTTTCTAATAAACAAACACCTATTAATTTTCAAACTACATCGTTTTTAAAAAATAAAAATTCCTTATACAGATATTTAATCTGTTTTATACTAATAAATTATCTATTCTATAGTAATATTCAGTTGAAAACAAAATATATTTATTTTTAAAAATTAAAATTAATTATTTTCGTGACTTGCCATGGAAAGATAAAAGTTCCATTTATTTAAATATTACTTTAAGTATTTCCTGTTGAACTGCCACATTCTGATGAAAATAAATTGTCACTTTAAATACTAATTTAAATTCCACTTAAGGCGGAAGGTCAAGCTGCATAAGGAGACTCGCTATCTATCTTGCCTGACCTCAAAGTGTAAAATTGTGAATATAAATGCGACCAAAGCGGGTCAGAAAACATCCTTTCGCGTGCAATCCGCCATCAATAAGACGCTCCGCTGATGATCTCATCGTGCGATTTGGGATTGACACAGGATGCCACTCGAATGCCAATGAGAAAAATATCGTCTTCTTCTCTCTTCTTTTTTGTTTATCAAACAAGTTTTCTATGTAAAGTACTTCCTAGTCGTAAGTGATGTAAAATTTCCTAACCAAATTTTCATTCCTTCGCCAAGTTTCCTATCTGAATTTTCATGTCTTCGTCAAGTTTTCTAGCCAAATTTTCAATTCTTTGCCAAGTTTCCTATCCTAATTTTCAGTTCTTCGCCAAATTTTCTACCTAAATTTTCAGTTCTTTGCCTAGTTTTCTAGCCAAATTTTCAATTCTTTGCCAAGTTTCCTATCCTAATTTTCAGTTCTTTGCCAAATTTTCTACCTAAATTTTCAGTTCTTCGCCTAGTTTTCTATCCACATTTTCAGTTCTTCGCCAAGTTTCCTATCCAAGTTTTCATTTCTTCGCCAAGTTTCCTATCCAAGTTTTCAGTTATTCGCCAAGTTTCCTATCCACATTTTCAGTTATTCTTCAAGTTTTCTATCCAAATTTTCAGTTCTCCCCCAAATTTTCTATCAAAATTTTCAGTCCTTCGCCAAGTTTTCTATCTAAATTTTCAGTTCTTCGCCAAGTTTCCTATCCAAATTTGCAGTTCTTCGCCAAGTTTCCTATCCAAATTTGCAGTTCTTCGCCAAGTTTCCTATCCAAATTTGCAGTTCTTCGCCAAGTTTCCTATCCAAATTTGCAGTTCTTCGCCAAGTTTCCTATCCAAATTTGCAGTTCTTCGCCAAGTTTTCTATCTAAATTTTCATTTCTTTGCCAAGTTTCCTATCCAAATTCTCAGTTCTTCGCCAAGTTATCTATTCAAATTTTCAGTTCTTCGCCAACTTTTCAATCCCCATTTTCAGTTCTTTGACAAGTTTTCTATCCAAATTTTCAGTTCTTCGCCAAGTTTTCCATCCAAATTTTCAGTTATTCGCCAATACTGCCATATCTATGCGCAAACCGTGGCTAAATGTCATGAAATATACATTATCTGAGCAATGTGACATCTCTAATAAACTGTGTTTTGAAAAAGTTAAAAGCACTTATTATTCTTATGTCAACTTTCAATAATGAATAAACTTTGATATTCTTTTTCAAGTGGAATTAGTCAATTTCAAAGTTTCTAATAATTTCAATTTCTGTTCAGCCAGATAATTTTTATAATATTAATTGTTTCCCTCCCAGTAAGTAGAGAAAAATATCACCAATTAAATAAAATTGTAAAACAAAAAAGCTTATCTTGTTGAAAAAAAAGAACGATTTTAAACTCTTCAACCAATATCGTCAAATGTACGACTTAGCCACCGCCAAATATACTCTAGTTTTAAAAATAAATGATATTTTTGTAAGCAAAATCACTAATTGCAAAAGCTAATTATTTGCCATTCTTCTGTATTTCTAATTATATTTCATTTCTTCGCAAAGTTACCTACCCAAATTTTCAGTTCTTCGCCAATACTGTCGTGGCTAAATGTCATGAAATAGACAATACTGGAGCTATGTGACATCTCTAATAAACTGCGTTTTGAAAAAATTAAAAGCACTTATTATGCTTATGTCAACTTTCAATAATGGATAAATTTTGTTCGATAATAAATATCAACAAACATTTATCTATAAAGATAACAATAATTTCAATTTCTGTCTAACACAAGTTTTTTCTTATAATTCTTATGATATTTATTATTTTCGTTCATCAGAGAAAAACATCATGAGTTAAATAAAATTGTGAAACAAAAAGCTTTTCTTATTGAAAAAAGGGAGCTAAAACTCTTCACCTATGTCGCCAAATGAAAAACTGAGCCGTCGCCAAACATCGCCAGTTTGCCAAATAGGTGATATTTTTTGTAAGCAAAGTACTAATTACAAAAACTAATTATATACAGTTTCAATAATAAATTTTAACATACATTTAGCTATAACAATAATTTGAATTTCTGTTCAGTCAGAAGTTTTTACTCATATTTTTTATAATATTAATTATTTTTTCATCAGCATGCAGAGGACAATATCATCAGTTAAATAAAATTGTAAAGCAAAAAGCTTTTCTAATTGAAAAAAATGAAGGACGATTTCAAACTCTTCAACCTATGTCGCCAAATGTAAGACTCAGCCTTCGCCAAACATCTCCAGTTTACCGAATAGGTGATATTTTTGTAAGCAAAAGCACTAACTAATGAACTAATTAAGGAACTTTTAGAAAACATTTATTTTATTGATGAAATGTAAAACTGATCAATGTAAAACGTAAAATATGTATAATAGACGAGTAAGTTAAAATAAATAATAATTTTAAAAAAAGTTATCTCGTTTTCCGTAATCTCGAGCAGCTAGTGTGCGAGAAGGCCCTGGTTCAGTTCCACCTGTGGCATCCGTTGCAGTCACTGCCTTCAGAAATCTAAAAGATATGTTAGTGATTGACACAACTTGTGTGAAGCGTCTCCAACTGATAAAGCAGCCTGCCTGTGTGGGAGTTTAAGGGTTTTTTCCTCCCAAATAACAAGGGGAGTAGTAGGGAGTAAGTTACCTAAAATGTTCTCCCTGGGGCAATATCCTCTTCTCATTATCAGTCAGTGGGGTGTTCGAGGTATATATAAATGGAACACGGGAATGATTAAAATACAGATGTATTTCAAAAATACTTTTATGTGGTGTAACATATAAAGAATGTGTAATAGACATAAAGAACGTGGAATATTAAGAATGCGAAATAAATATAAATATAAATAAATATATGTGGAATAAGTATAAAGAACGCGAGACATAAAGAATGGGAAATAAATATAAAGAACGCAGATTATAGATAAGGTAATAATTTTTGGGTCCTAATGGCCGAGTATTCTGGGGACTCTGCCGCTTGGGCCAGAAGTTTCGGGTTAGAGCCCCGACGGTACCATGGATGTTTGTAGTCATTCGGAATCAACATTAAACTGTATGTTCAGATGTAATATGACTGTAGAGTGTTTGGTATAGGCTGACAACCCCACCCAGTAAACGAAAACGTCTCCTGTCTCAAAATCTGTCAGTAAGCAGACGGCCTAGGCGTCCCATGGGGCTGTTGCGCCAATGAAGATGAAGAAGCATTATAAATAATGGAAAATAAATAAAAAGAAGGAGGTTACTGTTGATTGGACATCAAGACTATATTAAAGAAAATTATATCTAATGTTCAGGTCAAATATGAAGAGATATTAGAAACAATCTTGTCCAATAAGCAATTGCAAAATTATAGCCAAAAGCTTTAGGAAGCTTTTTTTTACAGCTTTCAGAGCATGAGGAATGATTTATCTTCCAGTTCAGCGATTCGGTTCTAAATATCACACACTGCAGGAGCAAAGAACATATTTCTTTTCACCTGACAGCCAACGCTTTTTTCTTTCCTTCTTGTGAATTTAATGAAAAAATGCAGCTGCTCCCAATGGAAAAAGATGCAGGGCGGTATTTTTAGAAAGTGCTTTGTGAGTGCCAACCAGGAGTAAAAAAATTTTTCTTTTCTTTTTGCTCGCATAACTTTTCACAAGTAAACACGAGCCACGGCGTCTATTATTTTTTTTTTCCTTCCTTTAAAAATGCAGTAGCTTTCTCGAAAACGATGTTAATTGAAATAAGAAAAAAAAATTGCACCCCTTTGCTACTTTCTCTAATGAGGTGAGTACATATTACATTGTAAGTCTATTTCCAAAAGGAATAAATTCGTACAAAAAAACTACTCGTTCTAAATCAAGACATTCTTTTGTAGTGGTTCAAAGAACGACGAAGAAAAATCGCAAAAAATATTAACAACTTATAATAAATAATCATTTCGCTTATATTTTTTTCAGTATTATGATCAAACAGCTTTGATAATTGTTTTTTTAGTCTGTGTGTGTGGCACACTGGTGAGCTTCGTGTTGGGCATCTGTACGCCACGAATAAAATAATGCAATAAAATTCGCATGCCCTTTTGTACGGACACATATTTGTAAACAACATTTTTAGTGAAAATGAAAAAAAAAAAAAAAGAAAATGAATAGAAACTGTTTGAATAGATAAATAAAAATTGTTGAAACGGTCAATATTCGAATCAAATATTAAAACCCTTATTAACCCTTTGCACTCCAATTTTTCTTTCATTCGTCTTACCAGCAACTCGAAGCGATTCTAGTGAAAAGATCCTATTCGCATGCAAGTTTGATATACGCATTACAAGAAACGCATTATTTATAGTGTTATTTGCATTGTCTTAATTTATACAATATTGCGTATAAAATTATTTATTTGCTTTTTTTTTTATTATATTACTTATATGTGTGACTAATTCTTAGTGTGCGGCAGGGTGGGATGGACACTCCAGGTATAGTCTACTCACGGATGGAGAGAAAGGGGGCAGCTTCTGTTGTGATGGAGAACCCGTAGGTAGAAGTCTGACTTGGCTCCGTGTCCCTGAAGGAGGGCAGTACCTTCCGAGAGGACATTTAGGGGTAACTAACCCGCATTCATTTGCGTATCGTATGGAAGAAAACTCACCCAACAAACTCACATTAGGTAGTCCGACTCACGAGGCAAGATGCTAGACATCACAAACGCCATCGGAGCTCCTCGTTTTTTTAAATAGTGTCTACAACAATGCCGCCAATTCTCACCAGTGGCGCACGTTGCCTCTAAGCCACAAATCGAGCATTATTTCTATATTTTATTATATATAAAGAAATATATATATATATACTATCGATATTTTTTGAGGGATTTGTTTTAGTGTGTAGACCCCAAGGTTAAGTTAACTAAGTACATATTGCTCACGATCTTTTCATGTCTGTGCATACCTGTGTGCCTGCAGAGAACACTTTCAAAACGTGTCATCTGTGTCTTGCAATTTTTTCGTAGATTCTTATAGAAGGACTTTCCAACCTATGGATTTCGCACTATAATTCTCTACATTGACACCTGAATTTACTGTTTTAGACACAACATTTGCCCGACTCGTGGCGCAGAGGTAACGTGCGTCGCTGATAAGTATTAGGGCCGATGTTAAACCCGCCTCGTTGTAGACGGTGTTTCAAAAAAAACGACTACATTCGATGGCGTATGAAATGTTCAGCATCTTACCGCGTGAGTCGGACTACCCGATTGGAGTTTTCTGGTTTTTCTCCCATACGATACTCTAATACGGGGTAGTTCTTCCTGGAAGACACTGCCCTTCTTCAGCGTCACGAAGCCAAGTCAGAACAACAGCAGAAGCTGCCCCTTCCACCTTCCATGAAACCACAAGGATTCTTGCACTTCGTTTAGATGTTGTGTCGACCAAGTGGGATAAGACACAAAAATAAATAAATTTTTCTTTATTGTCACAACAACAACAACAGATACAAAATTTGTAATACAACAGTGATAAAACCATTTTCTGACTGTTTTTTTTTTATATATATATTTTTTTATTATGATTATGATAAAATAAATCACATTTTCTTTTCTCACAACCTATTCATTTCAATCGTTTATATTTAATGTGAATTGAATAATATTGTCTAATTGTCTATGTTTTTCAAGCTGAGTTTGGTTAAACTTGACATTAGATTTTTAATTGCAGATCAAAACAGTTGTTAATATTCAAAACAAGGCTCGCCTTTTTAAAATTTTAACTGGAACTCATAACATCAATTAATTTACCAACAATCTTATTGCATGCTAAATTTCCAATACAATCGTTCCAATAATTTAGTACCATCTCCCATTGCATCACAGCATTCCAAGATGGCACTCACGCTAAGAGGAATCGTTTCAAGGGCATCTTCAAGTTGATGAAAAACTTCCTGGGGTTGACATCATTGTGATTCATCGGACGTAGAATCAGTATCGGCCACTTCCGTTCTGATATCTCGGATAAGATTTATGAATTATTATTATGATGGTGCAAAATTAAGTAACGACTTTCGAACTGTCAATTAGTGTGTCTTCTACTGGTGTAAGGAGTCGTAAAATTGTGTTCCTTTAGTCCTAGAATGTAGGTGAAAATGGCTACTTCTTTCAACAGCGAGTAACTGTTTTTAAACGAACTGTTTCATTTTTTGATGTTATCACTTGTTATTAATTTTGGCAGCTGAAGATCGGTAGATGAGAGAATTGTGCGAAGCGATTGTTTATGTTAATCAGCGCAACAGTTTGATAATATTCATGGCTGTTTTTTTCTCGCAGCAAATTGTGGAATGTTAATTCATGCTAAAAACAATGGACAAAACAGAATTTTTTTTTTACCCATCCCTTTTTCCGTGATAGATAGCCTAAATTGACCTCCTTTTTCGACAAGTGTTATCTTTGCCATAAATCTTCAAAATGTCAGTGGTTCTTATTTTGTATTTTATCTATACATTCCTCAGCAGGACACTGAAGATTAGATGCACGCACACGGCACATTTCTAACATTTATGAAAAATATTTTGAAATTTCAAGCTTTCTGAGTGTAAAAAAGTCTTTTAAAGTCAAAAGGATTTTGACATATTTTTTTAACTATGATATTTAAAAATTCAAAAAGGAATGCACATGTATTTTAAGTACATGTTCTTATGTATTTGAACCTCTGTCTAGAAATTTCCAACATAGTGGCTTTTAGAAAGAACACCAAAACTTTTTTTATACGAATATGATTTTCAACTGATGTGATAAATCAGGTTTATTATAGTATAACTGTCTTATTTCTAAAATACCGAAGTTTTGGGGCTAATAGGGCCTAATGGCTGAGTAACTGGCTATATGGCGGTCGGTGCCTCGGATTCGAGTGCCGGCATGTATGCTGGTAGTGATTCGGAATCTACTTAAAATCGTTGGTCCCGGTCTAATATAACTGTTGAGAGTAGGACTAGCAAACCTACCCCGTAAAAAAAAAGAAAAGATCTCTTGTTTCGGAATGTGCCAGTAAGCAGATGACCATGGTCCAACATGGACTGTAATGCCAGAAAGTTAATTAGTTAGTTTTTTGGTCTTAATACAATTCCAAATTTAAATAACTTATTTTTCAATATAAATATTAATTTTAGAAATAAATATAAAATTTTCTTTTATATAATAAATATTCTTTTTTTTATTTTTTCCTAATTTTATGAATCACAATCACAATCTAGATTTCAATCTAGATGAATCACAATCTAGATTTCATACTAAATTTCCAAATTTTGAATTAGGAATTTTTAACATGAAATTGAAGCTCTTGGCAATGCAAATATATGCAACAGTTTGTAGCATATTTTTAATAAAGTTTAGATTAATTTTATATTTATACAATCGCATTATCTGTTCTTATCACATGAAATTTTTAATTAAAATATTTTTATTAAAATTCAAACTGAATTGAAAATTTAATTAATAATTATTTTATTAATGAAGCTGTAGAAAACTCAAGGGATTTGCTCTAAGTTAATTTTATACATATAAACGTAAACTTAGAGAAATTCTCCGAGTTTTCCTGAGGTTACTCCCAATGAATCCTCAGTTTTACACTGAATGTTCTACGACTAGTAACTATAAATTGTAATCAAATGAGTCTTTAAAAATAGACCACACAACGTTTAACTGGCACTTTTACCCGACTGATTTACTAGCGGATCATCACACGCCCACATTTTGCAATCCTAGCCCAAGAAGAACTCCGCGCATCACTATTTATCGCTTTTCTAGGAAGGTTAAGAAATATTTCAACGCCTCAGATTCATTCACCCCGTATCCATCACACAACACGAAACTGGTAAAGAATCCACTCTTTACAGCAAGGACGCACTGACTAGCGAAAGCTGCAGCTCACATGAACTCTCTGCAACTAAGTCGCAAGACACAAAACTCGTCAAATATACAGGTGGTTATCAAAATAATGGAAACACCTGTGAATAAAAGTGACATTTAAGGATGTGTTTCGTAAGAATTAAAATGTAATCTTAGATAGACAGATTTTTTCAATATGAAAAGTATATATCATGGTAGTGTGAGGTAGCTTTAATGATGCTGCATATGTCTTGGAATTTTGTCAAAAGCGTAAAATGTCAGACCTCACAAATTGCAGGAGCTCGTCTAGCTGGAACAGCTGTGACAGAAACATCCCAGCTTTAAGGCGTTTCTAGAGGTACAGTGTCTAAAGTCATGACAGCATACACACAGCGTAGCAAGACATACTCGGCAAAGCCAAATAGGAGACGGAAAGAGAAGTTCTGTGAAAGAGACAGGTGGGCATTGAAATGGATTGTTATGTCTAAAAAGAAAACAACCGCAGCCGAAATGACCACAGAGCTCAATCACCAATTGGATTCTACAGTGTCAATAATTATAGTTAGGATGCACCTTCATAAACAGGACATTTACGGTAGAGCAGCAATTCCCAAGCCACTTTTCTCATCTGATAATGCCAAATGTTATCTACAGTGGTGCCACAACCTCAAAACCTGGTCGATTGATGTGGAAGAAAGTAATATGGTCAGACAAATCATCTTTCACACTTTTACCCACAACAGGACGGGTGCACGTTTGGAGGACATCTGCACAAGCGTATGATCGTGATTATCTCCTTCCAATTGTCAAGCATGGAAGTGTATCTGTCATGCTATGGGAAGCCATGTCTCGATTTTTTGTTGGCCGAATCATAACCCTGACAGGTAGGATCACTGGGGAGAAGTATAGTGAAGTTTCAGCTGACCAGGTCCCTCCTACGATGCAAACTGTACTTCATGTAGGAAATGAAATTTTCCAGGATGATAATGCAATGGGACCTGCATGAATAGGAGCATTATCATTAATAGGAGCATTATTATTAATGGGAGAATCCTATTCATGCAGTGGTAACTGCATGAATAGATTATCATGGTTTTATGACCAATAGGATAGAGTGAAACCTCTACCTCGACCCGCACAATCCCTCAATCTCAATATCATAGGACCGTTATGGTCTATTTTAGAGCGATCCATTCGGAATCACTTCCATCGGCATCTCTCCCGGATCTTTCACGATATCGCCATGAAGAATGGCTCAACATTCCTTTAAACACTATTTAGCACTTGTATGATTCGATTCCCGGGCACGATTCGAATATTATGCATCTTTCGAATCCAAGCTGTATTACGTGCCAAAGGCGGTCCTACGCCATATTTGTAAAATATTTCTTATAACTCTAGGGTGTTTCCATTATTTTGATTACCTGTATATATATATATATACATGTGTGTGTGTGTATAAACATTCTTTTTTTATATATAAGAGATGAATAACCTGATAGAAAATCAAAGAATTTGATGTGTGATATAAGAAAAATAATCATGTATTTTAGTACTTGGTCCGATTTTTTTACTAAGTTCAATTAGTCAGATTTTTTATTGATTAGTCAAAATTGTTTATTGATTAGTCAAATTTTTGTTATAGATTTTGTTGATCACATTTAAAAATATGTGTATCTGCATTGATTCAAACAAGCTCGAGCACTTCAGTGAGTTATCTACAAAGAACATCTAGTTTGTTTGGCGAAATTTTAAAATTCAACGTGTCTTTGGAGATGAATAACGCAGAAATAAACAAAAAATTTCCGATAGACAGTAATCATTTATCCAAAATGTTTATGTTTTTGATAAAGGATCTAAGCTGCAATGAAGTAGAAAACCGAATAAATAATTTTTTTTTTTAAATTTAAATGCTCACTTTTTTTGTTAAACTTAAACTGATTCCTTCCTGTTCCTTATTTTAATCTTTCATAAAAAAATAAAAAAAATCTTTCAAAATATTCACCAGTTATATTTTTTTAAGTTAAAGGGACATGTGCTGTGTCCATACCGAACGCGTCCTTAGGGTCATAGCCAGTTCATTTCTGTTCTATAGATTCATCCACCACAATTTAGTAACTGTAGGGCATGAAAAAACTCTTCTACAAAGCCCTCTGCTACCCCACTATTATTTTATATTTATCATAAAAAAACTTCTCACTCATTATATTGATTATAGGAAAACTCCAAAATAGCAAACAAGTTAGTTATAAAAATGTAAACACAAATAACTAATTTACAATGCACCGACCCGTTTTTAAATTGTATATGCAGCACATTTACGATTTCAAAAAAGGACCAAATTAACCTCAGAACAAAGTATGTTCGAAACCTAATAAATTAAATCGAAGCTGGAGCTCCAAATACTATCAGGGTAAGTGCATGATATTCTAGCCTTCCATTGGAAGAAGAAGCAAATCTATCAGATGCCATTTGGGGAGTGTTTCTTCCAAATTGTGCGCAATGTAAATACGGAGCTATTCCTATGATGCGCACTAGATGACGGTGAACCTGATACCTATCTACTGCTCTAATGGCCCAATATAAAACATAGATATTTGTATGTATTATAGTTATAACTTTAAAACTATAAAAACTAGTATCTTGTCATCTGAAGTTATTATTTATTTAGCTATAAATCTAGCCGAAAAATTACCGATAAATTCCATTTAGTTCTTTTTTCAAACATCTGGTGGCTTGAATTAGAAATTTCTGTCTATCGATTATTTTATGGCGAATTCTATATATCGAATATTTTCTGATTAGTTATCGAATATTTTATGATTAGTTATCAAATATTTTATTATTAATTATCGAATATTTTATGATTAATTATCGAATATTTTATGGCGAATTCTAAATATCGAATATTTCATGATTATCTAATATTTTATGGAGAATTCTAAGTATCGAAAATTTCATGATTAACTATCTAATATTTTATGACGAATTCTATATAGCGAATATTTAATTCAATATATAGAATATTTTATTACATTCTATATTTAATAAAATTTTATGTACATGAATTATTATTTTATGCACACCAAAATTAAAGATGTTGGATATATTCATGAATACTTTAAATTCCATTAATGAAGTCTAAACATGTTTTATTTATTTTTTTTTTTTTTTCATTCTGTTATACCTGCAGTCTAGTAATAATTTATTTTAAAAAACCCAACCAATTTATGATCCAGCTTAGGGGCTCCCATTTCAGATTCTCAACAAACTTCAAAACTAATCCCCTTCTACTAGTAGACCGACCACACAACGCTTAACTGCCACCTTCACCCCGACTGATTCACTGGCAGAGCATCATCGCACGCCCCCACATCCAGCCCAACCCCGGCATAATGAAAGAGCCTTCAGAGAAATAATCTTCTTCACAAAGCACTACAAACACCACTATTTATCGCTTCCCTCGGAGTTAAGGATGGTTAACAGATTCTTCAACACTTGAGATTCCTCCATGGGGCCATCCGTCATACAGCCAACCCGAAAGTGAGTCCGTGGGTCAATGATTCACAACACTAAAAATTTCCACGAACTGAAAGAAGAGAGTTGTGTTGTAAGTTTGCGAGGATTCTTGGCGGCGTGAGTCCTCGAAATAACTCGGCGTTCTTCAACCCAGGCTCGGGAAGACATGTTCCTTTTTTTTTTTTTTTTTTCTTTTTCTGCTTTCTAATTTTGACTCGGGTGGTGCTTCTTTCGGGTGACAATAACCGACTTCTTTCTGAGGGAGGCTGCTTCCAAAGAAGATAGCGTGGAATCGGGATGTCGTCGGAGATACGGGGACAAATCTGAAACAGTTTGAGAAAAACTGTTATGTTTGGAATTTGTTTTTTGTTTTGCTGCTACTCTTTCAGTGTATGTGTTAACGATTAGACAGCGGTTTTTTTAGACCAAGACAGCACATAAAAAAAACAACTTTAAAACTATTTATACTTTTAATAATGAAAATAAATAATATAATATAATAAAAAAAATGATGTGGTACATTACATTAGTTAAATAAATGTGATTCAATGTGTTTTAGTATATGATTCAATTTTAGCAATAGCCAAGGGTTAAAATTGTAGCAAATGATTTCTAAATGGTATTTTCTCATTGCAATATTTATGCATAAATAAATGTTGAATAAAATAGGTTTTCAAATTTTAATAATTTTTATTATATGGCTGCGAGGACTACAGAATTCTTTAACTACAGGAAGTTTCGCATATTTTTATAAGCGATTTTGAATAGATATATCTTCTTCGTTGGCGCAACAGCCCAATGGTGGGGGAAGGCTGTCTATCTGGGATTTGACGCCGGTATTCGAAGCCGAAACCTAGGGCACCGTGCGCCAGCGGTCTCTCGGCCACAGGGCCCCATATATATATATATATATTCTAATAGGTTCAGTCTGATCGCCCTTTTGTTGAACTATCATAACCAAGGTAATATGCCGAGATAAAAGAATTTTTTTTCATAACGTCGTTGATTTTTTTCCATTCTGCAATTCAATGTTTTACGATGCCGCTTATAAAAAGCTGATGTTAGAAGTCCAAACGCACAGTATTCCATAGCGAAGGACATGGATGGAATACATTTAAATGGAAAAGCCATTCAATTCAGGTCTCATGTCTTCTATTTTTCAAATACAGAGAATTTAATGCAATCTTTACAAATACATATTTTTATACACAAATGGAAAGACCACATACGCAAGTCTTAAAGTCACAAGAAAAGACCACGAGAGGGCCACGATCTGTATATCCCTGGCCAAGACCAAAATTTCTTTAGACTTCATATTTTTTAAGATAAAAGGTGACATAGATTATTTATCTTTTGTGAAAACCTCCAAGCAATAAAAAAACATGAAACTCATTTATCTTATATATTATTCATTTGCTATTATTCCATTTTGTTTATTATTATTTTGTTTATTTTGTTTGTTATTTGTTATTTATCATTATTTTCTTAAAGGCACCATATTAAAAATGGTTAAAAAATGCTCTTTTAAATTTAATTTGGTATTTGACTATACTTTGTTAGAATATTTATTCAATTTTTCGTAATAACCAAAAACAAAATGGATTTTAAGTTCCCATTATTAAAGGTGTTTCGATTTTTAATTAGTCTAGAGGTTCTTACCTAAAAGAGTTAATATTCATGCCTGAAAAAGTTTACACACTAATGTAAAATAACTTTAAAAAAAGTTCATACATTTCAGGGGAGGATTTATAATTTTTTATATCAAATAAATTTTTTAAAATTATCTTCACTAAATTAATTATAGATGAAATTCATTAAAATTCATTTATAGATAATTGGCGATGTATTCATTATCTATATGGGTACACTTTTGTCCATAGTGAACAATTTTCAAAGGAAAAAAATTACATACGAAATATTTATATTATAAATGTACATAAGAAATAATTTTATTAAAAATTATGTAAGGAATATGAATATTATATATTTAATTTAATGAAAATGTATGGCATTTGATTGTAAGCCGAAAAAAAAATCCAAATATAGATATTTTTCTCTTAAAAAAATAAATTAAACGAACGATTCACAAATACAAGATTTGTAATTTTTGTGCATGAAATAGGTTCTTTCATTTAAATAATCTATATCGATATTAAGAATTAAGTATTGTAGTGTGGTGTGTATGGCCTCTACGTGGGGCAACCAGAATGCAACTGCATGTGGTTGGTTTGAGATACTTGAGGCACAAATTGGAGAACTCACAGCTTTAATATCTCATTATATCAGCTTTAATATAATGAGATATTCAGATAAGTGTTTAGAAATTATAAAACGCTTAAACTAAAACAGTTAATAGGAAATTATACAAAGTTTCGAGGAAATTTGCAAATACTAAGCTTCATAACTGTAATTTGTTTAATTCTTTAAAAAATTACTAGCTAACAATTGTTTCTGTGATTTTATATGTGACTGAATTGAAGTTTGTCATATTATGTTGTATATTTTAGCTTATTTTTTATCATATTATGTTTTATATTGTAGTTTTTAAAAAATGTTCTTTAGCTATTTATTACTCTTTTAGCTATTTTTGTTAGATATTTGTTATTTTATTTTGTTATTAAGTCATACTCTTAGAAAGTAAAGAAATCAGTTTGAAATTATGTTATAAAAAATTGGAAATAAATTTAAAAAAATAGTTTTAATATTAAAATCAGTATTTACTGGGTTAATTTTATGGAAAACTGCTTCAAGCTAATTTTCAAAACAATTATGCACCCAATTCAGAATATTTACGCTTATGCGCCAATCAAAACACTTGGTTGTAAAAAAACAGACACATAAAAAAAATCAATGACAAAAGAAAGTAATTAATCACTATTTATTGAGGAAATGATCGTAGAAAGAAGAATAAACACACAATCCAGCGGACATCCGGCCGCTAGTTTAGCACACAATGACAATGTTCTTTTATTTTACTGAGTTTGCCGACTTGATCTTTCCAACATAGTAACAACAATGACAAGACAACAAAATCTCCTTGCTTCTTCGACTTCGGTATAAGTATGACGCTTCAGAAGTGTCGATTCACTTCAGTTCAGTCCTGCTTTATTTAAAGGCTTAAACACAATGGTCTTTCGAAGGCATTCGCTATTACATGGTTTAGAATCGGAAATAATAATAATAATAATTAATAAGATTGAAGAACACTTGGCTGTTGCATAGGCTATATTTAAAGGCAAGCATGCATTGCTGTTGATATTCGAAATATATTTCTCAAATATCCTCTATATATTTAGTTGTTTTAAGGCTGTAAAGTGCAAGTTCAGAGTATAGTATCACGTGACTTATGACGTCACTTACATAAAGCGCTTGAAAATCGTCGTCTACGTAGGCTGGCTGCATCAAATGATAGTAGTGATGGATTAATGAAAAAAATGAATACATAATTATTAAGTGATGAAGTTACAAAGAATAACAGTATGAGAGTATGCAGTTGAGATTCCCTTCTTCCTGTTTTTATTAAAGCATTATTCGACAAAACCATCATGCCTAACCACCATGGCCATTCACTCCGTAATATCACATCTGCACTACATTTGAAATAACATTTCAAACCGACCACATGCGATTGTTACCCCTGTATTAATAATAAAGCCACTAAAAAAATATTTTTTTATAAAAAAAAATACCATACATCATGAGTTTAAAAACTCAAAAAGTTAAAACTTCTGTTAACAACTCAGAACTCAGCACGATTTCGGATTCACGACGGAAAAAGATTCAAATCGGTTAAAGCCACTAAAAAAAAAAAGTTTTTTTTTTTTTATAAAAAAATACCATATATCATGAGTTTAACAACTCAAAAGTTACAACTTCTGTAACAACTCAGAACTCAACACGATTTCGGATTCAGGATGGAAAAAGATTCAAATCGGTCGAGAAAATTTAAAAAAAAAGAGAGAGATGCACAATTCTTGCATCGTTAGTAAGCAGCTTATTTTGCAAATAAACCATTCCCATTACGCGAGTGCTTTAAAATATGGATAGAAAAAAGGGGGTAACGTTGCACAGAAGAATGTATATATATATATATGCATATATATATATATATATTTATTTTAGAATCATGGGCACAGAAAAAAAGAATGTGCGTGATTGTAACACACGTGGTGCATGTGTGAGATTAGGAGGAGGCATGTTGAAGAATACATCATGTAAAGGGAGCATCATGTATCCACGCCTCAATGGCTATCCCCCGGTCATCTCCCGCATCAAAGCAGGGTAGGGCCACTGTAGGGTTGGCGTCCGAAGATCGTGAGACGAGGGTGTAGCTGGTTCCGGGTGTCTCCATCCGAGCTTCTGGAATGAGAAAAAAAAAGATAGGGTTACCAAACAATGTTGAAGCACCATTCTCTAATAATAATAATAAATAAAAAAAAAAGAAAGAAGAAGCACAGAATTAGATGGCCGATAACGACTCTGTGAAACTTATCGTTCCGATAATAGGCTGAGGTAAAGGTGTGGTTCAATGAAGGGTATAATAGTTCAAGGTCAAAGCTATTGTGAGATCGGTTTCGATATTGTTTGCCGATTCAGAGGAAGGAATGCTAAGTAATCGATCTGGTGAGTTTAAGCTCTTTCATTTTAAACTAACACCCACCTGCCAAAGGTAACAAAACAAGGCATTTATCTTAGGCTATAATCTTTTGACAATTTCTGCGTTTGCACAATTGTGCAGGAAGTAAAATTCATTTATCCATTTATTTCGCACACCACACCCTGTGAAATATATAATAATAATAATAATAGACTTTAGGATTGCTGTAGCTTTTTAAAAGTTCAATATCAGTGGATTTTTCATTAGTAAGTTTTATCAAAAAGGTGAAACTAATTAAGATAAATAGCGTCAAGCAAATTTACACAAGAATTGAAATAAAATTAAAGATAATGATGGGCCATTTTTATTCTCCTAATTTTTCTAAACTCATTTCCACCCTGCATTACTTAGTATTTTACTTTTAAATAAATGCAAAAATAACTTAAATATATGCTAGATTTCAGTTATATTATTACAGAACAATTTTGTAACTATAAGAATAAGTTAAATCCATCTAAAGTTAATCCACTGAGTCAAAAAAATTTGAATTATTTTTATTATAAGATATATGTGGAAGATTTGACCCTGAAGTAGTAATTTTTCTATAAATAATTATTGCCGACAGTTATAGTCTAATTATGATAGAATGGAATTATGGTATTTATATTTAAAAAGCAGTTCATGGTTTTGTAATAATTTATATTAGGAATTTGCTTAAGTGTATAATAGGTAATATTATTACTGATATTGGAGGAAAACTGACAAACTTTTATTGCAATAATTTCAATAAACATCGGTGATATTTGAAGTAATGTATTAAATATAATGTTGTCTTTCAAACATTACTCTCTGCGAAACCTAGAGAAATAACAAGGCTAAGCATTTTTTTTTTTAAAGCTTTGGGAAGGAATGGGGCTTAGATTCCCCCAGAATATTTCCCGTAGAGGTCCTAACGAGAAGATTTTAAGAGGCGATGATTTCGGATTTATGTGTCACATGGGGAAGAAACAATAGAACTCCGAACAGGTAATTTGACTAACGATGCTAAACTCTTACATAGGCAATTTCGTTTTCTTCTCGTTTTAGAAAGAAATACTTGCAAGGCAGATTGTAAGCGAATTTTAAATTCTAATCTCTCCCACGTTAGGAGTTTTCGTACCACAAAACCACGAGCACGGTAAACCACGGGTTAGGTATTGCGTATACAATTATCAACATTGATATGAGCTAAAATTATTTTAAATAATTTTATGAAGTTTCAGGGCATACAATGTACAATTGTCACCAAAAATCATGGGACGGGAGTCCAACTATATTGTCAGCAATAGGGGACAAACTCAATGGGTTAAGATGCCATAATACCTTATTATTTACCGAGTCTACCACTGAAATTTCTGAACTAAATGTAACTTTTCGGAAATTATTTCTTAAATAATTAGACAACCTACTGCCATCATCGTTTTTTTTCAGTAAAATTGCAACACAGAAGTAAATATTATTGTAAAAAATAGACATATTTTCGGAATATGAAACGCATTTTTAGAAGCTTCGGGATGAGTCATCTCAAAGATTCAAAATTTTCTGACATTTCGGAACTTGCTTTACAAAACTGAGAAGAGTGTTTATCTATTATTCGTTAAGAGTGAAATTTATTATTTTATTTCCCTTCTTTTTTTTATATCTATCTCCTATTCTTCAAATATATATATATATATATTTCTAAAAGATCAATTTTTTTCTTCTTCTAATGCAGCTGGCAAATAGACCGTGATCTTTTATGCCATAAGGGCTGCACCGATGTTACTCCCTTTGCACTACCCAGGGGACGCGTGTAACTTGATGGTAAACCACGGACGCGGAGTAACAATGCCCCCGCAACTCTCTACGATCCTATTAGGACCGGGACCTATGGCTTAAAGTGGATTCCGAACCACTACAAGCACCCATGGCAAAGTCGGGATTTGAACCCGATACCTGTGGTACCGAACGCCAACCATTCGGCCATCAGGCCCCGCCTAAAAGATCAAATTATAAGAGATATTTATTGTTTCAAATTTTTAAAACAATTTTAAACATCGTTTAACCATCAATTGAACCTCTGTATATGCCTATTCACTGTATAAATCTCTTACTTTACAAAAGAAAAAAAAAAATAGTAAAAATGTATTTGATTAGATTTGTAAAAATCTTACAACTGCAAATTGTTTTTTTCCTGAAAAATGTAAAGCGAATCCATTGGGACAAATTTTTCCCGTATTAAAAACAATCCTTCACTGAATACAGTTTTCTCGAGCATTTTCTTCCCTCAGCTGAGCAAACAAATCCCTGTTTTTCTTTTTTCCCCTCGCCCGTCACTCAACGAGGAAATGCATTCCTCAGACACATCTTTCCCAGTTTTTGAAGGCTCTTGGCAACCCTCTCCGGTTTATTGTACCCACACACTGCGAGACGTTTCAATGGCAACATCAATACCGACAATGCTGACACACTTTCCAGTAAATCAATACACCTCGTGAGTCAAGTCGTGAATATAAAAATTGTGTGCTTAACCAGACGCGCTCACAAATGCCTGTCTACTCAGACGTTATGGCATGTGCGAGTCTAAAATAATAGCATGGCGACAGTTCAATCAGTGCATCAGGTATCAGGTTTCTGAATTTCGGTCGAAATAATACAGGTCGTGCTATACCATTACGATTCGGAATGCACAGAGGATTGAAAAAAGTTCTCTTGATTATATTTAATAGTTAAATCATGAACTTCTAACAGTAATTTATACGATAAAAATAATAAAAAGGTCACAGCAATTGTTTATTAATATGTATAATAATTCTGGGTTGTAATAATGTAGTTTTTTTAATCCAAAATAAATAACCTTTCTTTTTTGAAAGAAACTTTTTTTCTCATTAACTTCTTGTTCGTGAAACAGTGTAGTTTAATTTGCTACATTATAGCCTTTTTATTAACACTGACTAATGACAATTTTGTAAAATCAAAATTTACAAATTTTGGTCATAAAAATAAATAAATAAATAAATAAATGAAACCCTAAAAGATAACCCACAGGGAAAGGATGGACATACATTTCCAAACCAACACTTCCCCCCCCCCCAAAAAATACATAGATAACATTTAAGTTATTCAAATACAATTCCAATCCAGTAATGAATTTAGGAAAAAAAAATTTTTTTAAACCTTTTTATTTCCTTTTTAAAAAAATTTCGATTTTGCAAAAGAAGCTTTTTAAAATTATTATTCTAAAGAAGCAATAATTTTTTATTGGTGTACCATTTTATTGTTGTAAAATTATTGTACGGTTTGTTACAGTCGTGCAATAATCTTATGAGAATATGGAAATATGATTCATCAGTTTTTATCCCACGAAACTGACGATATTAACAGCCAATAACCTGTACATGAAATTAATGTGTCTATGAGATTTTCCTTTGAGGAATGCCACACCAACAACAAAGTCGGTCAAAGGCAAAATGCTTTTCTGAAGGTCTTCAAAATAGATAAAATTGATATTTGATTTGATAAAGGAAAATATTTTAGATTTGTATGACGAAAATTAGACAAATATCCACACCAACAGTAACGACTTTAGTGATTGATACTACTTAAATCGTAAAATAATTTCACATTAACCAAAAACGGGAAATGAATTCATAGCACTTTTCCTCGAAACCATAATGATATAAAGAATAAATTAATCTCCAATGAAAAGTTGGGACTCAATAAAAAGATTAATTTGATTTTCGTATTCAAAGTTATTTCATAAATCCAAACTTAACAATTTTCTCAAAGTTGTTAGATAATTAAGATTAACTGAAAATTTATGAAATAAATATGAGCTCCTAATTAAATGGCTTACCGCTATGGACGGTTTGAATTATCAATAATTATAAAAATTTATAAGAAATGTAAAATAAGGATATATTTCTCAAATAGATTCCAAAAATAGTGTCTTGTTGACATTTTTAAATATACCTGAGCAATCACTATTATTAATTAAACAAAGATTTAACCACCACAGATCATCAACTTCTTAGATTTATTAATGGTTGTTTAATTTAAATTTCATTCTTTGCCCCCTGCTTATTTAATTTTAATTAATTTGTTGTTGATAATTAATATGAATTTAAATTGATTTGTTGTAAGAAATACCTCTGTTTTATGACAATATGTATTTATACACCATATTAAGCATAAAATAAAAGTATTTCAAATTACGGGATTTTGGCAACAAATTTGGCTAAGTTGGCGAAACACCTTCAATGTCGGTGGTATTTCCACTGTTTGATTTTCAAGAGATTGTTAATTATATTAATGCAATGTAGCTATGTTATTGAAAAAAGAAATCCCGTGAGGCCAATAAATTGTTGAACAGGAACGAAAGCAGTGCTACCACTGCAATGCATTTTCCCATTATTCAGCCTTGTGAAGGTCGAATAACGGGAATAATTTATTGAAGAGAGATATATTCTCCAATTAAAAAGAGAGGGCAACCATTATCTTGGAAGAGTAGGTCGCGTGGGAGAAACAAATTACAAGGCAGTTTTATTGACAAACATCTTTTTTTTTCTTAAAATATATATACGTAAGGGAAGAGATGTGAGTAGTGCATATGCGCATGTCTGATGAACAGCCTAATTAAAATGGGGAACACGCACGGGACAGCTGGGATTTCGATTGACGCGGGAAAAAAGAGTTTTTCTTGGGAGTCCATTCGAAGTAAATGTCATGGCATTTTGCCATTGGGTGGGCTTGGGAGAGGAGAAATGCTTTTTCGTGTTTATGAGGACGAGTGTTGCCTGTCTGTCCTTTGGAAACTGCGTGGTTCTTTTTTTACTGCGCGATAGTTGAAACCAGAGCTTAATGATAAGATGGGAAGATTTGGTTTTTTAAAAATGTATCCAAAGTCCCTAAGAAAAGCAAGATTGGATGAGCATGTTAATTTTAATTTATTTCAATTTGGAAAAAAAATAAAATTCAGTAGAATACGCAAGAAAAAAAATCCTTATTTTTTTACCTTGGATTACCTTTTTTTTACCTTTATGATACATAGATATTAATTACATCATGTCATATCTTCATTTAGGCTGAGTGCGTTTATTACATTCATTTGTCATGCCCTTTTGTGATAATTGCACAGTGAATTTTATGTATGATGATATGATAATGATATATGATGAACGATATTTCTATAAAAAATTTTTAATATATGCATAGATATAAAAATTAAATTTGATCACCCGTTCCATTTTTAATCTTCAATGAAAAATTGAATTCTACAAAATTTAACAGATAAATCATAGAGATTGGAAAATGTTGTATTATTCAATTTTGTTTTCTTTTTTGACTAACAATATGGTTAGAACATACTTTTAAAATAATAATAATAATAACAATAAATAAGAAATATTGCAAATCCAAAATCATATTTAAATTTTTACTCGGACACGGTGATAAATATTCAGATTAGTCTCGTAAGTAAATCAGATTTTTAATACTGAAAACTTACGAAGACAATGTATCTTTATTTGCATAAGTCATGTATGGAAGTTTTGATGAAATTATTCAAATTTAATTTAAACAATTTTTTTTAATAATATTTTTAGAAATTTTCTAAACGATCTAAATTTTCCGTATTTAAGAACTTGAATTTGAATTGTGAACTTGAAAAGAAAAATTATTAAGAAAATATTTATAATATTATTAGAAGAAATTATTTAAAAACTTGAATGCATTTATTAGGTGAATCATAACTATTTTTTGCATGTAGAAAGTCATTCTCAAATAATGATGATACAACCCCTCCCCCAGACAGCTTCCAATTTCGTGCAAGTATATAATGGAGTACAGCTGATTTAACAAGTTGCTTTTTAACAAACAAACAAGCTGCTCCACAATAAATGATAAAATAAATTTTTATCATGCTTAACTTGAATAATCTCCAAATGAGCAAACATCGAAAAGTCCCCACTTCTGCGAAGAGAAACAAAAATATTAAAAAGAGTTACTTTTCTTCTTTTTTTTATGATGTATAACGACAGGTGGACAAATAAAATATTTGAAGGACTTCCAAGAAATGCGGAAACGAAGAAAAAAAAGTGGAATGCATGTAGCGTGTTAAATATAAAATTAAAATAATAATAATAAAAAAAAAACTGGAAACATATAAAGCATTCGTTAGCACGTCAGACTTGACATGATATTTGACATTGCGATTTTAGAAACATAACATGTTTATCTGAAATATTTTACGTTTTATACATTTTTTATTGCGGTTATTTTCGTAAAATAAATTTTAAATAATTATATTAGTAGTTTTAATCGTTTACATAGATAAATATGCATTTTCTAATAATACATTATTTCTTAAAATATATTTCTTAATTAAAATATATTTTTGCCTTAATTTCAAAAACGAATTTTTAAAGTGAAAAAACACTCATGTGCTAAAAAAAATCTTTTTTTGGCATATATTTACCTTTGAAAAAATAAATTTATATATATATTTAGGTTATGATATCATATCACTATATCTCATTATCACAAGACGCAAGCTTGTCCAACTGCAGTATATATTGATAGCGCGTGCAGCTAGCATGTAGCACATAATTCTGACAGTTTAGTAATTGAAATTTCCAACAAATGCACCATCAATATATAAATTTAATATTATTTAAATTTTAGTCAAATGCTAATCTCGATTTCATGAATCCATTAACAAGGTGTTTAAATGAATTCGTAGTTGTTCTTATGACTAACCCTCAGCGTTCGGAGTGCAAGACGGACATCCCATAAGTAGTCTATTCATGGATGGAGGGACAAGTGCAGCTTCTGCTGTGATGGGGCCCTCGTAGGTAGAAGTCTGACTTGGCTCCCAGTCGCTGAAGAAGGAGGGTAGTGCCTTCCAAAAGGACTATCCCCCATTTGCGCATCGTATGGGAGAAAACCCGGAAACACCCACAACGTAGTCTGATTCACGAGGCAAGATGCTGAACATCCCAAATGCCATCTAGGCTACTCGTTTTTTATAGAGTGTCTACAAAAATGCCGCGAGCAGATTTAACCTCAATCCTAACCCTCGCCAGCAGCGCATGTTACCACTAAGGCACGAGTCGGGTATGAATTCGTAGTTAATTCGAATGATGATGACGCAGTCGTCAATTCGTAGTTAATTCGAATGACTAGGCTCGATGATGATGACGATGTGTATAAGCATCTAGCATGAGCTATTAAGGAGATTATTGTTTTGGGTTTCCTCTCATACTGCACGCAAATATAGGGAGTTATTCCCAAAAATCATTCTGGAAGTCTATGTTATTCCTTCATCACACATCGGTGGGCTGTATGTGATGTATCAGAAGTGAAAGATAAGAACTACCGATCTACAACAATATCAATAAAGTAGCACAATTTTTTTTAAATTTTAAATTAGTAACGGAATATTAATAATATAAATATCAAAAGGTAATTTTATTGTATTATTAAATATTAAATTTGTATAAGGGCACAAGATTTCTAAAGGAGGTAAATCGAATGTGTAAGAAACTATTTTTTAAATAAATTTATTTACTCCTTTCTTCCATGCCAATGGTAGATAAACATGGTATTCCGATACTATTTTTTCAACGAATTTTTTTTTTATTATTAATAAAACAATTTTGACATTTAAAACATATCTCGACTAAGCAGACTATGTAATTTTTTGGTACAAACAGTCGAATATAGTTTAAAAAATCCGTGTTGATAAAAAAAGGTACCTAATTATATATATATATACTGCTTTTTGTAATTGTAAAGCTTCTAATACAATAAGAATTCATTTGGACAGAAATCTGTCAGCATGTAAAATAGAGAAAATAATTATAAGAATTTAGTTAACAAAACAAATCAGCAACTTTATTGTAATATTTGCTTAAACATTAGACTAACACAAGTAGCAGGAATTCGATAGCTCTAAAAATCAGAATTATATATTTATATATATAAATTTATCTTCAACATAAACTGATAACTGATGTTTAGCATCAGAAGAATATATATATTAAACAGATGTGCTTCAGTCCCAAACAAAGCAAATTCAAGGGGAAAAAAATCACCTCGTCTCTTAATAATGAAGCATCAATATTTAGGTATCATATAGGTTCCTCAGTATAAATTGATCATTAAGGATCTGAGGAAGATAAAGAAAACAGATGTATTGGATGGATGTGCCTCAAAGCATCAACAAACTTCCGGAAAGGAAAAAGCCTCTACTTCTCTGATTTTTAATTAAATATAAAGTTCATTTGCAGATATGTAATTTACTAATGCATTTTTTGGGGACTGATGGCGGAGTGACTAGCGTTTTTGCACTCGGTACCACAGGTTTCGGGTTCGAATCCCGTCTGTGCCATGGATGTTTGTGGGGGTTCGGAATCCCCTTTAAGCAGTATGTCCGGTCCTAATAGAATCGTAGATTGTTGTGGGGGTAGTATTACTCGCTTCCGTAGCCTATCTTCAAGCTACACGTCCCCCTTGGGTAGTGCTAAATGAGTAACAGCGGTGCAGCCCTAGCGTATGGCATAAGGATTAACTGTCTGTATTGCCAGCTGCATTAGAACAACAACAACAATATAACGTGCATTTATAATGAAAATCCAGCAATTTACATAAAATATTTAAAAAGAAATCATATTCAATGTGAAACATTTCCCAAACCCATAAAATGACGCACAATAAAATTAATTTAAGAAGAATTGGCAAATTTTGAATGCCTTTTTAATAAACAATCATGAAATTTAATTAGGGAATAGTGAAATGAGGCCACCGGGGAAAAAAAAAGATAGTCAAGTCTGTTTTGTTTCAGGAGATAAAAACACCAGCAAAAAGATGACTGTCAGAATGCAATCTTCAAAATATATAGAATGAACCTTGAGCATCTCACATTTTCGAAATACTATTTAGTTTTAAAAAGTATGCATCTTCTTTAATATTATTTTTTAAAAAAAACATGCGAACAATTTTTAAGTAATTAATATACTAAAGATAAAACTTATGACTACGGCATATTTGGTGATCAATAGTTGTTTAGTTCCATAAATATAATTTATGTAAATTTTTAGTATGACTAATAAAAATTATTATTATTTACATTAAAAAAAAAATAAATCTGATTATTTTATTTTCAAAATACCAACAATATTAGAATTTTGATAGATAAAGGAAAATGCTTTTCCAAAAATATGCATAATACATCTCTCTTAAAATTTCACGATCACAATTAATAGCCATGCTAACTCACTTTCATCAACCAATTTTTAAAAAAAAAATGCACTCATGTTTAAAAAATGTCTGTTTAATAAATTATTTCTCTAACTGATCATCGTCATTATTGGCGCAACAGGCCCATGGTGGACTAAGGCCTACTGCCGAGACAGTAGATGCTATCTTTTTTTACTGGGTATGGAGGTCAGTCCTACGTCCAACGCTTTTACGGTCATAGTAGACAGGGACCTACGGTTTAAAGTGGATTCCCAACTACTACAACCAACCATGCCATAACCAGGACTCGAAGCCGAAACCTCTGGCACCGAGCACCGGCCACTCGGTCATAAGGCTTAAGACTCTAGTACAGGGGTGGCCAACCCAAATGATCTTGAAGGCCACTTTAGAAATGCATCTTAACTCCACGGGCCGCCTATAAAATTATATATCCCCATATTGGATTTGGACCCACTATAGACATTTTTTGGAGTGAAAATTAAAACCTAATGAGTTGCTATTTTTGTGTTTACTATTATTTTTACATGTTTTACATAGATAATATAATAATAGTGATACTAAACGCACATTGTAAAGAAATATATAGCACTAAAAATAAAATATAAATAATATATATAAATATAAACGAAATAAAAAACAATGAAATCATTAAAAAATATTTATTTTACTAGTGCGATATTTGTTTCCCTACTCTTTCACTTAGCTTTTGCAAATCGATCTCAATTTGGGTAATTGTAAATCGTAGTGGGTGTTGCGTTCGTTATGTTTGAGCGTGTTTTGTGTTGGGGCAATTTCATTTTCGGAAAAAAAAAAAAGGATTCGCTGGTGTACGTTGAACCAAAAGCGCTAACAGCTTCAACTAAGAGTTTGGTTTGCTCTGCCATCAACAATCAACTGTACGTATCTATGGAGGGTCACTGCGTCACTGAGGTCACTTACAGGGAACATAGAACCTGTTATATTAGATGTTCCAAGATGCGCGCGCATCATGAGTTCGCAGAGTATAATTTAATTATTCTGAGAACTCATAAATAAAACAGGCGATATCTGACCTATTTTCGCAAAAATATCGTTTTGAAATCACAGCTAATTATTTTCATAATTACCGCAATTTTTAAATATATGGATGAACACATAATGTATTTTTTAATGCATTGGTTCTCCCTACTTTGGACATTATAAAATAAATATATTTTGCAAAGGTGTTATAAATCTCGCGGGCCTGAAAAATATTCAAGGCGGGCCGCGGGTTGGCCACCCCTGCTCTAAGAGGTATATTCAAAAAAGGCTTGCATAAAAAGATACATGAAAGCATTTTCTAGAATATAAAACCTATAATTACAAAAATTATTAATCGAATAATTCATAACTGCAAGTTTTGTTTCTTGATTATGCCTATCAAAAATATATTATGCCAAAACTTTACAACACAGCCTTGGCGATACGTTTAATAACATTTGGCCATAAATTATATTCGCGTTAACTTTTTTTACGGTCGTTTTCGTGCTAAAAGTTTTAACCATTTATTTTATAGCCCATCGTAAACGAGATAAAATATATATAGAGTCGATTAAAAAGTTATTTCTGACGTAGTAAAATTAATAATATTAGATCATAATATTTCACGTGTGTTAAAATATTATCACCCTTTTACTTTTATTTTTAAAAATGGATTAATAAATGGTTAAATAAATTTTAGCTATATTTTTTAAAAATGAAAACATGTACAATCAATATTTTGTAACAAATTATAGGCTATTTTTCAATTTGGATTATGTTTAATATTCTCACGTATTATTTTTTTTTGAAGAGAATGAACAACATATCTCAATAGATTGGATCACGTGGCGTGAATACTGATGAGGTGCACGTTCGAAGTTGTTTTTTATTCTTCGACACCATCTGTTGACAATGCGTATATTTAACCGTTATCAGATAAATTGACAGCTTTGAAGTATTAGGACACTACATTTAGTTTCATCGCATGTTATTGTTCAAGATAGGATTGGTTATACATTAAAGTTAAAACAAAAAACGAAGCTTTCATGCTCGTGATCTATTGAATCAATAGTTTATATATATATATATATATATTATTAAATAATAATAATAATAATAAAACATAAAGTAAGTAGACTGATGTAAAAAAAAAAGGAAAATTTATAATTAAATGTTATACATACGAATCATGTGCTATTTAGGGTTAAAAAAAAAAAAAAAATATTACTTTTCATTAGTAGCACAAATTATGGATTGAAATGTATAAATCCATAAACGATTTAAATTTGCTTTTTAATGTAACTATACTACACCACACCAAATCACTGTGGCTAGAGCTGAGTTGCCCCTTTACAGTTTGGGAATGATGTAGGTGGGAAGTCTGAATGAGCTCTATGTCGCTCTACAGCCATAGGAGACCGGGACCTACGGTTTAAAATGGATTCCGAACCACTACAAACATCTATGGCAAAGCCGGGATTCGAACCCGAAACCTGTGGTACCTAGCGCCAGAGCCACTCAGCCATCAGGCCCTCTTTTTAATGTAGCTGGCAAACACACATCAACGAACAAAAATCGTTACAGTATCACACGAAATCAATTGATATTTAAATTCACATCACACTTGTGGCGTATTGCTCCTGTCAAAAGCAAGGGTTAATTACTTGCAATATTCCGATTTAAACAGGACCCACAATGCGCAATACGGACACGGTCCCCGTCGCAAATCCGTTCCCATGGCAACCCAACGACACCACAACAAGCGGGCAACCCACGCTCGAATCAGAGTGGCTTTTAATAGATTTTCGCTTTCTCTCTCTCTCTCTATTTCTTTCCTTCGCGAAGGGCGACCTTCGGGCGCGCGTGCCGCTCACCCCCTTCCTTCCTCCCCCAACCCCTCCCTTTCCAACCCTCATTCGAATCTCCCCATCCATCCTGCAACTCCTTATTCTTGGCCCGAGAACGAAGAAAGAAAAAAGAAAGGAGCTTTCTTCTTTCCTGGAAGGGAACATCTGCCGGCAGGAAGTAAGGGAGGTCCACTCCTTCTGCTGCGTTCGCTCTTCTGTTTGAAGTTTCTCGAAAACACCAATTAGGTCGGTTTTGTGTTTGCAAGCAGAGCGCTTTTCTTTTCTTTTCTTTTCTTTTATATATTTAATATGTGTGAGATGAAATTGCATTGTTTTCCTTCCGCTCCAGTATGAGTCACCGTTTATTTTGAGCACAGTCGGCTTAGCGTTTCCCCAGATTATGTTCTGCGGTGTTTGGACGAAAATTAAATTGAGCCAGGCATACCTCATCAAATAATAATTATTCTAAAACTTAAAATATAATTAATTTATCTCTACCTACAGATTATTTTTTTAATTGAAAAATGTTGTTGTGTCTAATCCTTAGTGTCCTGCAGTACGGGACGGACATTCCACAAGCAGTCTAGTCATGGATGGAAGGAAGGGAGGGGGTAGCTTCTGTCGTGATGGTGCACCCGTAGATAAAAGTCTGACTTGGCTCCGACTTTGAAGAAGGAGGGCAGTGACTTCCAGAAGGACTAACCCGCATTTGCGTATCGTATAGGAGAAAACTCGAAAAAACTCCCACGTTCCCACTGAGCTACGGAGTCGGGCATGTTGAAAAATTAATAATTGTAATAATTTTTATACATTATCATATGTATATATATACACATGCATTCAGTATATGCACATGTATTTAAAAAAAAATATTATAATTTTTAGTTTTTTTTTTTTAATTCTATTCTTTATTTTTATTCATTTGAATTCATTTATTAATTCGTAAAATCCACTCACGTATTCATCAATCTCAAAAAAAAAAAAAAAAAAAAAAAAATTACATTCAGACAAGATAAAAGAACAAGTTATTGAACAATTACTTTTATCCATGTTTATTATAGTTTCGTTTCCAAAAATACTTACATATTATAAATCTTTTGCCATTTATAGTGAAAACGCATGTTATTTTTCTTTACTAATGCAAGTGATACGGATGGTTAAATTTCTGATAGTAGCAGGTTTATATTAGAAGCGTATACAACGAATGCAACCATTTCAAGTCGGAGATGAAATGTAAAATCTTCGTTTCGTGATAATAAATTTTGTTGGAATAATTTTAACTATTTTGTTAGAATATAGATTTTTTAAAAAACATTTATAGAAATAAATGTTTTTAAAAAAAGCTTATCTGTTTCATTTCTAATATATTATTATTTCCAAATATTAACTTGGCATTTTTCAATTTCATGAGATTTTTAGTTCACAAAATTTTTTTAATTATGTTGTTGTTGTTGTTTCTTATCCCACTTGGCTGGTCAAGCCCACAAGCCCATATGGACTCATGATTGAAGGGGAAGGAAGCAGCTTCTGTTGTGATGGAGCACCCGTAGGTAGAAGCCTGACTTTTGCTCCGTGACGCTCTTACACTCATAGAAGACCGGGACCTACGGCTTAAAGTGGATTCCGAACCACTACAAACATCCATGGCACCGCCGGGATTCGAACCCGAAACCTGTGGCACCGAGCGCCAGGGCGCTAGACACTCGGCCACCATTCAGGTCCCAAATTTGCCAACGGCACGCAGTGTTCCCAGGTGGTCACCCACCCAAGTACTGACCGCGCCCAATGATGCTTAACTTCGGTGATCTAACGAGAACCGGTATATTCAGCATGGTACGGCCGTTGGCCGTTTTAATTATAATGCGGACATATGAAAAAATAAATAATTTTTTATTTAATGTTCTTCTAATTACATAATAATGTTAGTATTTATTATATTTAATTTTAATCAATAAAATTCTATGGAATTATTGTTATTTTGGGATGTATCTCTTGTACATTTTTTGTATGTCATATACAGGGCTTTTATACACTCATACATAAAAATACACATTTCCTATTATTGGTGAAGGAATTCAGTCAATATTACTAGATTATTCATTATTAAATAGTAGGAATCTAACTTAAATCTTAACGCTAACTGCAAATATCATGGTTATAATCAGAAAAATCTGTTATAAAAAGGTTACTTTAATTATAACAAATTATATATTATGTAAACAAACTTTAAGGAGACTTATTTAATGAAATAACTAACTCCCTGACACTATAGTCCATGATGGGCCAAGGTCGACTGCCTACTGGCAGACTTGGAGATAGGAGACGGTTTCTTATTAGATGGTACGGTTGTCAGCCTTACGCCCAACAGTCAAAAAAAAAAAAAAAAAAAAAAAAACTACGATTTAAAGTGGATTATGAGTCACTAGAAACACCCAAGGCACAGCCAGGATTCGAACCTGAAACCTGTGGTACCTAGGGCCAGAGCGCTAGCCACTCGGCCATCAGGCCCCTATTTAATAAATACATCGATATAAATAGAAAGGCCACTTCATAATAATGGAAAAAGAGTTCTGAAAAAAAATATTGCCAGGCTAGTAGGCTGCCCGACACAATGTTCACAATTCAAATAGTTTGACAAATTTGAAGAACGTTTTTAAAAAAATGTAAACAAAATTGATATAATACAATATTTTTTTTTAAAAAATTTCTGCGGCCAACAACAGGTCATATTGGAAATACCAGTGTACAATTGAGGAAGAACACTCTCTAAAAACAAATGTGGACAGGTATTTTCAGTAAATCACACTATAAAAATTATGACTAACAAAATGTACACCATTTAAATGATTTCAAATAGCAAATAAACGAAATCAACTCAAAGCATATCGCTTAACAAAACACTGACACGATAAAACTAACATTTCCTTTTCTTTTCACAGGATAATTGCACCACCAAAGAGATTCAACAAAGGTTCTGATTCTGTGAAACTCTTGGGAAGATTTGTTTACACTGAGCTGTCACTGTGGTGTGTAACAGTTCCGAGAAGGCTGTGTAAAAATAAAAAAGGACTTCCTCTGTCAAGGTCATAAACAAACTGATTCAATTAACTTTAATTGACAGTCTCTCCACAACATTATCGGAAGTAACTGAATTGACAATGCATTCTCTACGGAAAAATAGAAGCTATTAAACCGCAAAATAATATTTGTAAAAATTGAATGAATAAATCATTCAATTTTTATTCATTCAATATTTATAATGAATATTCAATGAATAAAAATTGAATTGAAATTTCGGCAATGTTTTCGAATATTAAAACTGGAAATTGTTAAGTTAAGAAACAGTGACCACTATTTTTGTAAAAAAAAAAAAAAAAAAAAAAAATTATAATGCTTTTTCGTGATAACAATTAAATGTTACGATTTACTAGCAGAAATAATTCAATAAATAATAAGCAAAAAAGATTTAAATGTCAGACAGACAAAGCAAAATTTTAAACAAAACAAAAAAGACAGTAAGAAAATGTTCGGAAATAAAATGTCTTTTAACAATTTGATATTTTTAAAAATTAGATAATCTAGATTTAGTCACACAAATATCGTGATGAAAATATAAAACTGCCATACATTACATGAGAACTATACATTTTTATACGACAAACTTTAAGAAAAATTGGCAAGCTTGTCACAAATGCCATCAAGTCACATTGCCAATATTTTATCATTATAATGAAGAAAGTATCTGATTTGCATATTTTCAAAAAGAAGTATTAATGGGACCTGATGGCCAAGTGACTAGCGCTGTGGCACTCAGTGCCACGAGTTTCGAATTCGAATCCCGACGGTGTCATGGATGTTTGTAGAGGTTCGGAATCCACTTTACATAGTAGGTCCCGGCCTAATATGATATCGGGCTCACGGCTGACAACCCTACCCCGTAAAAAGAAAACATCTCCTGTCTCGAAATCTAGTAGGCAGACGGCCTTGGCCCACCATGAAGCTGTTGAGCCAATGAAGAAGAAGTATTAGTAAATAGTGACTTACGCTAATCGATAATTTTGACAACAAATACTACAGCTATGAAATTAATTTAATACCAAAATTTTAAAAATAATTATTTGTATATAATATTTCAGGATTTGTAGATAGAAAAAAGGCTTATTTGAGATTACTCACGAGGTTCAATACATTTAATCAACATTCTATAGCATATGAGAGAAAAATTGATTCGATGAAGTTTTGTGTGTCAATATTTTTGAGATAAATTTCAGAATTTTTCAAATTGCATGTCAAATATAATACATATCATATATGCAGCATAGATGCCAAATGATTACAGGAAAAAAAATTTAATGGATAATTTTTCAGTAAATTTTCTATACCCAGAAGGTGTAAATATTCAAAAGAATTCACTTTCTATGATGCTTTTACCGTTAGTCGTTTTGGACAGACGCTTAATGTTATGCAAGCACTTGATCTTTTTTTTTTTTACATTTAGATGTATCTTGTTGAGACCAACTCCATGAAATACTCAATAAAATACTTGAACGCTCCGAGTATCACTGTTTATAAAATATGATCATAATGCCATGAAAAATGATCTACGCCCGACTCGTGGCAACGTGCGCCTCTTGTGAGAATTAGAGCTGAAGGTTCAATCCGCTGGCGGCATTTTTGTGGACATTGTTTCAAAATACGAGGAGACTCGATGGTGTTTGTCATGTTCAGCATCTTGCCTCGTGAGTCAGACTACCTAATGGGAGTTTTCTGGGTTTTTCTCCCATACGATAACGCAAATGCGGAGGAGTTCCACTAGAAAATCCTCCTGGAAGACACTGCTTTCCTGCTTCAGCGACACGGAGCCAAATCAGATTTCTACCTACGGGTGCTCCCTCTCAACAGAAGTTGCCCCCTCCCCTCCTTCCATGAAACCACAAGGGTTAGTGAACTTGGTCTAGATTTTGCTGTCGAAACAACAATATACAACAACTAATCCGCTTGATTGTTATAATTTATTTATCTATTATTTTCCTATTGTGAATTTATTGTATTGATATTTTTATGTATTGTATTATTTTCTTTCTCTCTTTTTTTTTTATTTCGTATTTAATGTCCTTTTATTATTTTAAATCTTCTTTATTTGATTCAACTTTAAATGAGCATTTTCTCTTGAATTTTTATATTTTTCATTCAGCCATTTCATTAATATTTTTTCTTCAATCAATATGCCGAAGTTAAACATAGTATGATATTTATAATGGATATAAACATAAAATAATATTTATCGAAATCAAATAATATCCGTAAAAAAAAAAATAAATAATAATAATAATTTTTTACTTTTTAAATGGTTTTAAAAAGTCTAAACTTTTCAAAGTCATGTAAAACTTTTAAAAAGTAAACTTTTAAAAAACTTTTCTGTCTATAACTTTTTAAAGTCGAAATATGATCCGTGTATAACCCTTTGGTTGAAATCCTTTTATTTATTTCAAGATTACTTTGATATAGTGATACTAGACTCCCCATTATTTTACGTCGAAAGGCGCATCGAAACAAAACAGCAATCTCGTTTCTACATGTTTCATCTTCAGAAAAACCAAAAAATCATCTGCTTTCACACACATACAAAAAAGAGCAATCCTCTTCCCTGCAGAATTTTCCGCCCCAGCGCATTAAAGCTGAGCGATTGCTCTTTTCTCTCTCTCCCCTAATTCCAGGCACGTGTGAAATCGATCTCGGCGTATCAGGAGAGAGGAGCAACGGCGACATTTCGCCGCAGCAGACTATCACGCTAAAGCAGATTTCCATTCTAAAAATAGGACAAATCTCCTGGTTCCACTGCGGTTGGGGCTTGGGACACTTATCGATTTTCGATTTGATAGAAGGAAAAAATATGTCAGTAGCTTGCTTCCAATGCATACAAAAACTACATAGAACATTTATCTTATAGATATTATATTAATCGAGATTTACAGTTATTATTAATATTAATAAATTGTATATATCATCATCAAGAAATCTGCATTTAACAGGATACCGATTTAAAAAAAACAATTTTAATATATTTTGTGTAACAATCTTCATCTAAAATTATTCTATGTTAACGATTACGTAATAACAAAATTACTTCGCCAAAATTTTGAAATCTGATTTCATTAAAATTTTTTGCTCCGTACACAGCATAATTAGCATATTCTTTTTAAAGTAATTCGCACAATTAATTTATCCAAATAAAAAATGTTATCCAAAACTTTATAAAAAAATATTAATTAAGAAAAATTAAACATTTAAATAAATAACTAAAATAAATAATTAACTCCAGAGGCAGGAACAAATATTTGTTTTAAAGTTAAAAATGAAAGTTATGGGTCAATTAGAAATATGTAAAACCATACCTTTTTAAACAAAGAGGTTTTATAGTTTCTTTCTTCTTCTTCTTTTTATCTATAATTTTAATTTACAGCTACCAATGTCTTATTTTTTGAAAATACTTTAACGGACGAATATTATTTTGATAATATTTTGCCAATTGTGTGGAAAATTGAGAAAACATTAGATGTTTTTAATAATAATCAAGCATTCCTACGTCGCTTTACAATGCTAGTGTTCTATATAGAAATATCAAATGATGAATTTTATATTTCTATATATATCATGAAAATAAATTTCATCTGTAAAATCATTTTGTTATTATTTTCATTTATAAGTAGTTTAAGATAATATATAAATGGAAAGAGGATATTTGTTTAAATTTTTTATCTAATATAATATGATTTTACATGAAATCAAATCCAACAGAACTAACCGTAATAGTAACAAAGCCAACTGATTTTCAAAATTCAGAAAAACACATAAAGGAAATAGAATACATTACCAGTTTAAAAAATCTATCATTTAGAAATTGAAAAAATATCAAAGGACAAGAAAAAAAAAGTATAAAAAAATCATATTAAAAGGAAATATCTTTTGAAGTAACAGAAGTAAAACCAGTATGTAAAAAAAAAAAAAAAAAAAATAAAAAAAAAAAAAAAATAAAAAAAAATATATATATATATATATATATATATATATATTAAACTAAACAAGTATAAATATTAAATCCTTTGCCAAATATTTCGTTTAAAAAAGGAAAAATTAAGATATTTTAAGTGAATTCCAGAGCTTTTTTTTAAAGAAACAGAACACAAAAACAATTTAAATGATGTTTGAAGAATTTAAAACTTACAAGACTTCTAGTGTTAAAGTGTTTATAACGTTGTCAATGTTTTGATTAGATAAGCGAGTCTACAAGTTGCGTAATAAGAAATATTTATTTTTGCACTTCTTAAGTTGCTTTTTAAGTTTCAATAATGATAAAACAAAGGATAAATTACCCACATTATTTTTTTCCCATTTTTTTTTTCGGTAAAGCTATCATTTCAGATTTAAAAGCACATCAAGTTTACATGAGTTCTTAGAATTTTTGTAAACGAAACATTTAAAATAAATTCGTGTTTTTAAAAATGTATTTAAAGATAAAAAAAAAAAAAAAAATTCACATTGAAGGCATATTTATTGATTTTGTTTACTTTCTTTCACTGTTAAATAGACAAAATATTAAATTTCTTTTTCTCATTACAATGTTTATTACATTAGGATTAAATGATAAAAATATTTTTTTATATAAAGTAAAATTTAAAAAAATTCTTACTACGATACTTAATTTTCTTACTATGAGGACAAGAAAAAGTGATCAAGGACACGAACACTTCCCTTCCCAAAATAATGCTCATTATTTTATGGGTGAAATTCAAATCAAATGATTTTCATGAAATCATCATGTTTAGAATATCAATGGTTTACCTCATTAATTTTTCGTTAATGTGTGTCGTCAAAACACAAAGAGTAAAAAAAGCAACCAAAAATTAAAAACCCATGAATATTTGATTCGTCTAACCTATGAGCTTGATCACCATGAATTCAATTGTTTGGCATTTCGCCATGATATAACCACGCAAAGAGATGTCCACAAAAATGCAACGCATAGAAGACAGCAATTTATTTTTCGTAATAGGTAGAGAACGAAAACATATTCTACGATAAAAGTGACACTAAAGTAAATGCTTTTCGACGTTATTCCTGTCAATGACGGGTATATTTTACCAAGAAAAATAGTACTAAAACCCATGCATAGGATATATGTTGTTGTTTCTTATCCCACTTGGTAAGCAGCAACATCTAGACGAAGTCCATGAACCCTAACATAGAATATATTGACATATTGGATGCACTATGAATGAGAACGCTACCAGCTGAATCCACATTTTCTTCTTTTCATTTTTACATATATTTCTTGGGGAAAAATAATAGGCCTATTTTTCTTTTCAGTCGCCCTTCTGCAAATGATTCGAAGGGGTGGCCGTCGTCTTAGAGACGCCGCATCGATCTGAAGGTGGCCCGCCCCTATTCGATCGTAAGTTTTTTGGGGGAAGGGAAAAAAGTTCAGACAAAAATTCCGACAATCCACCAACTAATATGTACCTGTAACTGCAAAAGAAAACGAAGAAGAAAGTTCAAAGAAACTTAATGAAGGTTTGGCAAAAAATGTTAATTTTGGAATTAAACTCTTTGATTCAATACGATTGTTCTTAATATCACAAAACGAATTTTGGCGATGATTTAAATTTAAAAATAGTTTCAACAAGTAGATTTTTTCATCAATTGAAAAAATAGCACTTTTTAACATTCGGGATATTTTCACTTGAAACAACCGTAGCTTTTAGTTTGTTTTGATAAGACTTATAATAAATAATTTAAATAAGACTTACTAGTAAATTTTCTTCTGGTGCTATGTTATCGCGTCTATATATTCTGTAATTTTTTTTAGCTATTTCATTTATAAAACTCTTTCAATGAACTAAGGATTCAATTTCACACACGGAACAACACTGCAAATGGTACTAATAAGTAATAACAAAAGATAAATATCATTTATCCAATAAAATAAAATCATTTGAAGATTTCGATTACATTTCTGTTAATTAGTCTTTGGTACCATAGGCTTCAGGCTCGAATCATAGCGGTGGAATGGATGTTTGTGAGTGGTTCGGAATCCACGTTAAACTGTAGGTCCCGGTCTAATTAGCATAAAGTGTGCAAAAAAAAAAAAAAAAAAAAAAAAAATGACCGTAGAGCGACAGGCCAAACCAAACTGATTACTAAACTATGATTCTTCCACTATTTATAAATAATTGATGGCTTGATCTCTATATTATCTATAAGACTTTTGAATCCATATCATACCTTTTTTTAGGTTTGTCATCCATAACGTCTAACTAATAGATTAATTATAAACTATAAATATAACATTTGCAAACAAAAAAAAACTATACAGCTTTCTTCTAAATAAGTGTCCTGCGTACTAATTCTGAAAAACAAACAGCAGTCATTAGTTTTGTTCGAAACAAAGGTAAAAAAAACAACCATGCACTTGAAATTTGGGTAAAGAGAGGGGGAAAAAAAGAAAATAAAAGCGAATTGTAAACGGCAGCGGAAAAAAAAAATTGCCCCAGTTTGTGTTCGACACGGACCGTAGTATAGAAGGGAACTCCGATCGGATACTGAACAAAGATGCCCATGAAACAGCAAAAAGGCTGGCTGGATGCGTCCCAAACATTCCTCGGTGGTTTCAATGAAGTGCCCCTTTGTTCCAAACTACCTGGCAGTCAAGGTTGCACCTGCCCAGGTACATCATGTTTCACAACCACACTTTTTTTTTTCTCCTATCTTCCTCTCCATGTTTTGTGCAATCGCGTACATCCGCCCTTTCGAAGGACCTACTCAATAGCCGTGCCAAGAAAATTGACACAAAATAACACATTTTCTCCTTCTTGCTCTAGACCTACGCCAACTTGTTCGAAGTATACATTAAAAATATGTACATTTTTATCTTTGAATTCTTCTCCATGCCTTGTTTTGATGTCAATACAAGAAATGTATATATTCCATCAGTTGAAACATGTTAGCTGTTTAATTGAGAGTCCGACTGTAGATTTAACCTAGAGTTACTATATTTATATTTTTAAAAAAAGTCACATAGTATAGGACATGAAATATAACAAATAATCTCTAATAAAGGTTTGAGGAACTGGTAATTTTTTCAATAAGAAAGACATCCACGATTGCACAAAACTCTACAACAAGCGAATAAAATCAATACGAAGAGATTTTTTTTCCATGTCCAAAAAGAAAAAAGGCAACTGATAATGAACACTATCAAATGAAAAAAATCTCAAACATGTCATAAAAACTTTAGGGCATCGTGTGATTGTCTTGGATCAATTTTAAATAATACCCATCAGAATATATCTGTCACCAACTGAAAAAAATATGATATGAACTATATGTACGAGATATCAGATGCTGTTTATTATCTGTCCTGTTATCCTCTCAAAATTACAAATTTAAAAAGAAAATCATAAATAGGAGCTCCTGTATCAACTCTAAAAATATCAAAAATATCTTATTATCAACCTCATATTATAAAATGTATCTTTAAATATTAAATATAATAACCGTGCTTGATCTTGTGCATTGCAAGAGTGCCCCCTGTGACGTTCAGGAGAAATGGTCAGTCAGCCTTGAGACTCACTGAAGGAGAAGTACAGCGCAATTAAGCGCTTCTGTTGGGTTGCAATCAAGCGCTTCTGTTCTGATAATCTCTCTCTATCCCTTGAGGAAATATATTCAGCGCACTTGGCGCATCAGTTGCCCTACAGACTCTCACCCGGAGATTAAGTCTACTTCGCACACCTTGCGCATCCCTGAGTATCGGCTTAGAAGTGGAGTCCTTCCACAAATCTATAATTATCTACCTTTAAATGTGTTAAATAGTGTTTGTTTGATTATTGTAAGTGTGCGGTATTTGTGCGTGTGTCAATAAAGTTGTGAGTTTTCCAACATGTAACTCAAGTATCTCAACCCAATCATGCCTAGTACAGTCTGTTTGCCCAAGCTGCACATTACAATATGAAAATAGAAAAATATAATTGTGTTGCATAATACTAGTTTTAATGCCATTAAAAGTACAAAACGGCGCATATTATTAATGTTCACTTAACTTTAACGAAATTGCTTTTGTTTTTGGTAAATTTCAGTATTATAAACAAGTGCATTAAACTTCTAATTATTTATTATAACGATGAAGAATACAAGAAGAAAAACATTAAGCCAAATGTTTGAAAATTAATAACACACATCCAAGAAATAACATAGAGCTATTCATCGAAACTATAAAACAATTGTCGCACGGTTATTTTTAAATATAAGCAAAAATTCAATAGTTTTCGAATAATAAATTTAGAATAAAGAAGACACTAAGAAATGATGCATTTTAGTTCGTTTCTTGTTCGTAAAATAAAAAAAAATAAATAAATAAAAAAAAAAAAATTTAATTAAAACGAAGCACATTGACCTGATATTTATCACTAGCTTAAGAAAAATTGGCAACGTGTTTTTAAGCAGAATGACGTCATAACATTTTTCCCTCAGTAAGAATGAATGGCACGAGGTATGTAAGAAACAACTTCATAAGTATACGTTAATAACTTCCTGTGTTTGCTTTCAATGGGGCTCAATGAACCGCAAAATTTAAATTGATTCTCATTTTGCCTTTCTACTGTTGTATCAGGTAAAAAAACAAGAAAATTTAAGATAAAGAGAAACTCCAAAACGAGCAGATAAATTTGAGTTTAAATAGAACTAGAATGAAATTTAAGTACCGATATTATCGAATAATCTCCAATATGATATTATAACAGTCAATATGATATACAATATGATAATATAGATAACAGTCAATATGATATACAATATGATAATATAGATAACAGTCACTAATGTGATAATATATATAACAATCACCAATATGATAGTGAAATATATATCACCAATGAATACTAACACTCAAGTTTGTTTAATAGAAAAATAGTTTACTTAAACAATTTATCATTAATAATAATAATTTTTAACTTAATAGTCAAAATTTATCACAGTAAAAAATCATAAATTTAATTTATTATTTCAGCTTTAAGAATGAGAGGTTTTTAATTACTTTATATATCTACCATAAAATCCTCTATATCATTTGATTATATTCCTATTTGTTTTAGAATGATTTTCCTACGATATATTACTTTTCACGGATCATTATTTTTTCCATAAATTGATTGTAAGCAGTTTATTTATTGTAAAGCTGTGGTTTTCTTTTTTTTTTTTTAAATTACATCGTAAATTCTAAATCATTTTGAAAGAATAATATATATATATATATATATATATATGTGTGTGTGTGTGTGTGTGTGTAATTCGTGTGTCTTATAGACTCTTGGAGAATTTGAAGGATTCAATCATAACTTTGCACGGGTGCTATTTTCCCCAAAACTAAGAACATCAATTCTTATTGTAAATTAATCAGTTCTGCTTTTATCGATAATACTTCTTCTATTAGATTTTTCTTCTTGAACAGAAATATTTTATTACTTACAAATATTAATACACACTTCTTAAGATAAACGCGTTCTAGCAAAATTGAAAAACACTGTGCTATTTAGCTACAGCGGAGGAGTTGAAACGTGAGACCTCTTAGTTACAGAAAACAATGGCAAAAGAGAGCGATCGCAGTTTCACGTCGAAATGGATAGTTGTTTGTTGACCTCTGTCCCCCTATTACTTTCGGCTAGTTAAATAGGAAATGTATCCGTTACAGGCAGGATGAGCATCCGCGGGGTCGACTCCACGCTCCAGATAGCGCGTGCACTGGTGCAATCGGTTTAAAGGTAGGAACATTAACTCACTTTTGCTGCAAAAAAGAAATAAAAGCAGCGTTAGCGATTGACTGCCGTTTGAGCGGCAGGAACATTCTTAACGCAGTAGAAAGGTACACATACGGGAAGGTTGCACACACATATATACTCATTGCAACTTGACTAATTTGTTGCGAAATATATATGTATTTCATTTATTAGTGCATAAGAAGGAAAAAAAAAAAAAAAAAAAAAAAAATAGAAAACATAATTAAAAAAATAAGATATTATTTTAATGAGTGGCTTAGTACTTGATTTGATTTTTGCAGTAACAAATTGTAAAAATGATGAGTCAGATGGTTTTTATTTGAATACTTTATTGTTATTAATTCTTTCAAAACATTTTTGTTCACAAATATGTGTTGATCTCAAAAAAATATTCCTTATATGTTCTGAATATTTTATTGTTATTAATTCTTTAAAAAATTTTTGTTCACAAATATATGTTGATACCCCAAAAATGTTCCTTATGTATTCCAATGTATTATTTAACAATTGAATCCTTTTAATGTATTATTTCACGATCACATTTTCCAAGAAAATTCTAAAATGGACCAAGTCTTTGGAACACATATCGTTGAAATAAAAAGTATCCCATAAGTAGGAATCTTGCGTCTGGGCTAGAGCATTATTGGCAAAGGTTTTAATCTTGCAGTCTTCCCAAAATTAGAAAACATTCATTAGAATGTTCTTCAATTTTTTTTTAAATGGTTACACTTTAATGAAATTGAATCCGGATCCAATTCAACACTAATCTTTCATAAAAAAATCTGAAAATCTTGGAAAAAAATATATTTCTATATTATTTTTTTAACTCAAATTGGCCTATGATTAGGAAGTTAGGCATCTGTACAGGATGTGTTCCTAGAGAGATTCAAGGTCATTTTAATAACATACTAGAGCCCTGGTAAATATAATAGGAAAGGGGACTCCTGACAGCTTTCATGTTTAAATTTATGCTACAATTATGTATCATTGCAACAAAAACATCCATTCCCTACAAATGCATATTTAAATATAGAATCAGCACGCCAGCAAAAAAAAAATCCGCATTTAAGTATTGATAGACTCAAAATTGTTAACAATAATTAATAATAATACAAATAATAATAAATGTACCAAAAATAGCTTCAAATATACACATAATTAAGCATTATGAACAGGATATCTGCAGACTTGAAAACATAAAATTAAAAAAAAGGATTTTTAAAAAAAATGGAAACTTAAGAAATGAAAATAAGAAATATACTTAAAGAAAAGGAAATAATAAAAAAAAAAGAATGTACAACGCACAAATAAATTTAATCAGCTTATTTCTTAAGCAATTAGAATATTTTTACAAGTAAATTATCCATTTAAAATTTCTGTAATAAAAATTTTTTTAAACTTTCTAAGTTTATATAAGAATATTATCCTTAGAAAAACGTGATTATTTTACTTGAATAGTATGCTTGATGAAATTAAAAAAATCCATGATTAACATTATCAACATGCATGAATTTTAATACAGAATAACATAATATTTTAATTTCTTTTGAAAGTTTATTTTTAAAGCACAATATATAGATACATATCATACATAAAATGTAGTCTACACGCACGCACACACGCACGCACACACGCACGCAAGCACACATATATATAATCTTCACTGGCGCAAGCGCCTGATGGCCAATTGGCTAGCGTTCTGGCCATTGGTACTACGGGCTTCAGGTTCGTGGTGTGGATGTTTATTAGTGGTTCGGAATCCGAGTTAAACTGCAGGCCCCAGTCTAATTAGCTTAAAGTGTGCACCAAATGACCGTAGAACGACAAACCAAATCATTGGCGCAACAGCCCCATGATGCACCAAGGCCGTCTGCCTACTGGACCGGCAAATTTCGAGACAGGAGATATGTTTTTTACAAAGTAGGGCTGTCAGTCCTACGCTCTACAGTCATATTAGACCTACGGTTTAAGGTAGATTCCGAACCACTACAAACATTCAAGGCCCCGCCAGGACTCAAACCCTTGATATCGGGCACCAGAACGCAAGCCACTCGGCCATTAGGCATGTATATATATAGTTTCAAATAGTTTATAGAATAGATATAACTCAATTATATCATGATGAAAACAAAAATTTTAATGAATTTAAATTTAAAAAAAAGTAGGCATGCATGGAGTATTTTTTACTGTTAATTGTTGAAAGTCGTCTACATTCACGAACTTTATCGTGAGAATTATGGAAAAAGAAACAAATTTTTTCATGAAAAATAGTGTAAAGAATTCTAATAAAAGAATATTAAACTAGGTATGTATATTATAGAAATAATTTAAATTTATAGTTAGTGTGAAATTGTAGAATAATGACGCATAATAGTTATCTTTGAAAAGAAATCCAATTTTTTTCATTCCAATATGAAAGATTTTCTGAAATAAAATACAGTTTCCTGCTATAGAATTACTATTGACTGACACGAAAAAATAGTTTTAAAATCTCCCGTATAATTTCATGATGAAAAATTTATTTCCTTCTCATACAGATATAAAGGTAATCTAATAAGCACAAAAAAAAATTCAATTTTTTTGCAGCATTTGACATAACAGAAAATTTCCTATCCATTTAGAAGTTAAAAATACACGAAAAAAAAAAAAAAAAAAAAAAAAAAAAAAATTTATCGCCAATTTTGGTTGACATAAAGCAAGTTAAAGATAAAATTAAAATTATAGAGATAAACTTCAAAATCGAAAGAACATAAAAGAATTCAGACAATGGCTTCATAAAAAAAAAATTCAATCCATGAAAACTACATTTCGGTTTAACTACCCCCTACGAAATATAATTTACTCATATTGAAAGTTTTCTTCTGTTATTATAGAATGATATTTCTAACGTAAAAAAAATTATGTAAGCCGTTTTATTTGAAAGTGATATAAGTCAATTTATTGAGTTATTTTGAGTTTGAGGTCTTTCAAAGTTCTCGTTCGTGGGGGAACAAACTGAAAATTTCTTTTTTGTCGAATCTAAATAATTCATATATCATACTATTGACTACGTTATTGGACATATGTAAATGAAGACATTCTTGTTTATAATTTAATTTTTTCTAAAATTAGATTTGTACCATTTAAAAAAAATTATGGCATCTAAAAAATGCTGCTTGTAAAATGAAGAGTAACTAAAGCAGGGACCACGGATCATCACTGCTTTTCTAAGAAAACTAGGTACGCCATACGTCACTTATAAATGGAAAAAGCCATATTATAGTTAACTTTTTGCACATTCAGATTTTGATGAAAGATTAACATATACAACATGATTCGGTTCTAGTTTAACAAAACAAAAAACAAAAAAAAAAAATACTTTACTCAAAAATATTTTCAAAGTATTCTGATTTAAGACCAACAAAAAAATCTTTTTTTTTTTTTGTCAATAACAAAATAGTTAATTATGCCAATAGTTAATTATTTATTTCTTCCATTTTCTTAGTCTCTATCAAGGCATAAGCCATTGGCAAATATTTTAAATGTCCTTATTAAGACCTTAAATGTTTCATAAGATTTTCCCAAAATAGGATCCTTATTTAAAATTGCATTTCGTAAGTCGTTGAGATTGTTCTTAAATAATGCAATAAAACGAGCAAGTTTATTTGGATAAATCTATATTGCTTTCAGACTTGAATATTAAAAAATCGACAAATAGAAACCATTTACTTGTCACTTTTTGGATTGCTTACAACAAAAACACTCACTAATTCGTCAGTGCAACAGCTTCTGGTGCAACAGCCCCATGGTGGGCCAAGGCCGTCTGCCTACAGGCAGATTTCGAGAACGGGAGAAGTTTTTTCTTTTTATGAGGCAGGGATATCAGTCCTATGCCCAACGCTCTACAGTCATGTTAGACCGGGGCTTACAGTTTAATGTGAATTTCGAACCACTACAAACATCCATGGCACCGACAGGACTGGGACCCGAAACCTGTCGTACTGAGTGCCAGACATTCGGCCATTAGGTCAATACTAACTAATTATATACATTAATTACTGATTTAGTAAATCAATGTAGTAATTAAAGTTTATGTTCTTTATAACACACATATATATATATATATATATATTATACAGTTTTTTCTGTGTGTGTGTATTGCCCGCAGTTTTTACAAGCCCGTGAATCCCTGAACTAAGACATCCCAAACTCATAAATATGACTGAGCAATAAAAATAAAATAACAAAACTCACTTCCTCATTGTTCTAGCTATTACTTTGTTACGTGCTCTCATTCAAGTTTTAGATTAACGGCGCAGTTTTTATTTTGCTATGAATAAGGCTCCTTTCTGAATGGGAATGAGCAATGAATTAACGAAATAAAAGGGGAAGCATCCTGTTATTGTGAAAGCATACATGGAATGCCATGAAACAAAAAAAGAAGTACTGTACGCTATTGCATAGGTACAACATATGCAATTAGACCTACAGGTACCGTATTTCCCTCCAAAAAAATCCCTTCATAAAAATGAGAACGTTAATTTTTATGATGGAATTAATTGCAGTTAAAAATATACTTTCTTTTTTATTTAATATGCATATACATAATTTTTTTAAAGTATAATATAATAGTTGAGTCAATAAGGAATAAAAGCAGTCATTAGTTTTAATGGAAAATAAAGCTTATAATGATTTAAAATTCCCTATTGTAGAATTATTATTTCTTTAATTGTTACTAAAAATAATTTCTAATTTTTTTTATTTTTGTTTAGTCACACGGATTAAACAAGATTCGTGAAAAAAAACAACGAAATTTTGGTGCAATTATTTTTAATGCAAATTGAAACTAAATATTTATTATTATTATTATTATTCATAATTGTACCTCGCGTCAACATGATACGGATACGAACTTTGGTCCATTTTAGCCTTGTAACAAACATTCAGCCAAACAAATTAACTACACAGAGCAGAAATATACTATGGACGCACATCTTCTAATGGAATACAAGAACATTTTAGGATGGGTGATATATTCCATGGACATGTAAAGCGTGATACTAAAATTTATCCTTTAACAATATGAATTTGAATTAATTGTAGCTAAAACATTGATTAAAAATTAAAATGAAATTCGAAGTAGTAATTATAAAAAAATTTAGTTGATAAATAAACAAAGTTTCTTTGATTTATAAAGTTTATAAAAAAAAATCACAGAATATTTTCATTAAAACTGAACGTATAATCTAAGTGCGATCAAACTTTCATTTTTTTTTTTCCGACCGCATTTAGAAAAACTGAACGGCCGGGTTTGTACATAGGCAAAATTAACGACAACTTTAAAAAAATTTTTAATAAATAATATACAATCCAAAAAAAAAAAAAACAATGACAAATACTAAAAAAATATCCTTACAAAACAATCTTTTTTTTTCTTTTTATAAGAAGTGGAAAAATGGAGAAATTATTGAAAGAAAATTATAAGAAATATGGAGAAATTATTGAAATATCATGGTGAAATTATTGAAAGATTAAGAAAGAAATTGTAATTACTGAAATAAGAAATATTTCAATGGAGATTAGTATTTAAATAAAAAAAAATACCATTTTCACACTTTTTAATGTTTCTATATAATCATAATTTCAAAATAAACATATTAAAATAAATACGTATAAATAGGAATATAAATACTTTCTACAGAAATAAGAAATCTACAATTGGACGCTAGACCGCTTTTTATTCATTTGTGTTTAATCTCCAATTGACAGAAAAACACAAAGAAAAAATAAACATGTAATGCAAACCATGCAAACCAAATGTAATCCGGTTCAGTTAAAAAAAAAAAAAATTGCCTAAATTTATGAATATTGTGCCGTATTCCTTTCATAAATCAAGTACTGCCCATATAATTGTTGATTTAGATAAAGTATATTTTTGTTATTGATTTAATAATACGTTTATAATTTATTATTTATTTCGTTTCATAATACGTTTCCATATTTCTACATTAACTTTTAATAAGCAGGTACGATATTAAGGTGAGGTGATTCTTGTTAATACTTTAACTTTGAATATTGCGAAAAAAATCAACCTAATTATACGTCAAAAGAAAAAAAACTTATGTTTAAAAATGCTTATGTTTGTTAAATAAAAATAGAGGAAATATTTAACAAATCCAGTTTGCTGACATTAGAAAAATTAAATGATGTTCATTGTTGACTTGTATAAATTTATAATAATAATTATTATACTAATTTATAATATTAATATAAATTTAAAAAATATAATTATCAATAAAGATTTTAAGAAATCAAAATGTAAAAGGCAAGAATAAACTCATTACACATATGCCATTCCCAATCCAAATAAAATCATTACATAGCTAATACTTTTCGAAATGACCATCTCCAAATTGTAAAATCTAGAAATTAACAACAACGACTGATCTTCAGTGTCCGGCGGTGCGGGACTGACACCCCCATGAGTAGACTATTCGTAGAAGTGAAAGCGGGCAGCTTCTGTTGTGATGGAGACCCCGTAGGTAGAAATCTGACTTGGCTCCGAGTCGCTGAACAAGGAGGGCAGTGCTTTCCCGAAGGACTTTTAAGGATAAAACTATCCCGCATTTGCGTATCGTATGGGAGAAAACGGGGCCTGAATGGCTGAGTGGCTAGCGCTCTGGCGCTCGGTACCACAGGTTTCGGGTTCGAGTCCCGGTGGTGCCATGGATGCTTATAGTGGTTTGGAATCCACTTTAAGCCGTAGGTCCCGGTCTCATATGACTGTAGAGCGTTGGGCGTAGAGCTGACAACTCTATCCCGTAAAAAGAAAAACATCTCTCGTTTCGAAATCTACCAGTAGGTAGAAGGTAGGTAGAATCTCCGCTCTAATGCTCATCAGCGACACGTGTTGCCACGAGTCGGTCGAAATGTACAAATAAAAATAACATGAAATTATTCTTAAATGGTTAAAAAATATAGTTCATTTCTAGTTAGCACTCATATCTATTTAGAAAAATAACTTTCATTCTATTTTCGTACATGTTTTTTTTTTTTTCTTTTTTTCTTAATGTAACCGTAAAGAAAACTGCAACTTAAAAAAAAAAAAAAAAAAAAAAAAAAAATATTACGTAAGATTCGCAATTCAGCAAAAAAAATAGTTGAATTTTTTTTTTTTTATAAAATGGCGCAACTACTTGTTATTGAATGCAGACATAGCTCAACGAAACATTTTCATTATTGCTCAATGTATACTTTTTTGTATCTCTTGCACTTCAATGTATTGATTATTGATTTTTTTTTTTTCGAAAATTCGCGACCTATATTAGATTTTTATGAATAAACTTTTTCTCTGAACTACAATAATCTACAAGCATCCAAGCTTCCTGATGACCATTTGACTAGCGTTCTGGCCATTGGTACCACAGGCTTCAGGTTCGAATCCTGGCGGTGGCGTGGATGTTTACTAGTGGCTCGGAATCAACGTTAAACTGTACATCCCTGTCTAATTAGCCTAACGTGTGCTCAAAATGACCATAGAACGACAAACTGAACCTTCGGTTCCAAAATGTTATTTATAAATTAGGTTTGAAAATATAACAGAATGTCTGCATCGTTAAAAGCAAATATTGTCAAGTAGTTTTAAACATGTAATAATTTTACATCAGGAGAAACAGAAATCAATTAATCAATTTACTATTATTAATAATCGGATCCATATATTAACAACAGAAAAATTTTATTCACAATTTTTTTTTTTTTTAAAAACTAGATATTACTTTTTTCTGTTATACATATTTTTAAAGAAATAAACGAAATTTTGCTTCATATTTAATTTTTAATTTCACAATTAATTTCTCATTCCACATTAAGTTAATTTGCGTTAGAACAATAGGGGGAGGGGGTCCCACCAATAACACAGTGCCCTGAACAACCACCAACACACAAGTAAAACTGTCTCCTGGAGGGACTTTTAGGCATAACTTTGCGTAAACCTAGAAAATTCCTACCAGTTAGCATGATGCTGAAAGTACGCTATAACAAACATCAATGACTTTCCTGGTTACTGAAAGCAGTGCTACAATTAATGACATTAACGGATTCAAAGGATGAATAACATGGTGAAGTGATATTTATTTACATATGTTAATCCAAGGTAATATGGATAAACATATCATGTAGTAACAGGGACAATGCCAACAAAATCCTTATTCGCTTTTTAAATACGGAATAAATATTATTAAATTAAAATTCTCATTTATTAAAAAATAAGATTCTGCACATTAAAAATTATATTTAATTTAATTTTTAATAAGAAACACTTGAGAATGTATTCATTTCTGACAAAAACAACATTGACAGTTTTTATTGAATTATTTCGGTTCATTACTTAGTCATTACAGAAATTCAACACAATTTTCGTAAGAGTCAATACAGAAAAACACTTTTTCCTAGATGTAATTAAATTTGGAAAAAATAATTAGCAACCGAATGACTTTCAACAATAATAAATGAAAAATCATACCAGAAAAAAAAAAAAAAAAAACTTATAAGAGGTTTTCGAAATTAAAAATTGCAAAAGTTGTTCTTAGAAAGTTTTGCAATTAGATTTTAACGAGAAAGTTAATTGGGTTAATTAAATTAAATTATTAATTAAATTAGTTAATTAAATTGTTAATTAAAGTTAATAACATTTCTTTCGTTGTCAGCTTACGGAAATACAATACAGGCAAGGATCTTAATTGGAACTCAAGTAAAGCTTTTCTAGAAGAAAAGATACAGCTGCCCTATACACATCGACGGTGGTAAACAGCTCGTATTTGAAAGTTAGCACGATCAATTTACATTTCTTATACATCTTAGTGAAATTATAATTGAAACACTAAATCATTCAGTTTTTCGGATGTAAATGGGGAAAGTATGTTTAAAAATTCAATATTAATTAACAAAAATTTTGAATTGGTTGAGATAATTTTCAACAACAAAAACAAAAGGTATTTTAAATCTACAGTAAATGCTTTCATGCAATGAAACGAAAATATTTTAAATTGTCACAGGTTTTTTGGTTCGAATCCGGCGGTGGCATGGATGTTTGTAGTCGTTCGGAAACCACTTTAAGCCATATGTCCCGGTCTAGTATAACTAGGGCGTTGCGCGTACAACTGACAAGGCTGACGACCCTAACCTGTAAAAAGTCAGCGTCACGGAGCCAAGTCAGACTTCTACCTACGGGTGAGAAGAGAAGGACGAACGAGGCAAGATACTAAACATCCCAAACGCCATTGAGTCACCTCGTTTTTTGAAACAGTCGTCAAGGTCAAAGCATTGCCCCCCTTCTTCACCATCACGGGGCCAAGTCAGACTTCTACCTACGGATGCTCCATCTCAACAGAAGCTTTCTCTCCTTCCATGAGACCATACGGGTTCTTGAACTTGGTCTAGATGTTGCTGTCTACCAAGTGGGATAAGAAACAACAAATATTCTAAATTATTAAAAAAAAAAATTATATACTTTTATATGTGATTTCTAAATTTGTTTTTGTTCATCTAAAGATAAGATATTTCATTTTAGTTTATATACTAAATCTGGACAAATTCCTTTAACTAAATAACTTTTAATTAAATAACTTTTTAATTTTGCAAAGTAACGAAAATTTTTTTTCTTTAATGACTGTTAAAAATATAGCAAAGGAAATGCCTTAAAATTATCTTTGAATGACCGTTCGTTGAAATGCAATTTAAGCAATTCGTGGGAGTTCAGCGATAGATTTCAGATGAAGCCATTTAGCTCCCAAACTCTGACGGAGTCATGCGTTTATGGTAAGCGGTCAATTACTCACGGCGTAAACTTAGCATTTTTATGGCGGCGGAGGGCTTTTAAAATCGCTGGAATGTCCGAATAAATCGTAAAAGTTAAACGGATATTTATCAACGAAGTTCTTCGCAATGCCATTAGAAATTCAAATGTGGAGGAATTCGTGAGTTGCGGTTTAAGTTTCTATTTCTTGGTCCATCGTTTATTGATTATTCTTTCTTTTTTTTTTATTCTCAACATCCTAAACGTTTTTCTAGATTTAGAATAGTGCCTGTAGATCAACAAGCTTTTAGAGATTTTATTTCTTATCATCGTGTCTTGTATGTTGTAATCTTCTTCAATAGAGGTTACCGACAGATAATCTTGTTATCAAGTAAGATATTGACTGTTTTCTTAAATAGTTTACATGATCAATTTAAAATTGTTACAGTAGTTTATGGATATAAAAAAGTAGACTAAAAATATAATCTACGTTACGTTTCTATCATAAAAAAAAAGATGGAGATGGAGATAGAAGATGCTTTTCTTATTATAAAATAAAGATTGTTAAATTAACTACATTTAATTTTTCTTAAAAATAACTTTTAAATAAAGAATTAAACAACCAAAGGGGAAGGTATTTTTCCCACTATTTCAGGAATTATAATTGGTAGTGATAATGAGATATTTCCTAAAATAAATAGCACACAATTTGTAAAAAAAATTTCTATGTTCATATGTTCTTTTCATAGTAAAATTTTTCCACGAAGAAGAAGAAAAAAAGATTTTAAGCTATTATTTAATTTTCATTATCAACCAATATTAGTGATAAAGTTGAGTAAATTTTAGAAATATTATTGATTTCAATAAAAAAAAATTGACCTTAGCGATCAGTAAATCGAATCTAACATAACAGATGACAAAAAAATAAGTTTAATAAAATGAATTTTGAAAATCTGATATTCGGTCTTCGTTATTTACAGAAATAACGGAAGGCATGATAAAGTTCAAACAAAATACATTATTGGTTCGGTTTGTCGCTCAACGGTCATTGTGTGCACACTTTGGGCTGATTAGACCAGGACCGACTGTTTAACGTGAATTCCGAACCACTCCCCAACATCCATGCCCCCGCCAAGATTTGAATCTGAAACTTGTGGTACCAAAGGCCAGAGCGCTGGCAAATTGGCCATCACTTCGCAACAAAGTGCATGAATAGTGGGAAACATTTTATGAATATGAATTCCAAATGATAAACAAGCTGTATTTCAGAATTACATACTCCTCAGAATTAGATCGATCTAAAGCCCAAAGTAGTGGAATATGTGGGTAATATCTGGTAACGTTGTATTATATATTGAAGAAATTGCACTTTTGGGATTTTGCAATAAATCATAGACCACTTTGCAAAGATAATATCAAGGAAACTGTATACTGAGAAGATCTCAGCAGTAACCAAATTCCTAGAGTACATGTTACCAATTAATCAAGACTTGTTTTCATTCGACTAAACAGCTCTAGTACAAATAAAGTCCAGCATCCAAATAAACCCAACAGGAACACAACAGAAAACCTGTCATCCATCCAAAACTTCAACACCCAATTTCTGCAATCAGTCAAGAACACCAGTCTCACTGTCTGCACGCGCCTTTTCTAATGAGAGGTGCACGAGGCCGAGCCCCTAGTGGTACACATCTAGGCAAGAGAGGGGACAGAAACTCCACCGCCAGCAGTTAAGTTCAAGGGGTGCTCTTCCTCACGTGGTTTTTCCGGTTGTCATCCTCGCCGGGGAATGTCTCGATGAACAAAGGGTCCCTTCTCCGGAAGAAATTGGCCGGGCACCAGGGACCTTCGTCGAGGTACCTAAATTTATTTTGGCCGCTGTCAGCAAGGTCTGGAGGGGCGCACAACAATCGTGAACCCAACCAGCCGAAGTGGCAAGGAATCAGATACTCCAAGTACGTATTTATCATGCCTCATCGTCAGGTTTTGTTCCTCCTTTTCTTTTTCCTTTTCGCTTGCTCCGGTTAGCTATTTTGCTCAAAGACAAGCACGAACTTCATTCAAAGCAGATATTGAAGTTCTTAATGTTTCAGGAGGTTTTCTTCAAATTAAATTTTGATACTTTTTGAGATAAGGAACATAAATCATTTTTATTTCGGCACGAATTAACAGAAAAATTATAACATGTAGTCCTTCATTATAGATACATTTCATAGATAATATATTCACCATAGATAATATTTCATTAAATTATATACTTCAATTTAATGAAATATTATTTGATATTTCATGATTATTTTATGAAATGTTATTTGATTTTTTATTTGATCAAGAAGCAATTTGGCAATTAGAAATCGGTTCGTTGGATATGTAAAATAAACAAAAGGTTTTATATATAAATTTGTAAAGAAAATATAAAAATTTGAAATATTTACATAAAAAGCAAAAGCTATTAAAATCGGGCCTAGAGAATGTTATTTACATTTTCCAAAGAGCACTTCTAAAAAAACACAATTGTAAATATACACACATAATCATGACACTAAAATAAACAACCCCATGAACCAATGTATTCTACACAGATAATTTAAAAAAAAAATTAAAGCGGAGAAGGAGGAGTAGTTTTAAGTTTTTTTTTTAAAAACCGAAGAAAACTTTTACTCAAAAATTTTTTTATAAAAACAAGAACTAACTATCAAAACATAACTAACTAGCGTTGGCATAACTATCAAAAACAAGTATAGAGAATATTATTTACATTGCTATAGTGCATTTCTGAAAAACAAAGCAATCGTACATATGCGCATAAATATGAACTAATGTATATGTACTATATATGTACTATATACATTGGACTATATATATTATTGATATTTTTTTAAAAAAAACTGGGAGAGAGAGTTAAGAGTTTCTTAATCAAAAATTGTTGAAATTTTGGAAAAACTGCAAAATAGCTCGGAATTTTTAAAATGTTGTAAGACTGGAGCTTTTTTTGATTAACAATTACTTTCTACATAGTGTATATAGTCATTTTTCTTTTTTTTTGTTGTCATATTTTATCCTCAGCATACCAACCTGGATTTGATATATACATTACAGCAGTGAAACATGTCATTCAGTACGTTGAGTTATTGCATATAAGCCTACACAATTGTTTTCAGCACTGAATGTTTACAAAATGAATAAAGAAGTGGAGAAAGAAACACTTGTGAGAAGGAAAATAATTTCAACAAAAAATTATAAAATTTTATAGCTCTGCTGTGAACTAAATGAAATAATGAACAAGAGGTATTTAAAACATGCTATTGTTCTTAGAACCAACAATCTGACTTACCACAGTATTTATTAATCGTTTCAGAAAAATTCTTGACAAGCGACACATATAATCAGAATATTGAATATACTTTCGATAAACTAAAGGAAGCAATGTATGATGAATGATTTCAAGCAATTAAATGACAAAATAAATGTATTAATAATAAAAATATGCAATGAAAACTGTTTATCAGACATAAGAATGTAATATCTCTTCGATGCCTGTGGTTGTTTTTGCCTGAAATCCCTTCCCTTCATTTTATTCTTTGGGAAGAAATTAATTTGTTTGGAGACCTTATAATAGTCAATTCCCCGTAGGATATTCAACGGACAATTGTATTTTGATTTTCCGTAACCATTTATTTCGTAAATCAATGTAGAGAGACAAGGAAACGTATAGTCAATGATGCCCATCAGCAAGCGTACAAGATGTCTTTGTTTGGACAAAAAAGAGCACCAACGTGTTCATCCCGCAGTTCTACAATGGGTCAATAGGGCGTTGTGACAGATCAGGAAGGAAATGGCATATCAGAAATTGTCTCATTGAATATCAGGTGTCAAATTGAACATGGATCATTTAGTGATTTCTGTCACATCGTATTTCGGTTCTATGCCAGCAAACGTCAATGAATGTAAACATTATTCACACTAACCTGGAGTGTCAGAAATCCAGAGGAAGTGAAAGACACTTTTTGTATTGATCGGAAACTCGATGGAATAAATTTGGAATGTCCATCCGTGTTTAAATTTCCAACACAGACCCACCAAACACATTATAATGTGTTCTTAATTTTTCACTCCATTAATGTTGTTTAGGAATGTTCAATGATCTGTATCACGTTAAAAATAAAAGACTGATATAACAAAAATTTGAAAGACACACATTAGTAATGCTTTCAAAAAATTTGTACGGAATTAAATCTGTCTGTCATTTTTGATAAGTATTTAAGAAATAGATTATTTTAAAAAAATTATCATTACATTTTTAAGAGAAAATAACTTAATTTATTTGTATTTGATATTAGACTATGCACACGAAAAATAAATTACGGATTATAATTTATAATTTACCGGCAACTTCAAATATAAAAAAAGAATATTTATTAATTACAAGTATATTTCTAAATAAAATTTTCATTCTAAGGAATTTTGATAATTCTTATGAAGAGTATGGGAACAATTTGAATAGAATACACAGTTTCAGTACACAAACATTTATCTGGCTTTGGTATCAAATATGAAAGAAAGTTATTTCATAGACAAATAGACTCGAAACAAATAAAAATATATTTTCTTTTTCGATATATGAATATTTTTCCAACTAAAACCTATTTACAAATTTTCTAACTTTTACAATAAGATTAAATTACAAACACATTTTGTTTCCATATTTAATAACATTTTTAAAAAAATTTGTTACATTATATTATCGGGTTTTTTTTTTAAATAATCCGGAAAAAAAATGGTTAAATTATTAATTTTAAAAACCCAATATGAAGGCCATTTTTATGGGATTTTTTTCATATTAAAATCTGATCAGTAAAAAATTGCTAAGCAGTCTACTTCCTGATCTATTATACACAACAGACAGTTAATGTGACTGACATATTTAACTATTAGTGAGTGAATTGGACTAAATACTAAGCGAATAAAATAAGACATAAAAATATAAAAAATCGTATAGAATTGTATTTGTTTTATCATCATCATTATAAATATATAATGTTTTTAAAATATATAGTATTGGTATCACTTGTAAAAAAAATTGAAACATAAATACAAAATAAACAAAGAAAAACCATTTTATTTAAATAAAATGAAAATGAACCGGAGACATTTTCTCTACTTCCGGAGAAAAATCTACGATTATAAATTTTCTTTCTCTCACAGATTAAAGTTTCATCGTCTTCCTGGTATGTATTTTATTTTACCGACACTAATAAAAAAATTCAGTTCTTAGGAGAAAACGCAGAGAAGAGCAGCATGTGAGCGACTTCTCATTTGCCTTTAGACGATTTTACGCATTCCACGATTTTCATGGAATAGAAATAAATAATCCTGCCATGAATTATTCATTAGATTTAATAAAGGTAGTGGATTCTTGAGTGCGGCGTAACAGTTGATTTCTTTCCTGCGTAATAGCTTTTTGTTTACAAGTACCTTGCCGCTTTATTACACAGAAGAACGATTTTTAAAATTACAATTACATAAAGAATTGGCGATATTTATCGTATTTTTAATCGTGTATTAATGGTATTTATCGTTTGTTTATTAAAAACAAAGAATCTCAACCTGTATTCGTACGAATAAATAATTTTAAAATTCTGAAAATTACTTAAGTAAATTTCTGACAATCATTTTTGTTTCTTCGTTAAATAAATGTGTATTTATAATAAAAGAATTAATTTAGAAAGTATTTTCATTGCTTTTTAATGCTATTCTTTTGTTCTTTTCCGAGAAATACAAATGCAAAAATTATATGACTCTAACGTATATGTGGCAACAGTTATTCCAGCGCATCAGCAGCGACCTCTATAAATAGAACGAAGAACTGACTGATGTGGTTGGGGTCGAAAGTCTTTAACCGAACTATAATGCAGGTACTTTTTATACTTTATCATAAGATATATTTGAAAAAAATATTCATTTTTGCAATAATAATTATCGTTAAGACACGTAATATTTTACCAAATTTATAAAAATTACACAATTTGTAATTTTACTGTATAAAATGATATAGTATAAACTATTTTTTAAAACAAACAATCTCTAAAATCTATGGAAAATAAAAGAAATCAAGTCTTAGAAAAGTGCATGTAATAAAGTAAAAAGAGATTAAAATTAGAAATGAATAGGTTTAAAAATAATTACAGTTTTATCTTCCGAAACAAATAATATTATTATAATTAAAGTTTTAACTGTAAAATATTCTGTTAAAATTCCCAGTAAAATAAACAAAATTAAAAATGAATTAAAATTTGAATAAAAATAAAATAAAAATTCGAATGATTCGAAATTTTCTTCAGTTGAAAAATTCGGGAAATTTGTTTCTTCCTACTTTTCGAAGTAAATACGCGAAAAGACCCTACAGGAAAAATGTTTACGACTTAAGGTAAAAAGAAAATAAATAAATAAAAAAAATAATAATAATAGAATCCAAGCAAAGCGATGATTTCATCCCAAACCTGTTTCAGCTACTCTCCTTTTTTAACTCTGCCGACAATAACAACTACTTACAAATTTTTTAGGAAGCGGTACATGCGAACAAAAGATTTAACAACATTAAATCTTTTCCTGATTGCAAAATCTCCATTGCTTCAAGCTCCAATTATTGAAAGTGACCGAAGGCGTTTTTTTTTCGTCTTCGAAGCAGATATCTACATGCATCATGAATCATTTGGGACTTCGCAAAATACTTCCGAAAGCATTTACACGTGTTCACTAAATTTTTTTTTTTTTCATGTTTACTTTTTAAAAATAATTCTAAATAACAAGAATAATTTCTAAAAAGTAAACATGAAAAAAAAAAAAAAAAGAATATAAAAGTTGTTATTTCGAATTACTACAGAAATGCAAAGATACAGAGATACACAATTTATTACTTAAGCATACTATTGAAGATCGACAGTAGTTTTTGTTCAATTTGATGTATGGTTATTTTATTATACAACGGAATATAAAATGATTACAAGAATCATCCAATTCAAAATAGGTTGCAATTTTTATGTGTTCTTCAAAGGACTAAGGATTATGTAAAGGTGATAAAAATGATTCTAAAAAATAAATTTTCTGAAAATAGCAAAAATGGCTAATTTTCTGAAATGGAAATTTTAATAAATTTGAATACTAAAGTTAATTCAATTCCAAATTATTTTGGAACAGAAAAAAAATATATATCCTTAAATCACAAATATCCTTATGCATACTAAAAAATAGTTCAAATAATTATATATTTTGTTGAAGAACTTAATTATTTAGTACGTTTTTAAAATTTGTAAAAATAAATTTTCTAATTATTGATTAGAATATAAAAAAGTTAAGCTTAAGATTAAAAAAAAAAAAGAACGTCAAACTAGGAATTATATAAATATATTCATCAAATATAAGGCGTTTTTAAAAAAGTTTTCTATTACAAGAAATCTTAAAAATTCGTTTTGAAAAAAAAAAATTAAGAAGTTAAGACTTTCAAATGTAGACTTTAAAAATATATTATAATATATAGGCTTTAAATTTTCTTTTAAACTTTTACTTTCGCGTCAAAAACATTATAACTTTGTTATTTATTTTTAAATAAATGTACGAAAATTCTCAACATTTATATGGAGCTTTATTTGAGTTAAAGCTAATAAAATGTTATTATATTTTAGAGTAGCTTTCATTATATCTCACAAATAAACAACTATTGATAAACAATTAAAACTAATACTAACCAGAGCATCTACACAATCTAAATTGCTTAATCAATTAAGCACTTAAATATTCAGAAGTTTTCCCAATAACGAATAGAATCTTTTTTTTTTTAAATTCCGTAGCTACGTCTTATTTTTTTACTTCGTCAACAAACATCTAATGAATCAGCATTTAAATACGCATGTAATTGCAATCGCATTGATCATTTTTTTCCCGCCCTTTATTTCACGGGATCGATTGCAGCGTTCTTATTTCCAGTGTCACGACATTTAATGTTCTAAATCGAACAGAATACGAAATCGCAAGGGATAAATACAGAAAGAAAATAGTTTGGGGCAAGTGATATGGGCTTTTAATTACTGTTCCGCTGTTCTTTCGTTCGATTCGAAAGATGCAGGAACAGGTGCAATTTTGGTGGAGGAAATCAATTTTCCTTCGAATCGTGTTGTTCGTGATGCATGTTTTCCCATTTCTCTTTTTGCTTCTGTATTCTGTGCACTGCTCACGTATTTTTGACAGTTGCACATGGAATTTTCTCTTTCGAATTCTTTCTTATTAATTTGTAATGAATCAAAGCGAAGTGATCAATTACTTTAATGCACAGTTTTCTGTGGGAATTATAGAAATTTTAACTTTTATAAAAAAAAAATTGACTGGATAAAGTACTCAATCATTTTAAATGAAATTTAAAAAAAAAAATCTAATAATCAATGTGAACTTTTGCTACAATTAATGAAAATGCAGGAAGTTAATGATACATTTTATGATGGCAATGACGATGTTGTAAATTACGAAAATATTATTTACGTTGACAAGACTTTACAAATGACACATAAGTACTGTTTAAATTTCATTGTTGAGCCATTAATAATATAATTAAACGATTTTAACGTTAAATGTTCTTTCAACAACGCGATCTGATATTGTTATTCTTTTTAAAATAGAATGAGTTTTTGAAATTCAAAAAGGAGTGAAAAAAATATTAAATTTTGATGAGAAGAAAAGCATATCTAAATTTATTGCAGTATTAAGTCGATTCAAGTCAACCATTTTAACGCGATTGGTCCAGTTTATCGCTGGAATCGATCGATATGTATCATAACCATTAAATACATCTTGTATCAATAATAATTCCTAAATTTCTATAGTAATTATATGACTTCTAATTTGAAAGGATCTGACATTAATTGCACGGATTATAAAGCACCAAATGATGAATGCTAGAATTGGTGAGGGAATATTAATAATGCATCTGCTATCAATAATGCACGTGAAAATTTCCTCTCAAGAGAGCAGATGTTCGAACAGCGTTCTAGCATATGGTAGGCAACATCCCCTATTCCCTAGTAATGCCCTAAATAAGCAGGTGCAACTATATGATAGATATAGAATTGTATATACGAGAAGTATTTTTTTTATTTGTCGCATGAGCTTACTAAAATAAAATAAAACTAAACTTTATTTTTATAGTTAATTTATTTATTCAAAACACATCGATGGCTGATGGTAACATCAAATGATATGTTTCTTTCAGCAAAAGTTATTACTTCTTATTTTTTTTCCAGGTTAAAAAAAAAAAAATATTACAAAATTTTTGAAACTTATGACGAAATTTATCTGAAAATGAAATTTGTAGTGACGAATCATTTCCAAATCATGTAATTTATTAATAGGAAAATATTAATTCAATTAAATGTAACTGCACAGAAAATAGTTCCTAAAACTGAACATTAGGGCAAAAAGTATTACGGGGAAAAAAAAAAAAAAAAAAAAAAAAAAAAAAATTTATTACAAAATATGCAAAAATGCAATATAAAATGTAAATATAATATGTGGAGAAAAAAATTGCAAATAAGTATTTTGTCCAAATAATTAAAACTCTTTATAATATAAAGAATCTTAATCACTATTCACATTCTTAATCTTAATCACTTATCACTATCTCACTTGAATTTGCACCATATCCTAAAATATATCATTTTGTTGAATTACTTTAACTTTATTTTTTATGAATTTAGATAAACGGGGCATATTTTACTTTGTCCTATTTAGATATCTTACAATACGGTTTGAAATGTTATGAAAGAATTTTAATGAAATCATTTGAATTGAAACTATTTTCAAAACATGAATAAAATTTACTCAGCAAACGAAAATAAGTCAATTTAAAAAAAGAAATTAAAACTAAAAATTGCAAAAAATTCTGCAAATGTCTTATAATTCTTTTTATTTCACGCTATTACTTTTTATCACTATTATATTTCACACTATTACTAACTTATGTACACTTTACACTTATTTTTTTATAAATCTAAAAATAAAACACGGAAAATCTACAAAGAGCCTCTCAAAATTTATATTATAGTTATGTAAGGATTTAAATCAAACAATCGAGCATTTTACTTTTTTTTTCCACGCCTCACTAACTTCACACCTCATGAGCATTCCTCACAGTAACAACCACTGCATAGCGCATGAGCGTCACGCGTGATTTATTTAGCAAGCGCCCGGGAACAAATGAAACAGAAAGTACTAGTCGAATTACTAACTCCTTCCTCCTCCTACCCCCCTCTAAAGTCAACTGAAACGTCATAGCAGAACACGTTGCTGCATTATTTCTTAAAGTATTATATATTTAAAGAAAAAAAGGAAAATAAATAGTGATGTAGTTAGTATAGGGTTCATTTGGATGTCTTATGAAAAATCTTTTTTTTTTTTAAGTTCTATTTGAAGGAAGTAAAGTAGCAGGATATTTTTTTGCATAAAACAAGTGATATCATAATTCATAAATACAAATAATTTCCTTGTATACGTAATCAATGAAAAATGTATTGCTTTAATTGCTATTGATAGGCGAGTTTATGAAGATAGAACATATTAGTTTAGTTCAGTTCTTTTATTCATTCAATTTGTTCGATTTTTATTCTTTAAAATTAAATTAAATTATTAAAATGTATATAAATTAATGAATAACATAAAAGAAAACAAATTATAATCGTTTGAGCTGATATACAAGGTTACACATAAAATTTAGAATTTAATATAAGAACAAAATTCTAAAAAATAAAAATAATAATAGAATTCCAAACGATTTTCTTTTTTTGAAAATTGTTCTTGATCTTTTAGAACAATTTTACATTATTTATCACATAATTATTAGCTGTGAAAGAAATTTAAATAAACATTATGTATAAATAAGCTTGTGAAAAAAATGTAAAAAAGAAAAAAATTGAAAGTTGTCAAGGATACGAAAGTGATCAAGGGCACGAAAACCCCGTTACCCAAAACAATACTCAAAATTTTAAGGGTAAAAATTTTCTTCTTCTTTTAGAACAAAAAAAAAACCACTTATTTTTATAAACACTTATTAAAATAAAATGAAAAGAAAAGTCTAAACGAAAAATAAAATATTTATGCCAATTTTTAGTTTATATAATCTGTAATTATATAGTAAAAAAAATATTTTTATCCCCCCACCTATATAAATATAAACAAATATTATAAAGATTTTAAAATAATGATTGTATCAACAAAGTCAAAGAAAAAAAATTTTTTTTAAGTTTACAAAAGGCATAAAGACTAGAAACATAAAATGATTTCTCTTTAAAAGGTGAATAACATTTCAAATATGAATTCCAAATTTATCCTGGTTTTTTTTCTCCTAATAGAATGATAATTATGAAATAAAAAGTATATCATCATTTAGATTATTTTCGTAAAATGAATTTTATTTGTGAAAAAAAAAATAGCAAATGATTTAATGGACATTCCATTTGTCTGCTACGATATTCAAGGTCATTTACTAAACTATCAGAAAACTATTTTCATATTAATCAGGAACTTTCCAATATGAGGTAAATCACAAAAAAATAAAAAAAAAATAACGAATTTAAAACATGTCATACATTCAAGTTCAAAATCGATATATAACAAAATAATAATAATAATTTTTCATGTGCTTTTAATCAATATTCTTTTTTAAAATACAATAACAACCACAAAAAATTTGACGTCAAAGACAATTAACTTAACTCTAAAAGTAAAAAAGAATTATGGAAGCATTTCAACTTCCATTGTTATTTTACAGTTTAAAATAAGAATGCATGGGGAACACCTGATTCCAAACATTGGCTTCGTCTCAACTTCTGAAAGGAAGGGGGGAGAAAAAGAAAGAAAAAAAAAAAAAAAAAGGCATGCGCCTTATTCCTTAATGATGGGACTATTAAATTTATTTTGATCTCTGACTGCGTTCTTCAATGAGAGAGGAAAAAAAAAAAAAAAAAAAAAAAAATGACGAGGCCCAATGTCAATAAAAGAGTTGTTTTTAAAATAGAAAAATATGGACGCTCTCTTTCCGAAATAAACGGTACTGCTTCTGACAAGGACTTGTTACTTTAAATTAAGACTGAGTAAATTAAAGCGCTGCTGCCACAACAAAGGAAAATAATTTAATCAAGATTAAAGCAGACGATACAGTTCTTGAGAAGACAAGGATCGTTTATTATTTCGAATTGTTAGCTTTCAGAAAGAGTTAAGAAAGTTTATATTTACTAGCTAATTTTGTGCTTGGATATGACATTATAATGTCTTTATTTCGTATAAATATTTTTAATTTAAAACTTTTGAAATAACTTTTAAAAAATGAGATTTTTTTTTATTTGGCGCATTGGATGATAAATATATTTTTTCTACTAATAAAATATCAAATTATTATTTTTCTTGAATAATATGATATTTAAAAAAAAAAATCCTACCTATTTCTCTAAATTTATCATTATTTTTTTAATATTTCAAAACATATATTGAATAAGCAACACAAAAATGGCTTATAATGTATTCTTTTCAACATAAAAGGGCAAAGACCAGCTAAACAATTATCACATTAAATTTTATTTCAATTATTGTTATAATTTTTAATTAATATAATAAAATAATTTCGGCTGAAATTTATTTCAATTAATTTCAACTTGTAACATCTAATAACATACATTCATTTATTAACTTTATTATTTATTTATTTATTTTTCATAAATCCCTAACCATTTTAATCTGGAACATTTGTATCCATTTCAGTAATTTTATTTATATCAATTTAGAAATTTTAAATTGTAATGTTTATAATTAAAAAAATATTTCATGGCATATATAAACGTATTTGATAAAATATTTCATACATTAGAACATAAATTAACTTCAGTAAACTATGTAAACATTCTCTTTTGAATATTAGCAAATACACATATAATGATTAATCAAAGCAATAATTTTACATTTAAAATTAGCTTCAATTAAAAATTCCAGAAATCAAAAGTAGCAACTCACCAACCTAAACACAACATAAGTTTGATCAAAGTAGTAAAGTATGTACAGTATTAATCAAAAATATTACAAATTAAAATATTTTTAATTCATAAAAACATTTATATTATGCATTATTCATTCAAAAATTCATTTTTCTTTTTCTTTCTCTATGTTTTTGTTTCATTTAAAAGAACTATGATAAAATATTGCATTTTTTATTTGATCTATTAGATCTAATTCTAAACCTAAAATATTTATGATAAAGACATAAAAATATTGCTTATTTTTATATGGAATGAAAAATAGATGCAATATTTTCACTTAATTTCAATACCATTTATCGATGACAGTTGAAAGAACATTTTCAATTCATTACACATCATTAATAGAAAAATAAATATTAATATCTAGAATAAAAAAAACTCTTTCACTAATGAAAATAATACAAAAATATAGAAATAAAAATGCGTTATATTTAGAACCGTCTTAACCGTTATGTTCTCGCATGTTCTTTTCATTTTATAATAATAATATAAATGAGAAAATATACATAAATTTATAAGAAATATCTGTATTTCAAGATAATGTTGATTAGTTCCGTACTATGTTATTGAGATGGTACTGTACATACTTTAATAAAATGAATGATATAAAATAAATGGGACACATATATAAAAATATCATATTATAATAAAAATTGTTAGCTTACCTTGCTACCTTGAAGCCGGTCTTTCCAACTTTGCCCTCCCATCGGGCAGCACGCAAATCGATGTGGTAGTCCTGGATCCAACAAAAGAAGATTCTATCCAAATGACCTTCGTATCCGAAGAGGGACTCTGGTCACGGTCCTCTTTGGGGGTCTTTCTTTCACCCCTCGACTCCTCATCCTCCCACTCACTGTGGTAGATGCTCTGGCTGTAGGAATATCGTTTGAATTTGGGGTCTTTCCTCTTATCCTCAGTGGTGTCCGTAGATAAGTTATCGATGTCATCGCCCGTATCCGCCTGCGGTGAGGGCTCGTCCACATCTGGTACGATGCTGGCATCGAACAGTTCGCAAGTGTCCATGGACATGTTATTGATATCATCGCATGTGTCTTCACCTCCAGGTAACTTTATCAGGTCACCAGTATCCATAGAAACGGTAACAGCATCTGCACCAGTGTCATCCAAAGACGGAGGTTCCTCATGCCTACCGTCTTCAGAAGATGTTTGTCCAAAAGCGTCTTCGCCATCAAAGGACACGCCGTTTGCTTCTTCGTCTGTTGTAGCAGCACACCAAGATGGTGGAGAAGTCCTAGGAGAACTGGAGACACCACTGCTGGTGGAGGTTCGAGCTCTCCAGCCAAGGTAAGGTTCGCGGAAAGCTCTTGCAAGGGCAAGCGATAGAGCTGGTCCATCGGGTGACGATGAACCTCTGGACCAAGGAATGTTCTCGCGTGAAGATCTGAGTGAGTGGACAGGCCTCTTCAGACCACAAGAAGCCAAACTTGACGTGGATGAGGCTAAAGATTTAGCTGCGGCCCATCCACGTTTCTCTTTTTCATTGGATTTGAGAATGAACCCAGTTTTGGTTTTGTCGGATCGCTTATACCAGTCCGGTAAAGCCAGGCTTTGTAAAGATTTTTGAATACGTAGTTCATGCTCCGATTTAGCACGCCCTGAGTCATCCAAGTCTTCTCGACTCTGCTCAAAGTCAGAGTCTTCCACTGGAAGAGGATGGTCTTCACTGTCTGGCTCGTCCAAGGCACTAGTGCTTCGCCATTTATCCTCGTCTTCTACTACAGGTATATCTATTTCAGTCTCTAAATAACTAAGGCTTTGGCTGCGTCTACCTAAATGTTTCCGACAGGATTGGACATAGCTCGCCCACGCATCATCAGGGGTGCTTCCCCTAGAAGATGGAGTGTCCGCAGGTTTTAATAGTTCTTCTCTGGCTGGACTCTCCCTAAGAGAAGAAGATGCTCTTTCTTGTGCCCACTTTTCACTAACGGCTTTTTCTATAGCTCCAAGGTCAGGAACACTGGTCACTATTCTGGTGCGATCATTTTGCGCTTGTTGCAGAAACTGCTGGAATTTTTTAGAGCTGTCTACTTTGGGTTGTGAAAGAGAAGCTTTACTGTCCAAGTATTGTTTACGAGCCATCTCTGCTCGATTTCTCGCAGTAATAGGCATTGATTTTGGAAACATGGGTGGGGGCAAAGGGGTTTTGATAGAGCATTTTTGTATCCAGTTATGCGTTCAATCGCTTCGGGGTCGGGCTCGAATTTCTTCCGGGGAAGTGAAAGCTTTTTAGGCGGAGCATTCCAGTGATGAACCCCGTTAAATACAGGTTTAGGTTTTTCACTAGATGTCACACCATTGGTCATTTTTCCATTGGTCAATTTGCCGTTTGTTAATTTCTCCTCTTCCCTAAAAGGATTAGCTGAATCTTTAATGACAGTCTCCACTTTCGGTGAAGGTGACTTAAGTATTCCATTAGGCACAGGTTTAACAGTTTCTTTTGTGACTGTGTTGTTGTTTATATTATTTTCTTTGGACACCGTCGTGAAGGTCTCACGCCAGTCCACATTTTCCGTGACGGGAGATAATTCCTGGCACCATCCAACTCGATTTTCGGAGACAGGTGACCGTCTTTTGGCTTGAGAGGGAGACGTTCCGACGTGGGCCCTCTTACTGTGTCGCTCCTCGGTCAGCCGGACTCGCAGGTCGATGCCGACCGGCCTCGCAACCATCTTCTGTCCGGCAGGCACCACGCTGGCATGTACGGATACCAATTTGATGGGCTCATCGTTCAACTCTAGAGATGAGAAAGCTCTATACTTGGGCTGTCTTTTCCATCTTCCATCCTTTTCGTCGTCGTCATCGTAGAAACTGTCATCCGAGGGAACGTCGAAGATGTCCGGGTCGAGCTTGAAGCGCAGGTTCTTCACTTTGGTGGGCGTCTCGCCTTTGGGAGTCGGCAAGGAGGCTTCTTCCTCCATGGCCGCGGAAGAGTGACACTGCCGGGGATGCTGACGATCCGCATCCTTTGGCGGGCTGACGTCACGGCGCCGGCGCGTTGCCTCTCCATCCTCCTTCCCATCCTCCTCAAAGCGCTCCAGCTCCGAGACGCTGGCCAAGACATTGCGCAGGATGCGGTCCCACTCCCCGTCGATCGATGCGCCCTCGTGCCGCGTCCTGGCGCGACGCTCCTCGTCCCTGCTCAGAAGCCCTAGCAGACGACTCACTCGCGGTGGGGACTCCTCCAGCACCAGAGGCCGCCCCGCTATCTCGTTCAGTTCTTTTATTGTGTCCTCCAGCGTGTCACCGTGGGGACTCTGCACCGGAATGAACTCTTCAAAAGTGGGACGGTAGGCCCCCTCGTCCCTGTCTACGAAAGTGTGATCGGTGGTGATCACCGTTTTTAAAGACATGGTATCCAGAATGGTGTCGATTTCCGAGGACGACCACACGCGGTCAGCATCGTCGACGGTCAGGCTGCTAACCACTGTGGACACGCCGCCGGGGTGGACGTGCGTTTCGCTGGTGACGCTCGATTCGAACACACGCGCGCCGGCTGCAGCACCGGCATCGCCGACCGATCGCTTCCCCGAGCCGCGGTCCATTTGATTCTCCTCTCTTTCATCTGGTGTTCGAGTGTTTGCCTCCCCACTCCCTCCCTCCACTAGCCCCGTGACGTCACGATCGTTTGTCACGCAGAAAGCGCCGCTCCGTATCTGTTGTTCTTTCCCCTCTTCACCCCGAGCGAGCGTTCCGCAGATCGGCCGTTCCACGCTATTAGATTCAGCTATCCATATCGTTTGCTTGGTTTCGAGAGCGAAAGATAACTCGTTTTTTCGCGTCGTCATCACTCCACCACCCTTATCTCCGTCCTCTTGGACGTCTTCCAAGTTCTCCTTCGTCGGTTTCGGCTTCTGGATGCTCGCTTCAGTGCTATTTATTGACTTTTCCACCTCGTGGAGTGTCACAGAACCCTCTTGGCCGGCGTGACAGTTACCTAAAGCAGATGGGACCTCTCTGTTCCCTAATGAAATTAATTGCTCTTCTAGAAATGGAAGAGCTTCGTGGGTGGAAGACCTGTTCAAATCTAAATCACCTGTCCTGCTCGGACTCACTACGAGTTGTTCATTAACACATTCGACAATTTCTGTTTCAAATGGAAAACACGTTTTAGTTGTATCACTTTCAGTATCACGTTGAATGTTTCTCCTTCTTCTCAAGCCTAAATCATCTCCGTTTCTTTGAAAAAAATGAAAATCTTCCTCTCTTACAACGCTTTTCACTGTACGTGTTATAGGACCCTCACATGTATTCCTATTTATGTAAGGTCTAGTTAAGGCAGTCGTTTCAGAAGATAGCGGCAAAGTAGGTTTTAAACTCAAATTAGAATATTTTGTTCTAGTAATATAATAGGGTCTAACAAAAGGATGAGAATATTTTGAAAACGGTAAAAAAGTAGGATAAATATTTCCGAAAAGATCTGCGTTCTCTCTGAGTATAACCTGACGAAAATTAATTCCAAAAATCGTTCCCAATTTGGGTTCGCTGCTACTCCTCGACGCTGGAACGCTGTAAAGCTTTGTAAATCTTGGCAAATTCTTTAATTCATCACATAAGATCAATGGACGAAGCTCAAAATTGGCAGTACATGGAAGACGAATAGGACATTGCCCGAACCTACCAAAATTCGACAATCTCGAAAACTCCGACGATGCACTAAAATCTAATTTATTTTCCTTTTTATTGAACAAAGGATCGCTGCTGGATTTCTTAAGTCCATGAGATGAACAAGAATTATTTTCATCTTCTAATACCTTGTCCTTGCTAGAAGTTTCTGGAGCTGAATCTCTTCGTTTCGGAAAGTACCGTTGCTTCCATAGGGCCACGCAAAATGCAACAAGAGCTCCGGCCGCTAAGGCTGTAGCAAAAGGACTAAGTGGCCAGCGGACAATCAGACCAGTGTCCATTTCAACCTGGAGCCATATCAGAAATAGAAAAATATTTTTCCTAATCAGTCTATAAGCCTACCATTTCTTGTATGAACGTGACTATGGAATCAAAGTGTAATGGAATCTATTCTTTTTTTCTCTTTTGCGGTTCAGTTCTTTTGAAATCTGTAATAGACCAAGCCAGTCACGAAAAATGCCATGTGATATGGCGTAAAAATGTGGTTTGCTTCCTTATGGAATTGTAACAGCCAATGAATCGAGGGAGATTAGGAGCAGTTTGTGTGAAGTCGTATTTCTTCACTTCCTTTTGCATAGCTAAGCATCACTAAAGCTCTTCCGTTTCGGTTTGATTTAATCTGCCCTCTGCGATTTTAATGATGAGGAAATGTTATTTTATTTTTTTTACAAGTCTCTTTCGGTCACCTTGAGAAAAAGCTGGTTATACAATATAGTTGGTGCAACTGGAGAGATCAAGTTTCTATAAAAAAAGAAAGAAAATAATGATACAGATTCTTAAACTATACTTTTTAACTAACTTTACACTATATATTTTTTAAATACGAAATTAAAAGAATGAAGTGTTAAAATTCAAAGTGATTCATTTTAATACATATAGGAGCAATAGATAAAGCATAACAACAAGACAATACATTAAAATATAAATTTATAATGGAATTGAGCCATATTGAGTTTACACGTGAAAAAAAAAAGTTACTAAAACATTAACTGAACATAACCACAGTTAAATTTTTCATTTATGGTGCTGTATATTTTTTTACAAAAATAAAAAAGAGGAAAATATTTAAAATACTATTGTTCTGTAAGTAAAATTCCTATTCGAAATTATGACATTATTTATTATCTTGGACTTGAAAAATTTTATACAAAATTGAATAATTATTTTCATAATTACAGAAAATTTACAGTAATGCCAATCTTGTTCAATTGCTTAAAAGTTTTATATTTAAACAAAATCAAAAAAAGATGTAGCATACATAATTTTATTTACATTCTAAATATTATTGTAAGATTTGTAAGTCCTTTATTATCATTTCTTCAAAAAAGCATTCTCTCATCAAAGGCAAAAACTGACAATTACTGAAACCTATTACAAAACTGAAGAATTTCATCACTTTTTCTTTCTATGTAAATGTAAAAAAGATAGAGAAGTATAAAAATTAGAACTAGGAGTATCGAATAAAAAAAAATTTTTAATATCTGAGAGTTTATTTTTTATGTTAATGAAAATATTGTTTCTATTTGATTTTTTAAAGTTTAAAAATTCAACAAACTTTTAATTTACCGTAAAAATCCCAATTCTTTCTATAACAAAAACAAATATAATTGTTCGAATATGTATTATAACAATATTTTGTAAAAGTGGAAATAATTAATAAAATATTAATTATTAAAAAGATTAAGAAATTTTTATTTAATTAAAATTTATCGAAAATAAATTAAATAATTAACAATTCTTTATAAAATAAAGTTATATCCAATAATATAATTGTTCCTCAGAATATAAAATTGCTTTGCGCCATCTTATTTAAAAATACAAACTTGCATTTAAAGTACAGTTTTATTTTAAAATAATTTTTTAAATGAAAAATCTATTAAGTTGTTGGATTTAATCACATAAAATCATTTAAACTATAATATATTAAAAAAACTAAATAAATAAAGTTTCTTAAATTTATATGACATTAAACCTAAACTAATTTTGACTTTTTTTTTTTACATTTCTAACATTGTAAAGAAATTTTTCCTTTCTTTTTATTTTAAATTAAACCTTAATCTATATACTTATAACAATATAAATATAACATAAAATATAAATTCAACATAAATTAGTTTTTAATTTATTCATAAAAATAATTAAAAGATCAATTGCTTTTTCACAAAAGAAACAAAAATACGATGCAAAAAAACAAAAACAATTAAAACAATTGTTTAATCAAAAGAAAAAATTAAAAATAAAACTTAAATAATTTAGAAAACTTGTCTGCTTACTTTAAATTTAAACATCTAAAACAAATTAAGAATGAAAATTTCAGAATATCACATAAAATCAAATAATAATAATAATTTCCTGGTAATTATATTCTTATTAAAAATAATTTGTTCTTATAAATATTCATCTGTATAAAAACGAAAACGTTACAGTTATCGTTATCTACATTCGTTACCGTTATAATTAAGATAAAAACATTTAATAAAATATGATTAAAAAAACGAAATCAAAACGAAAATTCAATCATATTTAAAAAACGAAAGAATGAATAATCTGAAGAATAAATAACTTTTTAGTCAATTTGAATATTTCGATACTTTATTTTAACCTTTTAGAGAAAATATTGTAGTTTTATGCATAATTATCAAAACTTGCATCACATTATCACTTTCATAATAGAAATAATATCGTTTAATAACGACGTCTCAATTTGTTTGGTTATTGGATAGCTTTGGTTGCATAGCAACCTCTGTCTCCTAGCTTGCATATTAAAGAGAAGGTGCCTTAGCTTTAAGCCCATTGAATTAATAATACAAATTAAAAAGTAGAAGAAATAAAAGAAGCGTTTTTTTTTAATTATAAGATATTTAATATTTTAAAAAGAGAAATATAACAAATATTTAAATTGAAAATAAAGAAAGTTAAAGATAAAATGAAATAAAATAGAGTGTAACTATAATAGAATTAAATTAAAAATAACAAGAGCAAACGTTTTATATAAAAATATTTTGAAATTGAATTGAAAAATGATAATAATAAAACTGAAGGTCAAATTGGAGAGAGAAATAGTTGCAATATTGTTTAACTTTTCTACAATTAATGTTTTATATTTTTTTTTCTGAAAATATGTTAATTAGTTACTAAATTAAAATGGCGATAGTAATGGCGAAGGCTAAAATGGCGATAAATAGTTTCTAAATTATAATATTGCAACTATAAAAATTATAATTTTTTTTGTTTCCATTTTTTAAGTTTGGAAATGCAGATTTTTTTTGTGCGTATGGAAGTCAAATGAATTTAAGATAAATAATAAATAAAAATAGATAATAAATAAAAATTTATATTATTCCAGTTTAGAAAATTAAGAATTATTATTCTTATTTATTTTTAAAATCTCTTTATTATCGTGCTCGCAATAAACCATTTTTGTCAATTTTTAATGTTGTTATTTAAAAAATATACAAGTGTTTAATAGAAGAGGTTAAATAATATTGAATGTCGGAAGAATTAAACTTAATTCTTATTTAAAAATTATCTTTTCAAAAATTAAAAAAAAATATTCTTCTTATAAATTGCTTAATCCATTTTTAGCTAACCGAGAAGTATTTTCCAAGTGACAAAGCATCTAATATTTTTAGAACTAAGAATTTTTCGTTTTTTACTTTTATAAGAATTGAAGGTAATTTGTTAATATAATTGGTTTTATTCGTTGCATTTTCATCCCATTTCAGATAAATAATTCAGTTTATTCTAGTTGAACACTTTCATTCGTATAAGAACATACAAACGTTAAAAGAAATATTCTTATAATTCAGAAAATAGACTTTTTATTGTTATTCCGAAAATAATAATTATGAATAATATTCCAAAAATAATAATAATAATTATTATTATTATTGGAATATTATTCATAATTATTATTAATTAATATAATAATACTACTTATTATTATTATGATATTACATAACTATGAAATAAACTTTATAAAGAATACCCTCACACAAATTATACCCCAGCAGTATTTAAGAATATTGACGTTGTTTACGTTTCAAAGTGCCATCTAGTGGTATAAAACGAAACTTTAACAAAAGATGGATGAATTTTAAATATACCATTTACACTCGTGAACAAGCTGTATTTATTAAATGAATGGGATTAGCTGCTATAGGAACAGTATTTATTAAATTAAGAATATTTCGCTGAATTCTGTTTTAAATTAAAAGTTGTTTACATAATATTACAAGGAAATTAACTATTATTATTTTATATTATTATTATTGAATACTGATTCCAAAAGAATTTTTTTGTTTTGTTTTATGTACAGGTGTGCAAGAAAAAATTATCTTTTTGAAAGGCAAACTCATAAAGGAAGTAATTTTGTTGGGAAAATGCCAAATTTCTGAATATGCATCTCATTTTTGAAAGAAATGAAAAATACAATGCGCATTCATAAAATTGACCTATGTAATATAATGCAGGCATTGTCATTATTCGGCTGCTATTGTTTGAAGTTTCAAACTTTTGAAATTCAATCTTTTTAATGTCCACAATTCTGAAAATTTTTAGAATAAAAGGTAAGGACATAAATTTAATATTTAGAATTTTTTATATTACATTTTTTTAGTGATTATATAAGTTCTTCTAAAAAATTAAAACCGCATCTTATACATATGCGCATTAACTTTAAATGGAATTTTTTTATACTTAAAAAAACGACAAAAGAAACAAATTTGATTTTTCTTATACTTCCTTCTGCTTTAATGAAGTTTCTATTAAAAGCTAATTAAAATAAACTAAGGGATTATAAAATTTAATTCAAATTAATTTTTTTTTATTATATTACGAAAATTTTGAAATAGTTTTTAAACCATTACATAATATTTTTAATGCAAATAATGCTGTTTTCCATTTTTTGCATTTGTTTTTAAATGTTAAAATTCATTGTTCAAATTGATTGTACATGATAAAATAATTTAAATTAAAGGAATAATTCGCATTTTAACAACAAATAATCCAATTAATTTTAATTTTAATTGTTCCATTAATAAAATTTTATAATTTAGTTAATAACAATGTAATATTTTAATACGTCTTTTTTATCGCAAGAAATAAATTCTGCAAGATAAATAGCATTCCTTTTGACATTTAACATTCATAAATGAATGTCATGAATGTCGATAATCATTTCTTATGAATGTCATAAATTTTAACATTCATACATACATTAATTTTTTTCGACCCTATTTATGGTCCCCAATGTCGTTTTAAATTTTTGTCTAACTTTAACATGATTATGAATAAAACTTTATTTTAATTATTGCTTGAATGTACGAAGGAATTTTCTATAAACAAATTTACTTCCTTAAAAAAATTAAATAATTTCTAATTAAATAAGGATTAAATAATTAAAAATGATTTAACCAAATATAAATATATTGAAACCTGCTATTGTATTGTTTTGGTCACTTGTATCTAAAAAAAAAGTCCTTCATTTATTGTATGTGTGGTAAAAATATATAAATAGTTACAGAAAATGTAAGGGATATCTCCTAAAAAACCTAATTAATTAAATACTTTTATCTAATTAAAGCATTTTATTAATTAAATTGCGTAAAAGAAATCTCTTTAAAATAATATTTAATGAATTTTTTAATGTAATACAAAATTAATTTGAAATTTTTTTTATTACTTAAAAATATTGATTTATAAATATTATTATTTGATTTGTTATACAATTAAAATATCGAAATCGTTTAAATAAATTGGGGGAATAAATAATCAAAATGGAAAATTATAATTAATTATTAAAATAATTAATTATAATGTTCTATTCATTCCTCAATTTAATTAAATAATTTCGATATTTTTCATTTTTAATTATCTAATCCTTATTTAATAAGAAATTATTTAATTTTTAAGGAAATAAATTTGTTTTTAGAAATTGGCGATTGGAATTCATTCGTACATTCAAGGCAATAATTAAAATAAACGTTTATTCATAATCATGTTAAAGTTAGACAAGAATTTTAAACAACATTGGAGAGCATAAACTTAAATTTATATTAGAATATAAATTTATTTTTTATATTATATATTTTTTATTCCAATGCATTCAATATATTTTAATGTTCTTTTATAATTAATCTCGAAATTTAAAAACGAAAAAATCAACAATTTATGAGAAGGAGAGGAAAAAAAAATAATGACATCTTACTTATCTGAAATCTTGATATACATTCTTAACAAATAAATCCTTGTCACTATAATTTTTTAGATCACAGGAAAGAACGGCGAAAATTTTTTTTGTCTCATCCAAATGTAGTGTCAAATTTGTCTCTCCAAATGTAGATACATAGTGCCAAATGTTTCTTAAATATTCCTGCAGATCTGCGATATTTAAGGGTGCCTTCATCTAGTGGTCTACCATGTCTCCTATATGTTCTATTGAAAGAAGGCCTGATGATGTTGCTGGCCAAGGAAGAAAATTGGTTTCACATTAAATACTCTACATCAGAGGGGCACAATGCAGAATACTCTACATCGTTATTGATTTTTGCTGGGTCATTGTTGCTGTAAAATGTGACGCATTAGCAAAGCAATCGCTGAAATACTTCTTGTCGGTTTAAATACTCCAAAATGAGCACGTGGTACCAAATTTGAAAAAGCTGATTGGTTGTTAATAATTATTTTGTTTGCAAATTTATTTTACTAAATATCTTTAAAATCTCTAAAGTGAAAAATAGGAAATATTGAATAACATTTTTTTTTTTTTTATGGAAACTAGAACGACTTATTTTTCTTATGAATTATCTATCCCGACCTTTGATGTAGGAAGTCGATTTAAAATATAAATATGTGGTCATCCCTGGTTGTCATGAGCCGTGAATGCATGTAAGCTCGAAAAAAAATGTTTGTCCTGAAATTTCTGTCTGGGCGACTTCCTTCCACGATGTGGTACAAAAGTGAAGACATTTACACAACAATCCAATATTGTACAGCAATGACAGAAAGGTGAGCAGGTATTTCAAGGGACGGACAACCCGGTTTTTATCTCTGTAAATAGATATTAGTTGATAATATTTTCATATTATGTATTTCCTTAAATAATCTTTAAAGGACATAATTCGGCATTGAAATCTGCGTTCAAACTCAGAATACAGTTTTCTTTGGACATCTTCATATTTTTAAGTTTCTTTTAATTTACTAAGGGTATTGAATTAAACATCGGAAAATGAGACAGGTAATTTTTAACAAACTGAACAAATTTTCGTTTAAAACCGTTGAGATGGCCCAGATTTCGATAAACACATTTTTTCTCTTGTGTCTTGACAGTTGAGTTGTTTATATGAAAAAAGAAGATATATGAAAAATACAAGTTCGAAAATCATGCTGTATCTTCTAACATTTCATACTACGCTGAGCATAGAAGCGCGACATATGTCGTCTTTCATGTATCCTACACTAAGCCATCTACTTTGTAATCAGAATAACATTCAGATTGTATTGTCTGAAGAATACCTCGAAATTTCCCTGTGAATAAGTACAAGAGAGTACAAGTATTTGCGATTACATCGAGCACAGATTTCATATTAGTGCAGATTTATACGAGGCAATTTGGAATGTATAACGCAATGTAGGAAGATAATATTGTTTCTGGATAATTTTCATTAATAGAATCCAAGTAATCCAGATTTTTTCCCCTGTCATATTTGGTGTTCAATCGGTCGTAACGTTTGTGTGTAACTGTCTTCAAACTTAAAAGACTTTCTAGAAATTCACGAAAAAAATCATATCCCAGTTAGTAATAATCATACTGCATGGGGCCTGATGACCGAGTGACTAATGCTCGTTGCCACATGTTTCGGTATCGAGTCCTCTGGTCTATGGATGCTTGTTAGTGGCTCAGAATCCACTTTAAACCGTAGGGCTGACAAACCTACCCCATAAAAAGAAAGTATCTACTGTCTAGAAATCTGCCAGTAGGCAGACGGCCTTAGACCACCGTGGGTCTGTTGGCCAATGAAGAAGAATATATTGTACAGTAATATTCCAAATGTATTATATTTTTTAATTTGCAACGAGCAAGATAGAACCTTTAAACTGGCAGTTACACATCTGTGTCCTAATGCATGAAGATAAAGAAATGATTAATTGTGGTGAAATTATGTGAAAATTTTGATTATTTTTTACTTGAATTTCCTTAAATTCTTATTTTGGAATCTCAATTTATATTTTTTTCTCAAAACTTGTCAATGTAAGATGTATCATTTAATGAACCTCTTGAAAAGCAGGCCATGCTAATATTTATAATATACACATTATACATAATGGTAAAAATATAATTAATAAAATCTTTTTTTTAAAAAACATTTTTTATAAATTTTTTGTTTGATGTTTCAGTAAAATGTTTCAAATTTTTTTATTTTAAAGCAAGTTTTTCATCAAAAACCATTTAAATACATCAGCTAACAAAAAAAAAGTAAAAAAAAAAAAAAAAAGGGGGGTAGTTGAGAATAATTCGTTACTCGTTTTTAAGCACAGAGTAAAAATTTCTAAAAACGCAATTTGTATAAAAAAAAATTCTGTAAAAAAACCCTATAAACTCATTTAACTAATTCCGCATTAGGTAACTGAAACTTAAAAGCATTCTGTTCATGCAATAGAATAACTAAAATTGGCATTTTTTGGAAATGGTTTTAGTTTTAATAAACTGTTTATTTAATTAATTTGACAGAGTTTAATCAAAAATAGAAACGAATATAGAAAGAGAAAAATAGAAACGAAATTAGAACGAGTTTAATCAAAATGCATTCTAATTTATTTCAAGCTGGTAATAAAATAAAATCCTTTAAACTCGTTATTCTTGACATTTTAATTAATAACATTATCTCGTTCTAGAAATAGAAAATACCATTAATCAAAAACCAAAACATAACAAATTACAGGTTTACGGATTTTTTGAAAGATATGTAATGCCATAGATAAGCTTTTTTCTTTTTGTTATAGAGCCGCACAAGAGCAGGCCAACTTCTTTTTATAAATATCATAAGATCTTTTGATCAACATGGAATATATCATACGGTCTTTTCCAACTTCAACTAAAAATACAAGCAAGAAGCTGTATTCACTGATGTTTCTAAAATGAAGAAGAATCTTCAAATGAAGACGTTTCGTATCACTGTAGTTGACTTCAAGAAGAAAATTGCAGGACTATCAAAGTTGTTGGATAGAAAATCAACAACTTTTAACATACAAAATCAAGTTAATGTTAGAATACGTTTTACTTCAACAATTACAGAGACTACAAATCATGTGAAAAAAAAAAGAAGCAACGTTTGTTGTACAAAAACTGGAGCAAAATCTCTGAATGGATGAGTAAATTCTGTATTCCAAGCAGAATTATTTGTTATACATGATCTGTTTGGAAAATCTTAACTGCAAGGCAATCTGTAATGTTTTGTTCTATTATTAACCATTTTAAATCCTCATATGACCACATGTAGTCGCAAAAGCAACTACAGTGCTCCATTAAAGTGATTAAATTAGAATGGATCAAAGAGCATGTAGGACATCGCGAGAAAGAATTAGTCAATGAACTTTCCAACCAAAGGAAAGTTGATGCAAGTAAAAGGTCCTCTATCAAAGCTTAAAGGATTATTAAACAAACACTTTTTTTTTTCCAAAATGCAAATGAAAAATTAACGGCGAGTATCTACATCTTCAGGAAGAAGCAAAGAAGAAACAATGTTTCTAATGCGCCATGGTCTAATTTTTTCTTACCTGCAAAGATTCCATTTGAAAGACTCAAGCGAGAGGAAGGAAACCGATTTCATTATTCTACATACCATACATTGCCATTATCATGGCATTTGAAGAAATTTCTCCGAAATTAAAGTATTAATTTGTAGAATATTTAACATTATAAAATGCAAAAAAGACAAAAATAAAGTCTTGAAAATCCAAATTTAATGATCTCAGACTAATTGTTAGTTTGGGGCCTGAGGCCAAGTGACTAGTGCTCTGCCGCTGGATGCCACAGATTTTTCAGGTTCGAGTTCCACTGGATGTTTCGAGTGCTATGGATGTTTGTAGTGGTTCGGAATCCACTGTAAGCAGTAGGTCCCGGTCTAATATGACTATTGAGGGTAGGCTGCCTTATCCGGTAAAAAGGAAACCATCCCCTGTCTAGAAATCTGCCAGTAGACAGAAGGTCTTGGCCCAGCATGAGGCTGTTGCGCCAATGAAGAATAATTGTTAGTTTGGCCCTTTGAATATTGTATTACGCTCCTTTCTCTCACACACTCTTTTAAACTATTTAGTCTATATATATGTTTATGATAAATTAATTTTGTGGTTTCTTATCGTACTTTTAGACATATAGACAAGTCCACAAACTCGCGTGGCTCATGGTTGAAAGGAAACGGGGCAGCTTCTGTTGTGATGGAGCACTCGTAGGTAGAATTCTGACTTGGCTCCGTGACGCTCTACAGTTACATGAGACCGGGACCTACGGCTTAAAGTGGATTCCGAATCACTACAAACATCCATGGCATCGCCTAGACTCGAACCCGAAAAATGTGACACCGAGTGTCAGAGAGCTAGACATTCGGCCATTCAAGCCCAAGTAATACTGTAAAATTTTATAATGTATACCATAAGCATACCATCACAATATTTTCTCATTTTTTTCCTAATGTTTTTTTATTATTTATATGTTGATACCGATTATTTAGTAACATATTTTTCCTTATGTAATATCTTCTTTTCTTAATAATAACTTTTCAGCCATAAGTCTTTAAAAATATCGTCTCTTCGAGCTTTTATTTCTCCCATTATTAATAAAGTATGACACATTCTGTCTTTATCGACCCACTCTCACATCTGATTTACTAGATGCCATTCCTCTTTGTAATCATTCAGTTCAAAGATTGGCAAATTGCAATGGTGAGTATTCCATATTTTGATTTTATCGTATATTTAAATGCAGAGTTTTCTGTGCTGTAGTACAGTACGAATATTTTCATCGCTATATTTTCTGTAAATATTATACATCAGTTTTCTTGCATGTCAGTTTTAATCATAATGTTGTCACATTTTTTAAAATTCGTATTTATGTTTAAACTATTTGTTGTAAAATCGTACAATAGCATTTTTCAATCACTAAATGTGAATGGTTCAACTTTTTTTTTTACCGCACAAATCCTGTAATTTCTATAACAGCTCGAGTCTCCATCACTGTAACTGTATTTAGATAATTGTCACAATATTCACTACATCCTCTCCCTAATATCCTGAGTTAATTGAACCTCTACATTTTCGCTTAGTGTGTGTACATAATTTCACTGACATCTGACAGTGATGTGGTATGAAATAACAAATAGTTAAAGACAAATGAAGCTTTAGAAAATAATTACATAAAAACAAAAAATTTCACTCATTTTGTCTTATAATTTTTAAATTTCTATAATTGCCATCGCTTTTTTTAAATATTTCAACAAAATGAAGAATATTGATGTTATTCTAAAATCACAAATTAAAACATGACAGATATATAATGGATTACCATATTGTGTAGAAAATAAATATGATTTATTATTATGATTATGATTTATTACTGGAATAGTTTAAAAAACAGTAAATAAGTTATGCAAATTGCAAATGCGATTAATTAAAACAAAATATTATATAATAGACTGAGATGCTTTTAAAAAGAAACAAATAAATATTCTTTCTTTATTTTATTTTTAATTTTTACAACAACAACAACAAAAAAAAAAGAAATTATTAAAAAAGTTAAAAGTGATAGTAATTGATTTGTAAAAATAATTTAATTTACATAAGCATACATACATATACAAACTAATATACATTTGTTTTTAATCAAAAACTATAAAAAAAAGTTAATAGGTCATTCACTTTTAAAACATATAATAAAAAAGTACTACATAAATTTTTAAAAACTGAAATGTTTAAATAGCATTTTTATAAAATTAAAAAAAATTATAATGAAAATTTAGCATTAAAAAAAATTCGAATTTAGTTCTATACAAAAAAAAAGTTTTAATTTGAAATTAACAATTTTTGATATTTTGTTTAAAAAAAGAAGGATTAATAAAATTTGATTATATATAATATTTAAATGTACCTTTAAACACTTTTTTCAGAGGAGGAAATTTTTAAAAGTTAGATAATTATTCTTAATCGTTAAATATAATGGGATAATATCTTGTGTATTATATTTATGCTACAAATATTTCAGTTGTGCACTTTATTTCATTGTTTTTGAAAAAGGTAATTCATATAATATAAATTAAATGTTCTATATCAGGTCATTCGCGATGAATATGAGCATGTTGTTTACCCTAAGTTTGTTTATCCAATGACCTTTTAGAGAAATCAATTTCTATCTACACATGCTCAGTAAAATATACACTATATAATATTATCGAATTCCAATTTTTTGGAATTTTATATTTTTTATGTATTAAAATATTATTTACAATATACAAGATGTTATGTAAATAAACAAACTGGCTAAAATAGCAATATCATAATAATCATAATAAAAATCAATTTCAAATACCTTTTCGACTTGTATATAAAATTCTTTTTCCGGTATGATCACATGACTTCCGGTCTATCATTAATCGCACATCATTCGAACGAACTCCTGCTGGACAGAGTCAATCATATTTGCTTCCGGAAGTTTTTGGTACAAAATCGAACGCGAAGGGTAAAAGTCGAACGTATATTAACAGTTCCGCAGTGTCAGCACATGCGGAGGACGTTCTATTTCACGTGGTCTTTTCGAGTAGCGGTAAGGAACACTGGATGGATACCAGCTGCCACAATAAGATAACCATTCAGAAAATTCGAGTCTGGATGCCTCGACATATTTCGTTTTTGCGCAAATTAATCCGTGTTCACCCGTAGAAATTCCGGTAGATAGAAAAATAAATAACATTCGTCCTTGAAATTCATTTTCGTCACGGCCATGACAGATAGCGGTGTTCGTCGTCATAGAGACCGCATTAAATCGATCGCGGTTCGTTGCGCATGCTCGACCATCTCGCAGACGATACAGTCAGTTCGCTTCAGTTGTGCTGACCGACTCACTGACTCAAATGATTCTGTTTATAGAAAATTTCAGAAACTTGCTGGCGAATCTTTGTGAAGATGAAATGAAATGATTCTGATTTCGAACAAAAACAGAATGATGAAAAACTAGGTTAAAAGAATTATCTTTGTTCTTTGGTGAGAATGCTTCCAGTTCTAACCCAATTTTTGGATCTGATAAAGTTATTCAAAGATTCTTGGGTACCAAAGAAAATGAAAAAGGAAATATTTTTCTATACTTAAAATGTATTGCGATATTGATTTAGTTCAAAAAACAATCAACAACATTAAGATTATGGAACATTTATTAATTTTTTTTATTCTTATTTTCAATTATCTTTTAATTCAAATGAAAATTTTCATTCTCATCAGAAAATATTCCTTTTGAAATTGTATTTTATTTTTACATATTATCAACAAAAATATTAATTTTAATTAAATAGGATTTTCAAAATAGACCAAATGTAAAACAAAATAAACAAAACCCCCAATTAAAAAAAAACCACTTTAAAACAAAATAAATTAAAACTACTCAAATTTCTATGAATTTCAAAAATTGTTTGGAAATGGTTGAAAAGACGAAAAAGACCATTTTAAATTTAATTTTATTGGATTTTTAGACACAAAAGCATTAATTTTAAATTAATGATATTGTGTGGGAGTATGAATTACCAAATATATAAAAGGAGTTCAGGTCAGTATTAAGTCAGCTATTTTGCTGATCTTCAGAGTTACTTAGAAAATGTTTTTGTTTTTTTTCAAATGTAATTTTGTCGAGTTTTCGGAATTATAATGAAATACTTTTTTGGATTGCTTTGAACTGAATTACTGTTATATATTTACAGTGGATTAACTATTCATATCATTAAAAAATAAATTTAAAAACAGATTTTGGAATTTTTTTTTATTCTTATGAATATTGATGAGAAGTAATTTTTAAAATTTAATTTTATTTACTTAACATATAATGCTATTAGGGAAAGGAATTTGGTTGTATAGATCATATAAATCGATTTATTACATAAATGACTGCTTTTTAATTTCCCAGTGAGAGATATTTTTAAAAATGATAAGTTATTATAAAATTATATATTCAAAGATATTTTAAATATTTTGTATTAAATAATATGTTTTTAACGCTTCAAATTTCAATAACACAGCACACAGTGGAAAAGAGCGAAGACTAATTTGCAAAAAAGGAGATTGCAGTCACTACCTTGAGAAACGAAAAGACTCAAATTAAAGTTAGAAAAATCACTTTTGCCGATCTTCTGAATTGCTTAGAAAAAGTTTTAAACAATTCACGGTGGTACATGTGAGATATCAACACTCCTACTGTTTGGAGGATGTTTTCCAGGTTACCTTCTACTCGACAAGCAGAATTTAAATTAGCCTTAAATTTTACGAAGGACAATATTCCTTCTCACAATTTATCAAATATTCTTCGTAATGTAATCTCAAGACCTTCGTATCTTATCTCAAGGTCATAAATTGGATGCAGTTTCTTTTAACAATTATTAAAAGAAAGAGATACAATTTGTGCTGATAATGTACATCAAAATGTTATACATATTTTATTTTTCGTACATCAATATTTTTTTTTATATTGTATTCAATACATTTATTTATAAGCAACCATAAATCGTCACAGGTGGTTATGGGATAGCGTTGTCTTTCTGTGAAAATTTCAATCATTACTGGCCGACATGTGCGTGTTGAGTTGAAGAAAACTTGGAAAATTTCCATCAATCAAGTAATTATCGTTGATGATAAGTTACATAAATGCATCACAATTTAAATTCAATTAATACACATTTCTATGAAAAGATTTAAAAATATTTACTGTTTAGATCTTTATTACTTATGCGATTTGAGCCATAGATGTAAGAAATCATTTGCAAATATCATATTTCACATAAGCTTTTTTATCTTTTAGATATTTATCTATTATAGACTATTTATACCAGTGGTTCCCAAATAGTGTGCCCTACATCTACCCGTACTAGCGTGCCCCTAAAATAAATATAGTAACTCTTCTTGTTAGTTTTCCCGTCCAAAGACAGCTTTCATTATAAGCAACTAACCTTTCCGATTGCTTTTTTTCCCTTCTTTTATCCAAATAAAAAGTGCCAAACAGCGATAATGCGCCAAAGAATGCATCTGAGAAACTGCAAGCGGTCACTTCCATGGTTGGTTACTAGAAGTGTTAGTGTCATTTTCATTGCTACAAAAATTTCCATTTCAGTCTATGAGACACCGCCGACTATAAGTAGTACTCTGACGAGTTGATTATCTAGCATTAACTGAAGAATAGCTAATAGTTGATCATGGATTGAGGATTTAGCATAAGGAATTGTCTCTTGAAACCTTTTGGATTCCTACAATTGAAGAAGGCGTGTCAACATCTCAAAAAGACTTTGATGAATTCTACTACAATTTTCAACGTCACATTTATGCGAATTTGGATCTTCTACTTTCACCGCAATGAAGTGTGAAAAAGAGAGAACATCCTCAATGTGCTGACGAAGAGTTCGTCTTTCCGAGTTCCAAAATATAAGCCCAAACAATGAACATTCATGAACAATCTGATTCTGCAAATTGTTTTCTAAAACAAATCCTCTTGCACTCTTTTTACTTCTTTATTGAATTTTCGGACACCCAATATATATTTGTGCCATTCCGAATTTTAGACTCTTATTTTATAAAAAATTATTTACTTAATTAGGATCAAACTCACAATATATATTTAATGATATTTTATGATTCTTAAAACATTTCTTTGATAATTTTAAAATATTTCGTTTCTTTGAAAATGAAGCCAATTAATTTTTTTTAATACGTCTGTTTTTAAGAGATAGTATCCTGTTTTTTAGTTACATTAATAAACGTTAAGGAATTTTTTTTTCATTCCTTATATGCTAATATTAACTATGCATCAAAAGTAACATTAAAGAAAACACTGAATCGATTTTCTGTCTTAATTTATCGATTCATGATTCCGTGTTAATCGATTCCATAACTGAGAAAAATCATCATTCTTTTTTCACTTCATCTCTGCATGCTAGTATTAAAATGTCGAGCCTCATCTCAGGGAAGAAATATTTTTTCCGGATACCACACTCCTTGTCATCCTGAATTTGGATGTTCACAAGATCGTCGATAAGTTTCCGTCCAAGTTTGAGTCGCTCCCGATCTTGTCAAGTCAAAGTCGTCCTAATTTGAGTTCGCCGCCGTCTTGATCAGAATTCTAGCTGCTAAAGAGAGGGAAAAGTAAATCTTCAATTATTCTTTCTCTTATTGGATATCTTTTTTTAAGATACCTTTTTATCGATACATAGAGATCCTCCATCTTCTTATGTGAATACGATGTTATCCTTGTATGAGATTCGTAACTTGGTCCGTCGCTCTACGGTCATTTTTTTTGCCTTCTTTCGACTAATTAGATCGGGATCTGCAATTTAACGTGAATTCCGAACCACTAACAAACTTCCTTGCCACTACCAGGATTCAAATCTGAAGTCTGTGGTACCAATGGCCAGACCGCTAGCCAATTGGCCGACAGGCCTCGAGATTCGTAGCATCGAAAAATGCGGGATAATAGTAAAGATGATTTTCTTTTGCAATGTATACTAAAGATTGTGAATTTTTAAACATGTTTTTAAAAATGCCAGAGAAACATTTCTTTTTAGAAATGGAAAAATTTATATATATATATATGCGCGTGTGTATGTGTGTGTAATAATTCCATTTTGCTCGTCCTGAATTCCAACTTACAATTAGTAGTCAACATTCAGTTATTGAACTAACCTGCATTTTCTCGTGACAGCCACTTCTATAACTTAACGCTGCTTTGCCAGATGCTTTTTCCTCAGGCTCTCCAAGATACTGGGTGGAACACTTTTAGTTATTTGTTTATCATTTCATTCTGTCTGATTGCAGACGCTTTAATACTTTCGCAGCTTTTGGACGTGCACTTTTCGCTCTCAAGTCACCTTCCAGAGCTGGATTCCAATTCATTAAATAATAAAAAAATAAAATCCGCGTTAATAAAACTGAAATAAATAATTCTTCAATTTTAATTTCACTGCAAAATCACTTGGTTTTTCTACTACAACTTGTGTGTGTGTGTATTTGTGCTTATGTGATTTTTTTCAAAAACTAAATTGTGTAAATTGTCTAGTTCAAATGATGGATCACCAACTTCATCATAAAACAATCATTATTTTCTAAAAACTCGTGAATTAATTCGGTATCTTTAGTATCTTATAAATTAAAATACTTTTCTAGATGAGCAGGGCATGTTCTGAAAACAACTATCAGCAACTTTGAGGAGAAATAACACACCACGTTTCTGTGATAACTCAAATTAATGAATATCAGCTGAACAGCGCGATTCTGTTTAAAAACTGGTGGATAAGTAAAGAACTAATTTTTATTTGTTAGTAAAGCTCTTCATAGATAGTGATGGATCAATTTGACCCAATGTTCTGACCGCTGGGTTAAAACACGCTTTTCATGTCTCCTTTTCTTCTTTTGTTTGGAAGAAAAATTTAAGCTCGAAATTTAAGTTTAAGAAATATTTTTTTCCGAATACCACATATATTACCAGTTTTCCGGGTTTTGAAATATTATGGGATTTTCTCTAAATGTATTTTCTATGTGTTTGTTCAATATGGGCATATATTCAATTGAATAGGGTTCTTCTTAGATGATCTAAGCTGATGCCATGTTTCATATTCAAGATAAGTTTTATAAACTAAGCTCGGTGGTAAGACATCAAGTTATAATTGAAATAGTTTTCATAATCCATTCTGTTCCATTGACCAGCGATTTCCAACTTCTTGATCGCGTACCCCAATGACGAAAATGATTAAAAGTTATAACTTATAATATATATAAATATATAAATATTTATATATTATATATATATATATATGTATACACTGAAGTGACAAAAGTCATGGGATAGCAATATGCACATTTTCAGATGGCAGTAGCATCGCGTAGAACAGGTATAAATGCGCAATGCTTTCGCAGAGCTTTCATTTCTGTTCAAGTTATTCATGTGAAGAGGTTTTGACGTGATGATGACCGCACGACGGGAATTAACAGACTTTGAACGCGGAATGTTAATCGGAGCTAGACGCATGGGTCATGCCATTTCGGAAATCGTTAGGGAATTCAACATTCCCAGATCCACTGTGTCAAGAGTGTGCCGAGAGTATGAAATTTCAGGCATAACATACCACCATGGACAGCAGTGGTCGACCGCCTGCACTTAACGACCGAGACCGGCGACGTCTGCAAAGAGTTGTAAATTCTAATAGACAAGCAACACTGCGTCAAATAACCGCAGAAATCAATGTGGGACGCACAAGGGACTTTTCTGTTAGAACTGTGCGGAGAAATTTGGCTTTCTTGGGCTATTCCAGCAGAAGACCGACTCGAGTGCCTTTACTGACAGAACGACATCGCTTGCAGCGACTCTCGTGGGCACGTGAGCATATCGGTTGGTCCCTAGATGAATGGAAAACCGTGGCCACGAGTAGTCACGATTTCAGTTGGTAAGAGCTGATGGTAGGGTTCGAGTGTGGCGCAGACCCCACGAAACCATGGACCCAAACTGTCAGCAAGGCACTGTTCAAGCTGGTGGTGGCTCCGTAATGATGTGGGCTGTTTTTTCATGACATGGACTTGGTCCTCTGGTGCGACTGGACCGAACATTGACTGGAAATGCTTATGTTCAGCTACTTGGAGATCACTTGCAGCCATTCATGGACTTCATGTACCCAAACAACGATGGGATTCTTATGGATGAAAATGCGCCATGTCACCGAGCCACAACTGTTCGCGATTGGTTTGAAGAACATTCTGGACAATTCCAACGAATGATCTGGCCACCTAGATCGCCCGACATGAATCCCATCGAGCATTTATGGGACATCATTGAGAGGTCTGTTCGTGCCCAAAATCCTGCACCATCAACGCTTTCACAATTATGGACGTCTATCGAGACAGCATGGCTCAATATTCCTGCAGAAGAATTCCAACGACTTGTTGAGTCCATGTCACGTCGAGTTGCTGCACTTTGCCGAGCGAAAGGAGAGCCGACACGATATTAAGAGGTATCCCATGACTTTTGTCACTTCAGTGTATATATACCCCATGTAATCCGGATTAGAATAGCCACACTGTAGGCCATGCATGTCGTAAAAGGCGATTAAAAGGGGTTCTAGTGCCTGGGGGTATGATCGGATGGAGTAAAATCAGGAAAAGAAGCTGCATTTTTTAACCTTTATCCTGGCTCATCGGGTTCATGGACTTTTTCTAGATGTTGCTCTCGACCCAAGTGTGATAAGAAACAACATGTGTGTGTGGTAAAAAATAAAGCGTATCGTCCCTCCAAAGGCAAGGGCCTGAATGGCTGAGTGGCTAGCACTCTGGCGCTCGGTACCACAGGTTTCGGGTTCGAGTCCCGGCGGTGCCATGGATGTTTGTAGTGGTTCGGAATCCACTTTAAACTGTAGATACCGATCTGTTTAGTCGAAGGTGTGCACAAGATGACCGTAGAGCGGCAAACCAAACTCGAAAGGCAGAATGCTTTAGTTCTCACGTGTACACGCGCGTTAAAGCCAATGCAATTAAGATGTTGAGCTCCCCAGATGCTATTGAAACCAAACATACTCGCAAGTGCAGGATTATATATCCCGCAAATGATCGTCAGCCTATGGCTTTTGCGTACCTTCTAAGATACGCGCATCTCATTTTAAAGACGATATTTTTGAAATAAGCATATTTTTCATAAGCGATATTTTTGAAAACACTTATTCAATAACAATAAAATTTTTAATAAAGCGGAATTTATTATTTCAAATCAGTCCTTTAGTAAGCACATTAATAATTTTAAACCAATATTTTTATTGTCTATAACTGTAAATAACATCCTAGCAATTTTCAATACCCACATGTTTCAACGCATACTATTTTATTTCATATCACCTTTTAGACGACATTATATCCATAAACTTCATTGAATTTTCAAAATTCTCAATAATTCAATTTATTTGTAATCATCCGTGATTTTTTTTTATTATTTTAAGCCACAAACATATCCAAAAGAAAATAAAAATTTTGCTCTTAAACTTTACTTAAATTCAAAACATTAAAAAATCTGATTATGAACAGTCGGAAATTATTGTAAACTGAAACAAAAAGTTACATAATAGGGCATTTTTTTTCCAAACCAAATTGCAATAGAAAAATTTAAAATAAAGCAGCCCATAAACAGGCAAAAATTTTAAAGTCAAGTTCTGTATCAGTTCTATATTCTATAAGTGTATTATCAAATCTATATGCGGCGACTTTATATTGACATGTTGTAATTATTAGAAATACTCGGCACATATGAATTTATACAAAAATAATGAAATAACCTTTTTTTTTTTTAATTAAAATTATTTGGGATTTTCGACGAGATAAATTAGTATTCTAAATAACAAATGAAATTTTTATTTCTTGAGTGATACTCATTTTTTTTTTTTTTTTTTTTGCGACGTCAGGGACTTTGGGAAACAACTTATGCCATGCTCTACTACAGATGGATGGATTTTTGCACCATTTGCAAAGATTGCGTCCGCGAAGCCTGCAGCGGATTCGACCTTAATGGTGAAGACAAATTTGTTTGGGATGCATCCAAAATTCGAATGAGTTAACAAGAATTCTCAATATAAAGACCCAATTTTGTTTCTATAAGTTTGAAAACTCACTGAAAAATTAAAATAAATTTTAAAAAATATATTATTTAGTTATGTTTTATGTCTTTTTTCAAATTGACCCACCCATACACTTCAGAAGTTGCAGTCAAATAAGTGATCAGGGAACATTAAATTTTATCCTTTGTATAACATTTTTCAATAGTATTCATGAATGCGATTACTGCTATGCTTTTATTTGCTGCATTTTGGATGGTAGGATGGAATTATTCATCAACTAAGTTATGGCATCTGGTCTTACTCCTCTTTCCCTTACTAGAGCAATATTGTTTACACAAACAATGAAAGAAGCAACAGAAATCGTCAAAACATTACACTTTCTCCTGTTTGAACTTAATCAATGAGACTTTTTCAGGCAGAATACAATGATACAAGCATTGTATCATTTGAAATTAATACTCGTATAGGAAGCATTCAGAGATTTCTTTGTAATGAATTGTATTTTAAAATGTAACTTATAATATGTAGTTTATTTACTAATCATGAGATAACGTACATTTGTAGGTGATAGACTGTCTTCCCAATCTGTAATTGCAGTCTACATTCTATAGTTCATATATTCATCCCTAAAACGAGAAGTGTACTTTAATTTTATGATATTCATTGCTGAAAACAACGATTCATACAACAAATGTATAACCAAACAACGATTTTGTCTTGCATGATCCTCTTTTCAAGAATGGATATTTGCATCTGTTCAATTAAATCCTAGAATTTCTCAGGGAATGCATTTAATTTATGCAATATAATTATTATTTTTAAGACAATGCCATTTTTTAAAATTCAAATTTCCTAGCTCCAGTTCTTTCGTCCTTGCTCGAATGAATTCCAACAGCCAACAGTATTACTACCAACACCAACAGCGCACCGTATTACTGAGCCACAACTCTGGCATTCCTATTTGTAAATGTCACTATAAATATTTACGCTCTGTGCATAGCGCTTAGTGGCATACGAACAGTGGCATACAATAAAGTAGTACATTAAAAATATTTTTAATTCATGTATATTTGACATTTTTTAATTTTTAATAAACAATCGGGAAAAAAATGACGAACAGGAACGAACGCCAGATCCATCCCATCAGACTGGGACCCTCCAGGTTAAAACGGGATTCTTATAAGCTCAGTTAAAATGATAAATATATAATTATAAAATAATACGCAAATATTTCTCTAATTAATCACTAATCATAGAAAATTTACACAATATTTTATTAAAAAAATAAACTTTTTTTTTTTATTATGATTGCACAGCAACAGATACATGTAAAAACAACGGTACCCGTTGGTAAAGCGTGGAATCCTTGATATGCGTTATCCTATTGCACATTAGGAGAACTAGGAAAATTCCTTTCAATAAAATACTATGAGGAAATATTGTCTTATTTAGCGGTTGCCAAATCTTATAAGAAACTTTATCTTTTTATCGACATTTGTCTTTTACTGTTTAAGTATAACAAGGCAAACGGGAAAAAAAACCGCTTGTGTGAGTTTTTAGATGATTTATTGTACGTATAATTTAATATGTTGTTATTCTAATGCAGCTGGCATTACATACAGTTAATCTTTATGCCATAAGCAAGGGCTGCACTGCTGTTACTCATTTAGCACTACCCTGGGGGCACGTGTAGCTTGAAGATATGCTACGCACTCGGGTAACACTAACGTATATAATTTAATATAAAATATTAAAATGATTTAAGGGGCCTGTTGGCCGAGTGACTAGCGCTCGGGACCACAGGTTTTGGGTTCGATTCCCGGCGATGCCATGAATGTTTGTAGTGGTTCGAAATCCACTTTAAAAACCACAGTTCCCGGTCTAATATGACTGTTGGGCGTTGAGCTGACAAGTCTACCTCGTAAAAAGACAACATCTCCTGTCTCGAAATCTGCCAATAGGCGGACGGCCTTGACCCCCTATGGGGCTGTTGCGCCACTGATGATGATGAGAATGACTTAATGTCAAAGCTATATGTTTTGATATATATATATAGCTATATTTTTGATGGACTTTTAATTAACTTAAAATGATATATTCAATAGAAGAAATAAATAATACTTAATATATAACATTTTATTTAAATATACTACTACTAATAATATTTCCTAATATCTATAAAAATAAAAAATAAAAATTGTAAGCTGATTCTACCATTTGTTTATGTTTGTCATTATGTTTCTATAGTTTCCTGATCCCAAGTCGACACCTGTTTGACACACCTAACTGACCTTTAGCAATGTTATATCGATTCCCAGGGATCAATGTCAACCTCTTGGGTGACAACTGTCCAACATTTTCCATTTGATATGTTACATATATGCTCAGATAGTCTGAATTTTTGAAATTAAATATGTTTGTGTAGTTTTGACTATATTTTAAGACCTTGTTATTATTATTATTATTTTATTTCATACTTAACGAATTAGGCATGCTGGTATCTCTATTTTTATAGAAACTTTTTAAAAAGGAATGTTATCTATGTTTTTTTTTTAAGAGTTAACACGTAGTCTTTAAATAATATTTCACACAAATAAAAAAAACTACTTGCTAAACAAAACTAAAGGCTTTAAACTAATTGCTTTGAAAAAAAAATTTTTTGAGAGCATCATAAACAATTTAATGGAGAATAGTTGTAATGAAAACGAAGCAATTATGTAACATAAATAAGTAATATTATATGTATAATATACATGTGTTATATATATGTATGCTATGTATAATCTTCATTCATTTGGAAACAAGAGGAACTTCCTGGAAAGTAAGTTTCAGGAAGTACTTTGCTTCATCATATGAAATTTTGAAATGAACTTTAAGGGTGTATTTTTTTTAATTGGATGCCATGTAACAAATATAGGGCCTGATGGCTCGGTGCCACAGGTTTAGAGTTCAAGTCCCAGGGGTGCCATGGCTGTTTTCTAGTGATTCGGAATCCACTTTAAACCGTAGGTCCCGATATAATACGATTGTAAAGCATTGGACGCAGAGGGCTCACGCTCATGACCCTATCCCGTAAAAAGAAATATCTCCTGTCTCGAAATCTGCCTGTAGGCCGACGGCCTTAGCCTACCATGGGGCTGTTGCGTCGATGAAGAAAAAGAAATAAGTAATATTTTTTATCCAGTGGTTAAAAGTTAATAAATATCTTTCACTTAAAAAAAGCTTTTTTTTTTTGAGAAATTAATTAAAAAAATATTTTATTCTATAACTTTTTAAGCCTAATTGTGTATATTTAGCATGAATTTTGTTATTTAAAATATATATATATTAAGAGCATTAAGAATCGCTATTATTACTATTATTATTTAATTTTTGCATGTTGAAACCAAAAATTCCTGGAAAAGTAGAAAAGAGTTGTTATTTACAGTAAATAATTGAAAGAATTTATTTTTGTGAGCGTGTGCTAATTTTTTTTAAATAAACAACTTTTTATATAAAAAGATACTCTAAAATATAAAATAATACTTTGCAAAATACATCGATGTATCCAATTCTTTATCATCTAAGTTTAAAATTCTTTAAGAAACCTTTGGATATGTAAAGATTTTACATATATAAAAATTAAATTAGAAATTAAGAGAAATCTTGGAAAATTAATTAAAAGTGACTATTTAGCTTAATTAAATCATTGGTTCTCAAATTGTGAGACGTGACTCCAAAAGGGAGGGCGGTTTGGTTTACCGCTCTGCGGTTATTTTTTGCACACATTGGGCTAATAAGACCGGAACCTATAGTTTAATGTGTATTCCTAACCATTCATAAACATCCATTCCGCCGCCAAGATTCGAACCTGAAGCACGAAAGGCCAGCGCGTTAGCCAATTGGCCATCAGGCAACAATATGATTAAGGAAGGGGGGGAGAAGGAAAGACGACGATGTATTTCATGTAAATCGAACAAAATTAGTATTTGAGAAAATAAACTAAAAGTAATATAGCAGAACTGTCGATCTACGCGAATTTAATTAATAAAAATTTGAAAAACCTGTATCTAATTTATAATAACTCTCAGATTTTAAATCTATAATTTAAAAAAAAATAATTTCCTTTAAAACGTATTTATGCTGTAGTACTATTAATTTTTTATTTCGCCCTTATCAAATCTAAATATTTGAGTAAAATAATATCTAATATATATTTAATCGAGTAAAATCTAAATATTTCTTAAAAAGTTAAAACATCCACATGCATTTTATATTTTGAAAAAAGTCTTAAAAAACTCATCACCTATTCATTGATAACCTATGGATTTTTATTACTTAATTGTTTTGAATTTAATAATTCAATATTTATTTGTTGATATACATTTCAACTCGCATATTACTGAATCGCATCTAAAAAAATTTTGAATACTTTAATCTTCAGTAAAATAAAATACCCGCTGTTATTATTTTACTAATATGAAGCAAATTGGTTAAAACATCCAAGTTACTATGCATTCTTTAATGGTAGAAAAGAAACGTAAAGAAATACAATAACACAAGATAAAACATTTGAGTTACACTGTTTTAAGCAGATTTTCCTGTAACAAGCATATTCTTATTTAAAATTAGAAAATAGTAACAGAAAACAGAATTTTCCGTCTATAAGAGAGTTACAGTTATAGTCAAATACTTGCCGTTTATTTTAACGTACTGTTGTCATTTTAACAGAAAACAGAATTTTCTTACCAGATAAAGCACGAGTAAACTCCGGATAAAGCACGACTGGACTTAATAGCATTAATTGACCGACTCTTGCCAGTGCGCAGTTAGCGTTATTGTCGGCGTCCGTTGCACTAATTGCTTTCAGAAACTATGGCACTCGATGGTGATTGGGGCAACGTTATTTTCAGCTTCCATTGCACTAAGAAGCTTTCAGAAACGAAAACACTCGATGGCGAATGAGACAATTTTATTATCGACGTCTAGTGGCTTTTGGTATCACAGGCTTCAGGTTCAAATCCTGTAGGTAGCATGGATGTTTGTTAGTAATTCGGAATTCTAATTAGACTTAAGTGTGCACAAAATGACCGTAGAGCGGGAAACCAAATCAAATATCGGCGTCCATTGCAGTATCTGCTTTCAGAAACGAAGACTCGACGGCGATTGGGCCAACGTGTATTTAATATCTCGCATTGAAAATCAGGCTGCCTGAGAGATTGCATGCCTTTCCACAGCATGCCATTAAAATGAGGTTAGTTGTCCCTAAACGTCCTTACAGAAGGCAAGGCGCACCCCTCATCTTCCGTTTGTGAGCTTCTCGTGGCACACATAACTGAAATAGAAGGCTCACTTATATTTGGAAAAAAAAGGTGCGAATTTTACATATATTAATTCTTTTTCTTTTTTTTACAGGGATTTCAAAGTATATCACAGCGGCCTGATGGCCAACCGGCTAGAACTCTGGCCGTTGGAACCGAAGGCTTCAGGTTCGATTCCTGACGGTGGCATGGATATTTGTTGGTGGCTCTGAATCCACGTTAAAGTGCAAGTCCCGGTCTAATTAGCCTAAAGTGCGCACCAGATGACCGTACAGCGACAAACCAAACTAAGTCGAAGTATATCACGGCTCGGAAATTCAAAGTATATCACGGTATTACCTTGTGGTAACGTAGGCAGCTATTGTGCAGCAGGGATGAGGTTCGAATGCTCTGGCTGTGTCCTTTCCAGGCACTGCTTTCAGAAACAAGAGACTCGATGGAGATTGTGACAACTTGAGCAAAACGTTTTGCATCGATAGTCAGGTGGCTTGATGGGATTTTCAGTTTCACTTTAAAAGTTCTCCGCAAGAGTAATGGCCTCCCTTCTCCATTTATCAGTGGGCTGTCAGTGGCGCACATCAGTGGAAAATGATTCCCACTGATCTTCGACGAATATTAATAATATACCTCAAATTGCCCTTAACAGGAAGAGAGTATTATCTCCTTCCTAACAAATCGGGTTCGAGTCCCGGAGGTGCCATGGATGTTTGTAATGGTTCGAAATCCACTTTAAATTGCTGGTCCCGGTCTGCTTAGCCTAAAGGGAACACAAGATGACCGTAGAGCGACAAACCAAACCTTCCTAACAAAGGAATGATTAATTTTAAGAGAAAATATAGTTTAATGATCGATTAAGTATACGGTGTCTGAATATTATTCGGCATGTTTATAAACTAATATTAAAGATAATAGAAGAAATAAATGTAAAATACCATTATTCACCTACAATGTAATTATAAGCGACAATAAATTTCTGTGTGAATTTCCATGGTTACTCATATGACAAATACCTGAGGAATTATAGAATTCTAAATGACTGCTCTCCTGATTTATTCTATGGGATTTTTCGCGTGAGTTTATGGGAAATATGACTATGTTAGATACCTTTTACTAATTTACAAGAACCCTATTTCACTGAATAGTATTGGAACACAGCTTCTAATTCCGCAACTCTACAAATGCTTGCAAAAGATTATTTTAGGAATTATTTATGTTTATTTTCACCAACCAAAATTGTAATTGCAAAAGACGTCTTTTTTTAAACATAATTTTGTAATGTATTCAATAATTCTAAGATACCGTATGTATATATATATTTTAGTACTAATTTATATGGATTAATATAAAAAAAAAAGAATACTACATGGACTATCATAAATATGTTGTTGGAAAAGTTACGCTAATATTGGAAAGGATAAAAATAGTTCATCCCGTATTCTATTGTTGTCCTTTTAATTCCGAGAAAACATTATTGGAATCTAATTCAGTTGCAAGGCTTTCGTCTTTTGAGTATTCTTGCAAGTCACGTAATCCTTTAAGTAGCTCGCAGAAGTCTTTCAAGTGTTTTTTTTTTATTTTTTATTTTTGTTAGCATTTGTTTATGTTTAGTTTCTTAAGAATATATAGGTGAATTTTTTATTGTTTAATTCTTCATTGCACTTACACATAAATTATTAATAATTAGTATACTAAATACATTATAAATTATTTCGTAAATTAATTTAACTTACTGAAAAAAACTATTTAACGAAGAAATTTCTCCCAAACAGAATATTAAACAATACATAATTTTAAAAAATTTAACAAGAAATTAAAATTTCCCATTTAGAGTGGAAAAAATTACAATTAAAACTTAATATAAATAAATATGTAAATATGTTAATGTATAAAAAGTTCTTTTCTAACATCTTGGAGATGGGCTGGACTGGTCTAAGGGGTAGGTAGTAGAGTGAGCTTCCGACCTAAAAGAGCTCGATTTGACACGGGGCAAGCGATGCCAAATTCAACAATCTCGTATACGATGGACAAGATAAAACACATTGATCGGAAAGACTAGAGGAGGATTGTGGGAATCTCCAGATGCCACTTAAAGAGTGTTCCTTCTAAATTATAGCGCCATAATATGAATGCAATATTGAAGCCTCCTCTCAGTAGTGTTCCGGCTTCCTGATGGCCAATTGGCTAGTGCTCTGGCCTTTTGTACCCAGATTTCAAGTTCGAGTCCTGGCGGTGGCATGGATGTTTGTGAGTGGTTCGGAATCCACGTGAAACTGTAGGTCCCGGTCTAATTACCTCACAGTGTGCACAAAAATGACCGTCGAGAGACAAACCAAACACTATTGTTCTGTAAATAGCGTTGAATCTGTTACATATCTTCAGTTGAAGTGGTAAACAACATCGGGTCAAAATGACAGGTATTAGAAAACAGCATTATTACAAAAAATGTTTTTAAATTCCATTGCTTATTTCTCAAAATTTTGTCACTATAACCGTGTTTCCTCCTACGCATTGGCAAAAGCGCTTCCTGTGCTTCAGGAGAAATGGCTAGTTGGCCTACAAACTCTTACCCGGAAAGGAAGTATTTTTCGCTCCCCTGCGCGTAACCCAGTTTCGGGTTTTCGGCTTAGAAGTGGAGTCCTTCCGCGAATCTATAATTATCTGTCTTGGAATGTGTTAAATAGTGTATGCCACTAATTGTATGTTTGCGGTGTCTGCGCGTGTGTCAATAAAGCTGTGAGTTCTTAAACATGTGTCTCAAGTATCTGAATCCAACAACAGCCAGTTACAATCTGGTTGACCAACCACAGCATCACCATATTTATTTAAAAAAAATATGACTCTTAAAATCGTAGAAAGTAAATTACAAACATTAAAATGCAAACAAGGACAATAAACTTCAGAAAAGATTTCAAAATTTTTCTATTATAAAGTATCAAGTAATACTTATACTTAATTTTCCACTAATTATCCGTAGTTCATGCATAGTTCTATTTCTAGATTTAGTGTAAATTTTTCATTTATTTCGATTTTTTCATGTCATGAATCATATCTTATCAGTAAATTTATTAAGTTAAATTTATTTAGTTTTTATAATGTATTAGTTTCTAATTAAAAAGAAGATTTTAAAAGGGAATCTTTTATCTTTATTTTCCATGATGCGAATGTATTTCAAAATGTTTTTTTTTTTTTGTTATGTAGCAGGCTATGAAATAATATTTTAATATAAAAAGGAATATTAAAAATTCAGAAATGTTTCCTTTATAAAAAAGAAGTTATTTTTTTATTCAAATATTTCTTTAATAATTGTTAAATCAATTATCAATAAGAAAATTACTGTACTATGCTCTTCTTTTTCAGTGTTGTAGACTAATTGTGTAGTGTTGTAGTCCTGGAGTGTCATGGATGTTTGTAAAGGTTCGGAATTCATTTTAAACCGTATGTTTAATATGACTGTAGAGTGTTAGGCATAGGGCTGACAATCCTATCCCTTAAAAAGAAAACATCTCTTGTCTCATCAGCCAGTAGGCAGACGGCCTTGGCCTGACCATGGGGCTATTGCGCCAATGAAGAAGAAGAATATAAAGAAAAGGAAATTTATATATGTTTGATCATTTTCAAACTTTTAAATAAACTTTTGTGTGTGGCTCACGGCCAAGTTAAGTCATTACATATCTGCTCTACATAAAAATTTATCGATGCAATCACAATAACACTGTCGTCACAGTTCCTAATCGATGCAGATGTTGTTCATACAAAATATATGACACTTGTTTTTGCCATGAAAAAGAATTAATTAATCAAATAAAATATTGCGTTATGTCAAAAAAAAAAAAAAAAAAAAAAAGTCCATAAAAATATGCCCCATTCGTAGCCCAAGTGCGTGTTCCGACAAAGTGTAGAAGGTACATGCCATGCTCAGATTCACTTTTTTTTTTCTTCCAGAAACGAGAAGTTTCGAGTGTAATTTGATAACGATATCAAATAAATTTCTCACATATATATATCGCCAATTTTGCGTAAGTTTTCAGAGTGTTACGTCATACGATTTACAAATATGCGACAGTTACCTCTGAAGGTCCACATGAAGAGCATAAATTTCCTCACTAAAATAATCGGTTTATTTTTCATACCTGTTGGTCTAAATAATTTTAAACTCGTGATATGCTATTTCATTTTACGTAATATTAAGGCCTTTTACCGAACTAGATGGCAGCACGGCAATAAAGGTATAAGCAATTCGCAAAACTCTAGAATACATGTTTATCAAAAAGTAGTTTTGTAATCTGACATATTTTGTATTAATACTACAAAAAAAAAAAAAAAAAAAAAAAAAAAAGAGTTATTTTTTACCTCAATCAAATATTACGGATATGTTTGAATATAAGCGTTCCTTGACTGATAATTCTGCAAAACTAATCAAATAATGCTACATACTAATAGATTAATTCCGTATATTATCATTTTAATACCCAATATTTGCTTTTGTACTCAAAAATAGAAATTATTTTATTTTACTATACCTCGCAAATATAAGTGATTGTATTTCTTTCATAATTTTATTCGAATTTTCTGTTATTGTTTAACAACGAGGAAGAAAACACCAGATATTGTGAACAAATAACATAAATTTTATCAAACGAATTATATTTTAACCTCTTTTTATTTATTTTATAGACGTTTTTAAAATTTAAAATTTCTTTAAAAGTGACTATTGATTGTAGCATCATTGTTACTTTTAAAAATTATGTTTGTCATTGGACTACTTATTTCAAATTAGATCTCTGCTTGCTGGATAATCTTTAACATGTTTAACTTTGCTTTATCCTAAATTTGCTTGTTGATAAATATTTTTAGCAAAAAAAAAAGTATTACTAGTTAGATTTACAAGTTAGGATTAGATTTAATTAGAAAATTTAAGTTAGCATTTAAATTTTTGGTTTATTTAGTATATCAAAAATCTTCGTATTTTAATTCACCGTTCGATTTCCAATCCTACATTTGGTTTCGTGAAATAATTAATTACCCGAGATAATTATTTAAAGAAAAGTACTAACTGAGAATAAATTTTAATAAATGTAATAACTAAGACTTTAGAAGCTTCTAGTTCATATTAATCTATTGTTAATAACAATAGAGAAAAAAATCTATTTGAATAGGAAAAATACTTCTACTATGCATTCAAAAATATGGCGGCGTACTGTGTGACGGAAATAGTAAACAAATATTCTTGATACACAAAATAATGATTAATAGTAATTATATAAACGAGTAACATATAAGATCTAAATATAATAATGTTTTAAAATATTAAAAAACATGGCTTTTTATCTTCATTTTTCCAAGACTATGTTTGCCTTTTTAGTTCTACTGGGATTTTTATTGTACATTGCATCCGTAAGGATTTTTTCTTCAATTAATAATTTGAAAATAATAATGGATTCCTACTTTTATTTAAATTTGCAACTTTAATTTCAGGCATCACCAGAAGAGCAAATCGGAGATTTTTTTCAAAGTGGACATACAAATAATTGGGCAGTTTTGGTTTGCACATCAAGATTCTGGTTTAATTACCGGCATGTTGCAAATGTCTTATCTATTTACCGCAGCGTTAAAAGACTTGGAATTCCGGACAGGTAAGATATTAAATAATTTAATTGTTTATGTTTATTTATAAAATAAGATAAATTGATAAAACTTAAAAAAAATTCATAAAGGCCAACTAATGAGACAGGGAGTTATTTATTAAAAAGTTCTCAGATTTATCAAGTATCAGTCGGTTACTTAACATCAAATTTTATAATTAATTAAATGATAATTAATTCAAAGTAAGTTTTAAAAAATAATTAGCTTAATTTGTATTTCAAAAACCATAAATTAATCAAAAATTAACCAATAAAAATTTGTTTGATAAATATCGATTTTTAGTTATATATGAGTCGAATTTATTTTTTCATCAAAATATTATTTTATTTTGATAATTTTATTAAATATTACTTTTATAATTTTAATAATTTTTAATTTATATTTCATCATAGGAATAAAATCTTTGATTATTTTTATTTTTGATTTTAGTTTATTTCTGTACATTTAAATGTCATTAAATGTAATTATAAAAATGTTCATAATATTACAAATATATTTTTAACATTAAATGTTGAATTTGATATTTGCTATTAATTTATGAAAGAAATCTTATTGGTTATTTCTGTATAATTGTTACTTATTTAAGTTCGACTTACCATTATTTCTCATTTAAAAATCATGGTATTGAATGAGAATATTTTAGTATTGATTATAAAATTCTATTCTCTTGGATAGTTGATCTATATGAAGACAGCCTAATCCCTTATAAAAATACATTTCCATATTTCTATCTTTTGTAGAACTAAAATGAAGTAATTTGCAGACTTTTAAATGGATTTTTCACATCTGTTTACAAATAATAATAAATAAATAAGGCATATTTTTATCATATTATATAATTGTCCATTACCACTCTGCCCTTTTTAAATAAATCAAAAACCTATGAATTCCCAAATCTGTTTTCAGTTAGCCATTGATTTAATTTTTGCTTTTTTTTTAAAATTTAATTGGTTGATTTTTTTGCTTTTAAGTGAATATTCTAAGTATGAGTAATTTAAGTTTCTCTGCCAAGTGAGATCCAAATTTGATATATTATATTAGAACTCACATGTCTTAATTTATTGGTGTACTTTTTTTTTGTTTGTTTGCTAAATTAACTTCAAGTTAATTTATCAACGTAATGGATATGAACCTTTGTATCCTTTCGCAAACATCTTTGGATAATTACATCTGACACTCGTCTATTTCTCTTAAGAAAATTTAAAAAAAAAAAAATTAAAAAAAGATGGAGAAACTATTTTGTTCCAGAATTTCTGTAATCATGATGTATCAATTTAGATAGATAGCAATTGATTTTATCTGTCATTTTTAATTATAAAGTACCTCATCAAATTATTTTGTATTAAAGCACATGCAGGCTATTTTGGCAATAAGCAAAGCAAATATTATAGACATCTACACAACAATATCCAATTTCAGCTCTCAAAAATACCTTAAATAACTGCCCATTAGAAAACTGACAAAAAAAAAAAAAAAAAAAAAAAAAAATCATAGCAATGCAGTATTAGAAATTTTCATAATTGTATTAATAATCAAATTCTCTCTAGAGAGGAAATAATATGTATAGGTGATCACAGTTTCTTCCCAACATTGTGGCAGTGCTATTTCATTATGTAATTACTTTTCCTCTAAAGGAATCGTAGCATAAAATCTCCTCTAGAAAATTTTACATTCAGTAACATAAACATATAAATAACAAATTTTAAAATCATTAGTTTAATAAAATTTTTAGAAGATATTGACATTAATTATCTTAAGAAACCCTTACCCTTAAAATGCTAATTGAATCACCTGCATCCATTATTTCTATTAAATTATTAACATTTTGTTTATTTTAAACTCCATAGACTGAATGCTACTGTATACCAGATTGTATCATATTACCATTCCATGGCATTTTTTTTTCTCTATATTGTAATAACTTTTGTTCTATTTCTGATTTATTTTAATTATATAGTGCCATACTGTTTTGATTATCTATTTAGATTTTAATGTATTCCTGTAATTTCATAAGTGAAATTATTTTTTAATTTTAATTTTTTTATATTATTTTGTCATCCTCAACTTTTTACATAGCCTTAGATACAGGAGTGAGGTACAGAGTTAAAGTTTTAAGTTTAAGTATTTCATATAAAAGTTATCCTATCGCATATTTCTAGTCACATTATTCTGATGCTTGCTGATGATATGGCATGCAATCCTCGTAATCCAAAAGCAGCCACTGTGTTCAACAATGCTCACCATCACATCAACGTTTATGGGGATGATGTAGAAGTAGATTACAGAGGTTATGATGTAAGTTTTCTTCTATTATTTTATTATTTGTTTAATTTTATAAAATTTTTTGGTACTTATGTGTTATATTGGCTTCGAGGACAAATTAAATAATTTTTCATCTTATATTTACTACTGTATATTTAGCTACAATAAATAATGCCAATAAAATAATAAAGAGATTGTTTTTTTCATAAAATTTAAAGTTGTTGGAAATTCTTCTGTTGCCATTATTATAACATCAAAAAAATTATTTCACATACTGCTTAAAAACATAAATACAAGCTATGAATTAATGTAATAAAAAAAGATGTTTCTTATTCCACCATTCAGCAGAACCCCATAACTGCTCAATTTTTTTTTTACTACAAATGAGTTAAAAAATATTTTCTTCTGAAAGTGTTTATTGATAACATTTCCATTAAGTTAAATATAATAAGCATATTTATGATGCATTTTAGTGACATTCAAGAAACAGCTAGTAAATCAAAAAATTTGATTCTAGTGTGATCATTTGATGATAAAGCTGAACTACCAGTTCTAATATATTAATGATAGTTAAAATTAAAATTAGTATAAAACTGAAAATGTAAGAACATACATTAAATTAATATACAATTTTAGCAACTAATTTATTTAACATCAAAATATGATCATTCTTACATATCTAATTAACCAAAGCAGTTATAAAATAAAAGTACAAATTTTTTAATGAGATATTTATATTAATATATTACTAAATCATTGATATGCTAATTTTAGGTGACTGTAGAAAATTTTATCCGACTGTTAACAGGTCGCCTTGCTCACAGTACTCCTAGATCCAAACGCTTGTTGTCTGATGAACACAGTAATATTTTGATATATATGACTGGTTAGTTTTTTTTTTTTTTAAGTGCCTTATTACTGTGGTGATCAAAAGAAATATATATTATAATCAGAAATAAAAATCATATGTGGATAATCTATTATTTTATTATCTTTCTAAAACCTCTTAAATTTCTGTCTGCTCTTTAAAATTATTAGTTTTTTTTTTTTATTTTTTTTTTTTTTTTTTTTTTTTTTTTTTTTATCTATTATCTATTTTTATTTTTAAATTAATTTATATTTCTGATAAATTTTTAAACTGGTCATATTTTTTGTAATTTCAAGCAATGCATTTCCTTTTGTTTTCAATTTTCAAGCTGGGATTTGCAATATTAAGGTTGCACTTTTTGTAGAGATTATTGAAGTGTTTTATGATCTCCTAAACTTATTTTAATAAAGATCAGGAAGACACATTTTTAAATTTTGCATGTTAAATTTTTTTTTTTTTTATATTTACAAATCTTCAATACTACAGACAATTGGATTAAAAATTTATTTACTTACTTTTTATTACATTTACTTACTATTTACTTTACTTTTTATGAACTTATTATTTTCTGTTAGCAAAATCCTTATAAATTTAGATCCATTTTATTGTTTTAACAGTTTAAATATGGTGCATATACTACTATAAATGCTATAATATTACTATAATGTTTTAATATCATTTATTATTATTTTTTGTTGTTATTCATATAATTTTTCATTAACACATTGTGAAATATTTGGGGAGGAAAAGAATCACAATATCTTACAGCAGAAGATGGAGTTATTTTATTTATTTATTGAAAAAATTAGTATTTTTAATTTGTGTTTGATTCTTTCTTAGGACATGGAGGTGATGGTTTTCTAAAGTTTCAAGATTCAGAAGAAATTACTAATGTTGAATTAGCTGATGCTTTTGAACAAATGTGGCAGAAACGAAGGTAAAATTCTAAATCAATTTGATCTACTTGCTTCCATTAACATTCTTCCAAAAATAACATTCAGTTACTTATGTTGTTTGTCACATTATTGCTAGGTTTATTGGAAATCCTTACAATTTTTAAAATATCTAAATATGAATACAAAACAAACAATGAATTCTTTCTTTTAAGTATTGCAGCACTATTTTAAAATTGGTGTTCTTATTTGATCCAATAGAGACCTGCTTGTATAATTTTGTGATTAAATGTACTATTTAAAATGTAATTGGATAATGAAATTTTAACATTTTTCTTAGATAATATTCATGAATTTTTTTAATGTTATTAATTGTTATAACTGCATTTTGATCTTACAAAAAAATTATACTGTTGAAAATACTATATATGACCATTTAAAAAACATATACCAATATAAATTGTTGATCTGAATAAACAGATTGGAAATTGTTATTCTACTTGCATTTTTTCTTTAAAAAAAATTGTCAACAATACTAAAAGGATTTTTAATAATTAGACTTGTAAAATAATTTATTATCCTGAATTGCATAAAAATAAATAAATTAATTAAATTGTAAAGAATGTGTTAACTGTTATTGAAGTGGAGCACTATTAACAAAAGCTGTTTCTTATCTATATGGCAAATTACAAATGTTCTTTCATTTTTTTTTTCTAATCAAAGCATCAACATTCTAAAAAAATATATAAATAAATCTCTCAATTATTGATTTTTAAAAAAATATTAATAGAAGAATTAAAAATGAATAAATTCTATGTAGCATCTTAAAATGCATTCAGGAAATCTACTTCTTTAAAATTTCATATTTGCTGTTGTAGGTATCACAATATATTCTTCATGATTGATACATGCCAAGCAGAATCAATGTTTTTGAAGTTTTATTCACCAAACATATTAGCCGTTGCAAGCAGCAAAATTGGAGAAGACTCTCTCTCAGTATGTTAAAACTAAGCGTACTATTTAATGTGTATATAACAATTTTACTTATGAAAATTATTTTACAATAAATTTGTATATCTATGCTAAAAAGTAAAAAAATAAATATGTATCTGTTATGGGAATAAAATATGTATTTTATTTTATTGAAAACTTTTTAATATATTAATTTTTATATTTTTTCAACTATACTTGTCCCATTGATTAGCTTCTTTTTTATGTGTATATAAATATATTATTATTGCCCAACACATTTTTTGAATATTAATAATTTTTTGATGCAATGTTATAAACATCCAAAATTTTATGATGTTTATAATAATATATAAATTTTTAACTTTTTCTCATTTAAGAAATATTTAAATTTTAATTATTATGTATAAATATTTTGACAGAGTTTATAGTTAATTTTATTTCTCATATTTTTTAGCATCATGGAGATCCCACAATTGGTGTTTATGTAATAGACCGATATACATACTATGCTTTAGATTTTCTTGAAAAAATAAATAAAGGCAGCACTAAAACAATGGGTCAATTTGTAAGTATTTTTTCATTTTATTATGAAAAAAAATGTTTATATATATATTACTGTTTTTATTTCAATTGTAATTTTTTCTGCCTAATACGACAAACCTCTTTTAGCCATTTTATAATGGTATAATTGAAACTAAAGAAATATTACATAATGCTGATCTATCAATTTCTCTTGAATGAACTAAAGAATGAGTGGTTAATGGCGAAAGGCTGGTGAAAACAATTTTTTTGTTTTTTAACGTTTAATTCTTGCTGCATTTGCTACAAATTAAAATAAGACCTTCAACTTCAAATGACTGTTGAAAAAGGTTTGGCTAGGATGTTTCCAGTAATGCAGTCATGAAATTGGTTAAAATGGATTTAATATCCTTAGCTGTGAGGATATAGGAGAATTTTTTTAGAAGCCGTTTTAAGGGTTGATGATATTATTGAACTATAAGATGTTGCTGTAAGTCCAAAAAGCATTAATTAGATGGTCTAAGCCTCTGCAAAATTAATTCATGAAGATGTCCAATTTTGAAGTAAATTATTTATTTTTTATTTTATTTATTTATTATTATTCAAATTTCTATTCTGAACGAACTTTTAAATTACAAGGTAAACTGAGGAATGTCATGTTAGGATATCGCAGACCACATAAACATTTGATATATGTATGAATTAAAAATTTTAATTATAAAAATATGTACACATTTTTTGTATATTTTCTTTACATTTTGAAGTTCAGCATTTAAGTTTTAAGTTAGGATTTGAGAAAAAAATATTCTGTATGCTTGTAACTAATATTTAATATTTTATTTTCTTTCTCCTCTGACAAATGTTTGTCTACTTTCAGAGTTGAAAAATTTATTTATTTTTTTATAAAAGAAATTTTAAAACATTGTAAATTAAATTTAATTTCAGTTTATTTTAACTATTAAAATTTAAAATTGTTAAGTATAATATATATGAGATTATGCTTTATAATCTGATTAAATATTTATAATATTCAAAATTTCAGTTTATTAAATTCATTTATATAGAACTTACTTTTAAAAGTATCTTTATTAAATATTAATTATTATTAAAATATATTTTTGTATTTATACTTTTAAAATTTTGATAAAAACTATTTGTTGTTCTAATAACTGAGTAAAGTTACTAAACTATTAATATTTGAATTTTAAATATCATAACATTTATTCTAAAGATATTATTACAAAGCCATAAAACAAAATTGTGTTAGCTTATACTTTCAAAATTTAAAACTTTCAAAAATTAATACTTTCATAATACTTTTTCATATACTTTCATTACTTTTAATACTTCGTAATTCAATACTTTATGTAATTTCAACTTTGCACTATAAACTTAAAAATTTGACATGTAACTATTTTATCAGTTTTACTTGAACACTAGTTATTTAGTATTTAAAATATCATGATCGTTAATAGATCAATCGATCATGATAAATTCATTTGTTAATTTTCATGTAACTTCATTTTTTTATCAGATGATGAAAATTTTCATTCTCTACACCTCTCATTTGAAATGTTTTATACTTATTTTGTAAGAATGTAGTAGTAAAAATTTTGTAATAGTAGATTTCTACAATAAAAGCTCAGTTTTTCACATCTGTAAAAGAATATTTATTTATTTAGGGGTTTTCAATCTTTCTATTTAGTTAGATAAAATTAGTTAATGCAAATATTTTGTTTTAATTTATAGTAATATTGTGTTTTTTATGACAAATTTTTGATTTTTTTTTCTATTATGTCTCAAGAATTCAATTCCCTTATTTATCAAATTGTGATTAATTTCATCGTAGCTCCAAGTATGTCCTAAACGTGTCTGCATATCTACTGTGAATTCAAGGAAGGATCTGTTTCCTGTGAAACCAGAGCAAGTATTGCTTACAGACTTCTTTGGGAGTGTGAGAAATGTTGAACTAACAGAAAATATCATTGACCTCCCACCAATTGCAAAGCAAAATAAAACTGTTGTGTAAGTAATATACTCCTTTTAATGCTTTTCTTGGTGAGACTTAAGAAAGTACTTATACCAAAAATATAACAATTTAATCTTATTAACATGTATGCCGATTCTTTCATTTGTTAAAAATCCTTCTTTTGCTTTTAATAACAAAGATAAATTTGTGAAATAGTTCAATTGTTTTTTAAATTATTACCAATTTATTATGATAAATATTCTAAATTATGTAGTTTGATGATGGTTTTTATTTTTTATTTTTTACCATATTTCATTTGTTTCACCTGTTACCTAGGTTTTTAAACCTGTTATTAATTTTTGTAATGGATTTTTTTAAATATTTTATTTCTCTTCATTGTGCATCTTGGTCAATAAAGTAGTATCTTTAATTATTGCATTTTTCTGTATTATTTTGCCAACTACTTTACATTTCTTTAAAACTAAGTATTCTCTCAATAGTACCGTGCAGTATAATGTAGATTTTTAAGGTTTAGAAGTGCACTTATGGCATTATAAAAAATGAAATTAAATATTGTTTAATATATCACACATCAAAATATGATGGAATTACCACAAGCAATTATATTTCTATAAGTATTAGGAAAATGGAATAACCTAGAAGCATAATGTTAGGTAAGCCAAGGAAATTTGAATGAAGAGAAATGCTCCGCAGATCTTCCAATCAAACGCAATGGATAAAAAAAAAAAAAAAAAAAAAAAAAAAAAAAATGCCTACATAGTACAAGTAAAAACTGGTTTTTATATAATAACACAAAATTGACCTGTGAAATAAAATATAGTTTATTTAGTTTATCTTTTTTATAGTTTATTTTTAAATACCTTTATGCTATCTAGTCCCTAAAAGAATGATTGATTAAATGATTCTAAAAAAAAGAAAAATATTACCACATGATGTATTGAAATAGATCACTTTTAATACTTTACTTACTTTTAAGAATTGAAGCAAAGCCTATAAAATACAAATAATCTGAGAAAGATTACATTAAAATTGTTTAAAATATTAATGACCAAGAAGCTGAAATTATTTTAAAAATGTGAATAATCGCATCTTATCTTTCTTTATAGGATCAGTGATACTAAGGAACCAAAATGGACGTATGTAGATAAATTTTCTATTTATTAAAATAACTGTTTATTTTGATACAATGTCTAGTTATGTCAACATTGTATGAGAAGAAATATTCCACTTTTGAAATGTCATGTAGAAACAATTGAAATTACACAGTTTAAATAAACAAAATATTGCTAAGATAATTGTTTGATAAATTTTGTTAAATCTGCTATTTTAAATGAAAAATGAAAAAAATATATATGTAGTGATGTGTAATTTGAAAAGTATTAGAATATTTCAATTTATTAATTAAGAAAGTATAAAATTACTAGTGTGTTATGTGTAATAGAACATATAAAAATGTACTCAAAATTATTTTTTATTTGTTAAAAGTTAGTTGTTTTTCTTTTTATGTTGTTTACTGACTGATTATTAATTTTATTTTAGTAAATTTTTCATGAATATATTGAAATATTGATTTTTAAAACAAAATATGTTTATATGTTATCTGTAAATAAATATTTTTTTGCTATTTATTTAATACGTTGTAATTACATTATTCCTTATGTAATTATAGTTCTCCAGAATTCAAAAAATATTTAAAAATACAAAATATATTTTTTTTTAATACTAGCTCTGATAATGTAATGATGTTGAACAATAACAACATAAACACAAAATTAAAAACCATTTTCTAAATATATACATAATTAAATGGCTTTAAAATCACATGTATTTATTTTGAAACACAATGTGTTCCTATTTAATCCTCCAATTTTTTGTTCGGTAAATACAAAACAATGAACTTTATTTATTAATCTTAAATATATCTTATTTCAGTATGATATCAGTTGTAAAGCTGCAATTTACATTTCAATAAAAGGTATTTAGATATATAAAAAAAAATATATATATATATAAGTCATGTTATATTTAAATGAAAAAAAAAAAGATTTAAAAATCTACTTAAATATTACAGACCATCATGAAAAATGTGAAAAGGTTTAATAATATTCAACCAAAGGAGCATAAAATGTGTACCATATAATTATAAATATATGAAATATGCAAAGGTAAATTGAGTTTAACTTGATGTTTTTTTTAAAAAGGTAACCATTCAGAAATTACAACAATTTATTTTTAAATGAGAATACTAGAAACAAAAAAAAAGTCTTGGTATTTTATCTTTACAATTATATAGTCTATTTGTTCTTTTATAATTCAATGGCTGGACGACTCGTGGCTGAATGACAGCGTGCACAGCTAGTATGCATGAAGGCAGAGGTATTAGGCTAGCTAGTGTGCATAAAGGCAGAGGTTCAATCTGTTGGTGGCTTTGTTGTAGATACTGTTTAAAAAAAAAAAGGTGACTCGATGGCGTTTGTGATGTTCAGCATCTTACCTCATTCCTCAGACTACCTAGTGGGTGTTTGATGAGTTTTGTCCCATGCAATATGCAAATGCGGAGTATTTCCCCCGTAAAAGCCTTCCCAGAAGGTTGTTGGTGTCTACCAAGTGGGATAAGAAATAACATAATTCATCAAGAACTTATCCAGTTAAGATGAAATTTTTATACACGTTCAAAATACAGCTGCTTAAAACATAGGCTATTTTTTACATCAATTATATATAAACATTTAAAATTTTTTGTTCTGGGAAAATATAATAGGATTTAATAACTTAGCCACTCATTGCCAAGTCTCTTTTTCTTGCCAAATTGGCTATCATTGACAATCATGAAATGCTATGTTATATATTATAATGTTCGAGCAACTTTTAAATTAAAAAATAAAAATAATGAAATATTAATCTGGGAGATAAATCAGAGGCAACTTGTCATATGTTGTTTCTCCTAATGCATGAGAGATCCCCCTCCCCATAGGTCACTTGGATGTTTATTTAGAAAATGGATTAAATTTATTTCAATATAGAAAATATTATCGATAAAATTACCAATCCCAAATGTTCTACATTATTGGCATATGCATATATCTTTGCAAAAACACTTTTATATGATGAAGCACATTGAAATTATATATTTGATAGATAATATAGAATATTTAACAGAAAAAAAAATAGGAAATCTTGGTATTTATGAAAAACATGTTACCAGAAGAGTATAACTATTCATTTTGGTACTACAAAATGAACATTCCTTATGTTTGTTGCTTCATGCTGGTGAAAGATCTGGCACCCTTTAAAGATAATGTACAAAAATTTTCAATATACATATATGGCCAGCAAACTAGGTGGATATTGTTAATTATTAAATAAACTAATCAGAATTTCTTATAAATAGTTCCATTTATTTCCTCGCTTACAGTTGCATATATATTATTTATATTATTGTAAGAGGTATAATAAATAATATATTGCTTGTAAGCATATATATTATTTATTACATCTAGTCATAACTCTACAGGGGAGGCCAACCCGCAGCCCGCCTTGAATATTTTTCTGGCCGTGAGGTTTATCACACTTTTACAAATTATATTTATTTTATAATGGCCAAAGTAGTGAAGACCAATGTATTAAAAAAATACATTATGTGTGCATCCATATATTCAAAAATTAACTGCTGAAATTATGAGGAAAAATTAATTTTGATTTTAAAATAATAGTCTTGTGCATATATGACAGATATTGCCTGTTTTGTTTATGAGTTCGCAGAATAATTAAATTATATTCTGCAAACTCATGAGGCACGCACATCTTGGAACATCTTATATAGCAGGTTCTATGTTTCACTTTAAGTGACCATCCCTAAATATGCACAGTGGATTATTGATAGCATAACAAACCAAACTCTTAGTTGAAGTTGTTAGCGATTTTCTTTCAACTTACATTTGCAAATTGTTGTTTTTTTTCAAAAATGAAATTGACCAAACACAAAACACGCTCAAATGTAACGGACACTAACCTGGAACACCAAGGTAGAGACCCCCGGGGGAGGGGAAAAAATTGTTGAACTAAAAAAAGTCAAAGGTACAAGCGATGGCTGAGAAGCAGTTTCCTGATCCTTGAGCAAGTTGATTTGGTGAAGAACAACAGGAACTGGGAAAGAGGATAGATGCTTCTCAAATGTTGTATTCAGTATTTTTAAATCAGCTGCAGATATTCGTGAGCAGTTTTCATATAATAATTGATGTATAGTTTTTTGTATTGCAGATAAGCCATGAAATAAATATTTATAGGAATTCCTTAATAAGCCTTTATTTAATTAAGTAAAATAATAATAATAATAACAGCTGATGAGATAAATATAATATTTACTAGTTTATATTTTTAGCTGTATTATTTTATCATAACATTCATATTTATAAATGAAGATAGTTCAATTTTATGAAAATATAATTTAACTAATTTAAAGTAAAATTAAAAAAACTTTCAACAATTAAATTTTATACACTTTACAATTTTTATGTTTACACGTGCCCCCTGGGTAATGCAAAGTGAGCAACATCGGTGCAGCCCTTATGGCGAAAGACCACGGTCTATTTGCCAGCTACATTAGAAGGAAAAAAAAAAACTTTTTTTAGTATATATTTTTTTAGAATTATAAGTATAATTTGTGTTTCATGTATAACAAACTATAACACAGGTAATTTTATAGTTAATTTTGAGTTGCTTAGAAATAAAACAAGATAAAAACACCTTTAAGAATTTGTTAGTATAAGCCAGGAATTCACAGACATGTTTCAGAAATAAATTAAAATTTATTTGTTTTATGTTTATTAAATAATAATAACAATGAAAAATTATTAATGTAATTTAAAAAAGTCTAAATAAATAAATTAATAGTATAAAAAAACTAAAAAAAACACGCTTTTAGAGTTAATCAAACTAAAAAGTAAAAAATAATTGTTAACATAAGAATAAACTGACTGACGAGAAAATGAATGTCACTGTTCTAAAAGCGTGGGGTGCTCGATGTCAATCGTTATAATTTTTCCCTAGTTTCATTCCGAAATGTAGAGTTAGTTTAAAAATGTCATACAAGCACCCCACGCTTTTAGAACAGTGACATTCATTTTCCCGTCAAGTCATTTTATTCTTATGTTAACAATTATTTTTTACTTTTTAGTCTGATTAACTCTAAAAGCGTGTTTTTAAACTATAATATTTAAATGATGTCCCGGTACAGAGGACTGGTCCTTACAATAATGTACACTCATGTCCATAAATTAAGGATAATGAAGTTCAGGCAAAGAAAGAGACAGAAACAAAACAAATTTGACTTATTTGTAAAATCTATTTATTAAACAAAAGGTAAAGGGCAAAAACGATGCTATATGTTTGACATAATTAATAAAAATTGCGATTTTTACTCCCTGGAGCAAATTTCAAAAAAAGAACCTATTTACAAAAAACAGTATAACATGGTTAGTATGATGGTTAATATGGAGTATGTCTCCCGGACGATGCAATACAGGCCTTACAACGCCTAGGCATGCTGAGTATCAAATTATCAATCTGATCTTGGGGAATATTACACCACTCATCAAGCAATGCCCTTCGAAGTTCCTCTTGACAGGTGGGAGGGGGTTGACGGGTTACAATTCGTCGCCAAGCATATTCCACACATGCTGTATTGGATTCAAGTCCGGTGAGTATGCTGGCCAATCCATACGGGTGATATCCTCCAATTTAAGGCATTCGTCTACAATGTTTGCACGGTGAGGACGGGCGTTGTCATCCATAAACAGAAATTCAGCACTCATGGCGCCCCGAAACAAACGTACATGTTGTTCCAGAATGACATCCCGATAGATGTAGCCTGTCATCGTTACACTCTGAACATGCAGGTCAGTTCTGGAACCAAGAATAATTCCTGCCTAAACGAGCCATCCTGCAGCACCGTAACGGTGTCGTTCAATGGTGTTCTCTTGGTGGTAACGTCTACCTGGCGCTCTCCATATGATAGTCCGGCGAGAATCAGACTGCAAACTAAACCTGGACTCGTCGGAAAACATCACACAAGACCACTGTTGCGGTGTCCACAATGCATGCTCTCTACTCCAGGTTAATCGCAGGCGCAAGTGAGTTGCGGTAAGTGGAACACATCTGACAGGCCTAAGAGCATATAGACCAATGTGCCCTAAGCGTCTGTACACGGTCTGCCTTGAAACTGTCGTACCGGTAGCTGAAGAGAGCTGACGAAACAGGTCTGATGCTGTGCTCCGTCTGTTTCTTTTGGCAGTAACTGCTAAATACCGGTCCTCATTCGGCGTTGTAACTCGGGGGTGATCCTGTGCTGTAACATCTGCTCACATTACCATCATCTTGGAATCGTTGCCAAAGCCTGGAGAGGACACTCTGGGCGATTCCAAGTTCCTCGGATACTTCCAGCTGGCTACGTCCACATTCCAGTCGTCCGATAATTCTACCACGTAAAAAATCATCCAAATGCTTCCTTTGTGCCATAACTATGCGGTTATTCCACTGAAAGGCTTTTAAAGCTCTTGTGAACAATTTTACTTCTTTGCCACCTTTCCTTATATACCCCTCTCTTACACTCTCTCGTCATTGTGACGTACTATCCGCGCCATCTGGTGGTTTCCTGTAATTTGCATATTCTTTTTCAAGATGTGTGTGATAATTCTACAGTTGAAATTTTTATTTTAGAGTTCAATTTCTGTGTGATTCTGAATTATCCTTAATTTATGGACATGAGTGTAATTGTGAGTAAAACAAAGGCTAAATGCGAATATGTCGAGCCAGCCAGGATTCGAACAGGGAATCTCATAATCAGGCGCGTTATCCGTTGTGCCGCTGTCCCACGTAGGTTTGAATATCTGAAAGATGCCTGTAAATGTTTCTTTGCAGCTTATATAGTGTGTATGAGAAGCAGATCTCCAGGGAAAAAATTAAGCTCCAATTAAGATGACTTTTCAAAGGATGTGTGTTTAAATCACTAATCCTTGCGATCCTAATCATGATGAGATAATAAAAGTATCAAAATATTTTATTGTCGTCGGTCCTTGATAAGTCTACAACGTTTAAATTAAATTGGATCGCTTAAAGTAGGGCAAAATCGAGCCCAAAGAGTCAGTTACATACATACAAACAAACATACAGGTGAAACTAATAAAAGCGTATTAAAAAAATTATTCGTGACATAACATTAATTTTATGAATATTTTAATATTTGATGTAATTTTTTTTTTTTTTAAACAAGGCGAAAAACTTATTATTCAAAGGGTTTTCTCTTTATCGATTTTTCAATATTCGGTGGTGAAAAGATTTTTCTTAGACTTGTGTATTTTATTGCATTGTTTAACATCAATAACTACTACTTTATTGATTGCAATTTTAAAATCGAATATATATATTTTTTACAATTCTAAAGAGTAGCAAAATGCATGCGTATAAAACTTTTGATGTAAACTTTCGACGATGACTGACGACTTGATAGACAACAGAGTTAAAATTATTGTCTTAGAAAATAAACAAATTATTAAAATAACTTTTTTCCCTTATTCGAGCTACTTAAAAACATTTATTTGTAATAAATGTTAAGACATTAATTTTTTTTTAATGTCTTAAGTGTTTACTTTTTTATTAACCTACACAAATTATTTTTTTTCTCTTAATTCTCCACAGTTATATCCAATTATATCTGAAAGTCTTAAAAAAATATGTATTACATGTTTATTTATAGTAAAATTCGCATATGCTAAGTTTAAGCGTGGTATATATATATGTAGTGGGAACAGCTTATCTTCTGTGAAAAATTGCTATTAATTTTGGATTTCAGTAAGATTTCAATGACAGTCACTTAGGCGTTTGGAAGCGCGAGCGTCAATGTTGCATATTGTTTCAAACAGCTCAGCATGCTCACACCTGGTATGATAGTTTGCGGTCCCATTACATACAACATTCGATCCCCTCTGGTAATTATCCATGGCATAGCGTAGCTATAAGTTCAAGACATATATCATGGCAAGACTGCTAGGAGATATTTTCCAACAAAATAATACTTGACCATACACAGCAGAGGTTCTAGACTGCCTCTTTAATATTACAGCATATTCTTGACCAGTGCGATCTCCAGATTTGCCACATTGAAAACTTGGAATGACGAAGTCGACAACTTGAGCAGCGAATGAGTTAGGTAGAACTAGAGGCATGCTTACAGAAATTGTGGAACGAGAGGTCACAGGAAATCATTAAAAACCCACATGCCACAGAATGCACAACTGTGTTTCTACGTGCATTTAACCTAGAGATATCCCAACGAGGTACTAATTATTATATTTCGTTGTGATTTTGCGTGAACGTGCTGGTTAGGGCAACAGTCGAATACCATCTGCATCGAGGAAGAACAAGATACCACGGGTGAGAAGCGGTCATTCATTATCCTTTTGATAAATATGCAGGATAATACATGCAGGCATTGCAGACAGGGACTGCCACTGACTTTACTATAAAGGCATAACTGCTCGGAGGCATTTTCCAACAAAATAATGCTTGGTCCTACACAACAGGGTTGCCACATGACTTCCCCTTCAATGTTGTATCACATTCTTGACCAGATGGATTTCCTAATTACTGGTTATCCAAACACATGAGTACAGGATTGGGTATCCAATTCCGTCCCATATATCACTCGATACTAGATTCGTTTGATGATAACGAATGCAAACTGGCAATATCCGTCCCTTTTGACGACTCTTTCATAAAGACACGCCCATTATGATACTGTACATAAATCCGTAAAGAAACTTAACTCCATCCTGCCTTCATGTCCTTTGTTGAACGTACAACTGTAAGAACACCTGTCGTCAAGGAAAGTAGCTGCAATAATCAGTTCCGACAGTACAAACTTCTTATCGGACCCATTTAAAGGACATTCTGACGTATTGATTTGTCGGGCATATCTTTAGCATAAAAGCATTAGATTCGGCTTGAACGGCTGAATTTTTCGAGTTTCGAACCGATTCCTCAGCTGAGCTTGTCAACTAAGGCGATTCTATAAGTTTTCAATCGGTGACAAATCTAATAACAGGCAAGGTTATTGCATAAGCCTATATGCTGATGCATGTCACAAACTTACAGCTTTGTAAGTCGTAGTACCATGGACCATAACTAGAGATAGATAGTGTTTCATATGCAATGGCATCGTACACCATCACATCAGACGTGTTGCTCCAAACAGTAGAAGCAACACTAAAAAGCGACCAACACTTTACCCAACAGACTGCTATGGCCCTACTTAAAATATACTCTTTTTATTGTGCCTCCCGGTATCTTTTATACAGACAACCCCTTGGACTACAGATGCTCAAGCAATTTAAACCAAAAGTAATTCCAATGGTTTTTATTCTTTTTTTTAGGGTACTAACCAATTTGTAGACGCCTTTATACAAAAAATCAAAGGAAATGAAATGTTAGGTTCGCTCATGGGAATCAGGATTCGGCTGTGGGCTGAATTGATCAAATGCTGTTATAATTTAGCGTTTTATATTAATGCCTTGTTGAACAGTGACCATAACTATTTACATCGAATTTCATACAATCATTTACATTAAAATCTAAAAGCATTGTTAAACAAAATACAAAGAACATCGATGCTTCATATTTTTCTTTTAATTGGGTAAAACTTTAAAATTCAAAAAATATAAATCTCATTTAATTACATTCAATAAAAAAAAAAAAAAAAAAAATTCTTAACTATGTTGAATACTTGAACCACATTAACGTTCTTTTAACATGCTAATGTTTATTAACTAAATTCCCTGCTTCGTTTTATCGCTATATTTTGTGAAATTTCTTATTTCAGTAAAATCACAGCAGCTGCCTTTTCATTGCTTTATTTTGTTAAGGTATTCTGAAGGATTGAGTTTATAAAATGCTATATTCCACATCACCAAAATATTAAATTAATATTTTTTTCCTCTTCAATTTTATTATGCTGCATATAAATGATTTCCAAAATATTCTTTTATTGAGTAATGAAAAAAAATTCAAACAATAATTATTTTTCTACAGAATATTATAATTTGACATTTATTGAAGATGTGTGATGCAGGATAACTGACTTTCTTAAAAACATTATACTTATAATTATCGCTATGTAGAGATCTGCAACTCATTTTCAATTACTCACAAAATTAAGTCGAAAAGAATTGTCTTGGTTAAACTTTAAGAAACATTCATTAAAGAATTTAAATTTTAGGTCAGAAAGCATTGAAGTCTTTGATTTCTTCCACGGTAATCAGTTTTATGCAAGAGGTATTACTCCAATATGACTTCAATTTTTTTTACCTCTAGAAAGTAGCTTAATTCATTACATTATGTTATATCCCTCATTCGTCATGATTATTTTTCAATAGCAAATGATTAAAAATGAAGCAAAAAATAATAGCGTATAGGATAATAAAGTTTTCCACTGCCTACGAACTATACTTTAATGATTTTTATTTATTTATTTTAAACCATATAAACAATTTTTAAAAAATTGTACTGCGAGAAAAATTAGAATTGTAAATCTTTAGCATTAGAAATAAGTGTTTCGATGTAATATTGCAAATATACAATAAAATATAAAATTAGGCTTTCTGTTTTTATAAGTGTATAAATCAGCCAATAATAATAAGGGACAATAATTACTTAAACATATTAAATACATCAATTTTATAGATTTTTAAAAAAATATTTGTATCAAATAGCAAGATACACTAAATATGGACTGATAATCATAGCATTCAATTATTCAGGAGACATGAATGATTATGTCGAAGATTAAGTTATTATGTCACGGTTAATTGATATGATTTTTGAAAAAGTTGATTTATTAATACCAATGATATTTAATGCATTATTTTTTTCCCTATAAAACTTATCAAATAAAAGAATCTACTTATTTCCCAATTTGTTTAATTTAACAGTAAGAAAATAAATTTTTTTTTGTTTTTGATTATTTAGAAAAGCAAATATGAAATAATGTACAAACAACAAAAAATTTAAATCTCTGTCAAGGCATTGTAAAAATTTTGGTATTTTAAACTTTAAATTGTTCAAATTTACAAGATTAGTTTTTCCTTTGTTATCACCGATTGGAAAATTTACCAATGTAATAACAAAGTATATTTTAAATTATTAATTACAAAGAACTAATATATTTTTGAAAATATTTGGAGCAGTAGTAAAAATGTGGATGTCAAAAAAATTTAATAAAGTTAGTTTGAAGAGTTACAAAACCATTTAACTTCAATAAAAGTCAATTGAATGTGTTCATCTAATTTTAAAAACAAATAAATTTTTTAAAAAAATGCTACTTATTTATAAATTTTTCAAAACTAAAAATAAAAATAATAATTATTCCCATGCATGTGATTTCAATAACATAAAATGACATTAAAACAATAAAACACTTCCAGGACAATTTTTTTTATTTAAAATGTTCTATATAATTGAAAATAAACAACTTAAATAAGTATCTGTACAAGGCTTGAGTAGGGGAAAAAAAGATAATGAGACAGACAAATCACAAGGGGAACAGAAAGATGATCAGTTCTGAACTATATAAAATGAGATGGGGGTAGGGGGGGGGAGAAGCAAAATAAAATCCAGTTCTTATGGAATACAGATTTCTGCAACTGGAAACATAATCCAAACAGGCTTGAAACAATAAATAATCTAATTGGTGGAGGAGGAGGACCAAGCGCAGAGATTCTCTCCAGCATGACCGGCTAACTCTAGAAGTCCCAGGCGGGCCTTAGCTTCAACGAGGAAGACGTTTTCTTGAGCCCTTGTGAACTCATCAACCCTGAAAGACGAAAATAAATTTTTATATGTATTTTGCTGAGTGCATTGATGTCCAGTACAAACACAACCAAACCAATATTTTACAAACTGATGGTTTGTGATCAATTTAATGCTTAAAGCAAGGTTAGCCAAACCTTCTGGTTTTACTTAGAGCACATATAACATATACTAATACAAATACAAATAATAGTTACTAAACAAACGGCCTAGTAAGTGTACAATCTACATTAAATAACAAATAAGCAAAAGGTTCAACTCGTGGAAAAGTGTAGGAGGTTTGAATCCACTGGCAGAATGGTTATAGTCACTGCTTTCAGAAATGAGGTTCTTGATGATTGTGACACAATATGTATAAAAGCATCACAATTTGATAGTCACACAGTCAGTAGCAGTTTTCTGGGTTTTTGCCCATACGTAAATGTAGGGCAGTTACCCATTAAAAGTCCTCTCCTCAACACCCATCCGCGGGCTGTTTGTACTAAACATAAGTAGAACATGAGGCTTACCGATGTTAAAAAAAAAGTAAAAACATTACATACATACATACAATAAAATTTGATTTCATTTTCTCAAATTTTTTTTAATGAATGGTCGAGAAATATTCATTGAAATAAAGAAAATTTATACAATGCAAAAAGAAAATGTAGATAAGTATTATTTAATTAAAACCTCATTACTTTATAGATGTGAATTTGTTTCAATATAAAATTTTCAATGTATATAATGACTACTAACAGAATATTGGTGGACCTATTTTAAAATACTCCTATTTGAGTCCCAGTCTACGATAACGTTTACCATGTGTGTAAATAAATTTGCATCTCTATTCTATTCCAACACATAACTAATTAAGGGTTGGTTTTCAATTATTAAATGAAAAAAATTGTAATTCTGAAATATCATGATTCACCAAGATCTAAGGAATTTAAAAACATAATAAAAATATGGAAAGCATGCACATGCAAATGAATAATATGAAATATGCAGGTGAATAATTATGAAAATGGAAATGCATGAAGCAACATGCTGGAGTTAAAAAACAAGAAAATACACTAACTTAAAAACAAGCTATTTGCAAATAAATTATTTTTTATAAGCATAACTTGGTACACAAGTCTCTAGATGCAGTTAGAAAATTTTACAGACACCTGTAGTTTATACAAATTTTTTTCTGCTTACAAATACAATAACATTTCTTTAATCCAGCATTCGATAGTTTGGCACATTCTATAATCAAGCGTTAATCGAGCCTACACTAACAAACTTATTCTGTGTGAATTTGGGCGTTCGCTGACTTTCACCGCCTGATGGGGATACAATGTTGCTTGAATTTTTTCCCCAAACTGAAATCATAACTGTCAGTTTTGATTGCAGTTAATGTTGAAAATTTTATCTGGAGTGTTATCTTTTACGTCTCCCTCTATTTCTTGCAAGCTAATAAGTATTTTTTTACATTAATTGTATTTTCTATTACTGCAATAAAAATGTTACTCCCAGCTGTGTTTCAATGATTTAAATTCTTTATAAATTAAATAACTTCTTAAGCTGGCATGTTGGGGAACATGTTCATGCCGGATGAGTGATTTTGCCAGATTATTTAGCATCATTATAGTTGTAAAGGGGACATCAAAGATACAAATTTAAACAATTGATACTTGTGAGCATATTTAAGGTGTAGATGCACATTCTGAACCTGAGTAGAAATATCCGATGTAAGCGAGCAGTCTTGTGTCATCATCTGGAGATCAAGGTCAACAAAAGCTTGAATCCATACACAGAAAGAAATGTGAAAGCACAAGCTCTATGACTGACGGATTAAATAATGTGTCAAATGAATGCAGATTTATAAAGGGGCTACTGTAATAAGTTATAATATAGAGAAATAAATCTTTGTTTTTTTAATGAATAGTTTTCTTATTTTTAATGAGTTTTTTTTAACACATATAGTCAATACAATTAAAAAAAATTATATTGACTATATGTATCATATACAATAATTTATATAAAACATGAAGATTTAATTAATAAATAAGCTTTAAGTCAGGGCATTTTAGAAAATTGAAATGAATCAAAATATGTAAGCTGGCATGAAACATGCAAGGAGGACATTCTAAGGGAAAAAAATCTACTCCATGCAAGTAGCTTTGTTAATTCAACCTGTAAAGCTGGGAAAATCTGGATGGTGGACTTCACTTATTTTTATTTTCCAGTTCAAGAATTGTCAGCTCGGTGGAGTAAAGAGCGAGACAAAACTGAAAGAATGTATGGGTGGATTACATTATGGATCAATGCAGCTTTACTTAAAATTATAGAAATAATCCTTTCTTTTTACACACTAACATACATGTTTATTATGGTTAAATAAATCAACTAAAATGTTAAGAAAAACTAATAAAAGTATCAAAATTGCAAACACTTCCCATAAAATTCAGTATAATAATACTTTTAAAATACTACTTCAAATGTTAATAACTAAGAGAGCTGATAATTGATTAATGAAAAAAATTTCGGTTCTTTAAACTATATCAAGTGAGAAATAAGTACCTTACAAACGTATTCTGTTCAATTATAAATTATATGAAGACAATTATTTTGAATGCAGTATACAACTACACTATTTTTTTATAAAGTCTCTCATACTATATGAACTGTAAAAATGCAGTACACATAAAAATCAAAATAGAAAAGTATTATATTATTTACTATTTGGGCAGGAGTTTTGCACATATAGTAATGAATTTTTAAAAAATATTTTTGAGATATGTTTATTGAAAAAAATCTCGATATTTTTGGTGGAAATTTCTAAAAATTTTTTTAGAAAATTTCAAAAATTATTAAAAACTTCAGAGGATACACAATCATAAAATATTCTGAATTTCTTTTAAAGGGTGCACTTACTTATCATATATAACACCATCTACTCCTTGGTCTTTGAGGGACTTTATGACATCACTGTGATTGATATCCTCTCCCCAGCAGAATAAAACTAGATTTCTGTCTTTCACAAAGGATATGTGGCCAGGATCTCGAATCAGGTCTTCAGCATGCACATCTATACCCTAGAAGTGTTATTTGTTTTAAAATAGCCTTTGTTAATCCACAAATTTCGATTTTAAAAACTTAAATGTTTAGATTTTCATCTATATATACAAGATAATGCTATATTTTCATTATAATGAATAATGAAATAATTTCAAATTTATACTGATTTTTAAGATTTTTTTTTCTTGGGGGAAAAAAATTGCACAATTGCAGCAATATCTTTAGCTAATGGCCAAGAAGAATTATGGTTCTTTAAGTACCAGATCGTACTCCACTTTTAAATGCTTTGGATATTTTTTCTGACACAGAAAATTCTGTCGATAACAATCCTACTGACAGAAATTTAATTTGTTACAGTGAAAAGTACTTCACAACATAAAAATAAACGCTTTTTAAAATTTTGTTTATACCACTTCCTTTGTTTCAAATGTCCTCACATTTAAAAGAAAAATTTTCATATGTATATATAAATGTAAAAATTTTACATTTTCAACTATCCTGTTCAATGATATATATATACATTTGACAAACAAAACATCAATGAGGATCCATCAATTACAAATTCATCAATCAATTGCTAATTATGTATTGGCAATTGAAAACACAGAATTTAAATATCAAAGATATCACTTTTTTAATATGATTGCTATAATTCTTCAATGGTGCAACAGTTCCATGGTGGGCCAAGATCATTTACCTACTGGCAAATTCTGAAACACGAGAAGTTTTCTTTTTACGTGGTAAGGATATCAGACCTACACCCAATGCTCTACAGTCATTTGCTACAATTATAATCTACATAAAATAATTATTAAAAAATAGAATGACATACCAGAATTCCAGTATTCAAGGCAAAATATGTAGCCATGGGTATAGAGGAAGTCCTTGTATCAAGGTAGGGTGTATATCTGTCTGTTTCACCTTGTGTTAGAAATAGGAGTGGGTATTTATTCTGTTTGAGTCGGACCCTATAACAAATAGTTATCTGAATTTCAAATAAAAATAAATTATAAAATAGCAACACATGTTGAGAAAAATCTTTTTGCTAGAGTTGTAATTCAATTATAGTGAATACAAATAATTAGATATATCAATCCTATTAATTAATTAGTATTACATGTATAAAAGATGCATTGCATAAAAAAATATAAAATAATACATTTAATCAAGTTTATCATTAATATGACTAAATTTTATCACAGAATGAGTCACATAAAAACCTTAAATGGATTGGAAAATTTCAAAACATAGTAGCATTTTTTTTTTTTTTTTTTTTTTAAATTTGTTGTAAGTAATATAAAGAATGTCCCATACATGGCTAAAGAATATAGAGGAAGAATCATCTTCATAGTAATTGTATAGAGATGATTGACCACTGGAGAAGAAAAAAGCAATCTGCTACAAGATTTGACAAATACAAGTGTAAAGCCCATTGGCTAAATTACAATGCAGCATCATTGTTATCGAAAAACTATCGCGTCTATAAATGAAGTAGAAAAATCGCACATGGTCCGATACATATGAAAGATGTTCTTCCTCCTAGTCAAGACAGAACAGGACATTAACAACTTCAGCAGAAGCAATACTGTCTAAAGAAATATTAGTGAGTGTGACTGTAAGTTAAATAGTTGTAAATGCAGGTTTCAATTAAGTGAAGAGGTTTGCAAAATCATAGAAGCTTTTCCATGAAAGTTACAGCCCATTTTTAGCACGAGGGAGGTTATATAATTGATCCTCAAAATAAACTATAACAATATAGATAGTATTTTTTAAATGAAATTAAAAAAAAGCATATTTATGCTTTAATGTAAAATGTAGTTTGTTTCAAATAATACTTATTCATAAAAGAAGATGAGCATTTTATTAACATTTCAATTTAGAAACAAACGTCTTAACTATTTTAAAATTAAATAAATTTTACAGTCTCAAATATTTTATATATCATTCAAATATATTTATATAAATCTTTTCTTTTATTTAATGCAAAATATTTACAGAAAATATTGCTTAAAAATAAAAACATCCTATTATACTTAAATTTACACATTCCAGACACTTACATTGTACAGATATCAGGATGAAAACAGGAGAGGATAATATAACGATTCCCAGCATTTTCTAAAATGTTCCGCAGTATAACATCTATATATCTGTTCATTTCAAATCTTATATCTAATTCCCAAGTTCCATCCTGTAATTATTTCAACTGTTAAATGGGAAAATTCAAATGATTTTATACAAAAATTCAAATAAATAAATATATGCCACATAAATTACATGAAAGATAGACAAAAAACTTACACGATGTTGCATAGGACATTTAATTTCAATATTAAAGCCAACTCTGGGATCTACAGCTTCAAGAACATGTTTTAGAGTAGGGAAAGGTTGATTGTCTTCAGAATCATCTTCATGGAATTGGTATTTATCTTGCTCAGCTAAAAAATAGATATCATTTTAAAATGCCAGAAAGAATACATATAATACAGTAAAATTTCTTTAATCAGCGACATTTGGGACCATGCCCATAATGGATTAGCGATTTTGCGAGATTATGGAGTATTAATATAATTTAAAGGGAGATATCAGAGATAAAAATTTAAACAATTACAGCATGTATATATTTAATTTGTTGATGCACATTCTAAATCCATGCTGGTGAATTAAATATTTCACAAATGTGAGCAGTATTGTGTTGCCCTCCAGCTCGATGCTTAATGGACACATTTAATTCAGGCCAATACCCGATTTCATGAGAAAAAATATGAAATTGATTTGATTGGTGCAATAGAATAAATTTTAACTATTGATTGCTGTATTAAAGGGAAGTTACTGCATTGATACATAACGCAATGCTCAATTTAATTGACATTTCCTTTTAAAACTTTTTTGCACAATTGTTAAGTATAATCAGTATTAAGAAAAGGATGTCTTTTTTCTATTTTTTTAGTTAGTTTTGTTCACGAAATGTAATATCTTGAATTTTGTCAATTGGAAGATTTTAATATAGATATAGATATATATTACACTTTTTTACAGTGTATAGGATGATGTTACATTAAGGGTATGAATATGTAATAATATGAATATACTATGTAACAGTATGGATATATAGAAAAGTTTTTAATACTTTTTAAAATAATTCCATATAAGTCATTGAAGTCCAGAATTACTGGACAGACTAAGTTGCCATTCATACATTTTATTTTGAAGCATTTTTTTTTAAATGATCATCAAAAAAAGAACAATTTTTAAATTATTAGATTTGATTATAATGCTAGTTTTTAAATTTTAGTATAAATTTTAGAAATTTCAAGACCAAGAATCTTCACAAAAGACAGAAAAAGAGTACATAGCTATCAACTATTTTGCAAAATATTGAAGATTTATTTAATTCAGTTTTGCCTGTCAAAATGCAATAAATGTCAACCTTTTGGAAAAGAGTTTTACTAAGCTGTAGTAAAGAAAATACAGATTTAATCTTGAATGTGGAATATAAGAGTTAAAATATGGAAAGTTTTCTGTAAAACACAGAAGAATTGGCAGCTGTGTTGTCTGCATTATATTAAAATATAATGATATGTATACATCAAAAATCTTACTTACCCTCTGCTGGACTCAGCTGAAAATAAATAAAAAAAAAAAACATTTAATAACATTGATAAAAAAAAAGCATATTAATAAAAAGCAAAAAAAGGTTTTAAGATATGATTTTTTTTAGATCAGAGAATAATTAATACTTTTAATAGCTGCAACTGCTGAGCAGTAAGATCTTTAACAGCTAACTGAAGCAGTTCATGCTCATTTTGTGTTCTTTTCTAAAAATGAAAAAAAAATACTTAATAAACGTATTCAATTTTCCTCAATAAATAAAAATAAATCTTTGAATAATCCGAACAAATAACTTACTTTTTTCATTGAAATGCAAATGTAATAATCATGATAAATGACAGGAACCAGATCTTTTGATAATTGAACATCCAACTCCACCATATCAGCTCCCTATTGAAAGATATTAATGGTAAATATAAATTTTCTTTTATCCGATATGAAAAGTATTTCAATTTATTATTTATTATAAAATACAAAATAAATTGTTTATAAAATATTAATTAAAGCACTATGACAAGTTCTTTAAAATTATTCAAAGATTACTTTTAGATTTTTATAAAAAAAAAAATAACAAGAACAATATGTGCAATATTCAAGAAAAAATATATTCAACACATGTTTTATTATATATATATATATATATATAGTACTTACATGTTTGGCAGCATAATTGAAAGAAGCAACAGTGTTTTCTAAAACATTCTCAACTCTAAAAATAAAAATAAATAAATTAATAAAAACCCTTGTTTATTTTCTAAACATAGTTATAATTTTCAATTACTAAACAATGGTTCAGGTTAAGCTGTGTTTTTAGATATTATATATGATGTTTAAATATAAATTTTTATTTAACCTATACATCTTTATAAATTATTTCTAAAACTAATTATACATTTAAGTATGTAAATTTCTTCTTATAAAATCTTTATATAAGCAGTTAGAACATATAGTCTGATCATTGATCAAGTGGAAAATTCGCAAGTGGCCAAATCAAATGATTCAAAAAGAGCTGTTACAGTGGAGAAAATGCCATTAAGAGATATTAATTGCAATAAAAAGAATTTTAATTTTAATAACGAAAATTTTACGTGATATGATATTAAAAGAAAAAACTAAATGATAAATTCTTCACTCACAATTATATGTATTTTTTTTAAAGCAATTTTTAATTGGTATATCCGACTAGCATGCCAAACGAGTAATCAGTTTGCCCATATCAATTGTTAAACAGGATATTTTTATTATTCCCCACTATATCCGTGGTCCGAGCACACGCACACAAGAATTTGTTTAAAAACTTTCTAAAACAATGGTCATTTATGTTTTATTTCAGAATCTCTTATTGGAAGAAATTCCAATGTTAATAATGGGTACAAAAAAAAATATCTTGACTAACAATTTATGAACCACACAGAATGAATGTCAAAATGCACAAATGCCAAATTATATAGGTGGATTTTAGGAAATAATTTATTTTTAATGCATACTTGTCATTCCTTCGGGCATTTCCAGCACCTCTATGACCAACATCCAGACCTTTTTTCTCGAGAGACTTCCAATGTTTAGCATATGTTACACTCAGATCGCACACAAAGTCTTGCATAGGACGAACTATCAGATAATCAACTGAAATAAAAAGAATCCTTTTGTAATTTCATAGTATTAGTTATGGTAGCAAATTATTGGTCAAGGATTTCGAGGGGATGTTATAGAATAATGTCAATTAAAGAAATGCAAATCCAAATGCATTACTTACATCTATTACATGTGGCACAATTCGGTTGATTTTTGAAGAGGAATATTTATTGATTGCAAAATTCAGTTTCCATTTTATTTCATTTGCAGTAAATAAAAAATAATTCACATTATTTTTCCAAGAAATTTCTTTCCTAGTTTTCTTTCTTTTTTCTATCTGCACTAATTAATTTTGTTAACAACAACAAAAAAATAAAATTTTTTAAGAATTTATTATAAAAGATTGATAAAAAAATGTAACAGATTAACTGATAAAGCTATGTTGGTTATATATGTATCTTTACGATAAAATAAAGAAACTCCAAACATGTTCTTAATAATAGATTTTTATCATCATAAATGATTCCTTATTGAAATACATAGATTATAAAAATACCTGATAGTTGTCCTATGGGCTGTTGCCTTTTGCCAGAGATGGGCATGTTGCACGTACCAGCCGTGTCTCGCATGTTACTAGGCAAAATGTAACAGAAGCCAATGTGCTCTGGAACGTCTGAATCATGCACATAGAAATCTACCATATAGGCCTGTAAAAGGAAGATATTTAAAAACACAATAAAAAAATGCCTATTAAGACATACAAATATTTGTCTTCATATTAAAAGATATCGATAAAAATTAATTTTAATGTAAATTTTTTTGCAATTCAGAATTATTAAAACAGCTGAAATAAAATATACTATATAGTAAATATTATAATATAATCTTAGTAAAATTGAAAAACATCAAATAAATTCTTTTAACTATAATATAGTTAAAAGAATTTATTCGATGTTTTCAATTACACATTAATTTTTGATTGCATCAATATTTTTTTTGTTAAAATCATTAAAATAGCAATGAACTATCGTCCTTTCTCCACATTCATTCATTTATGGTCCATTATACACATACTCTTTAATTAAAAACTGAGAAAAATTAGTAAAGGAGCTTAAAAACAAAAATACATATAAAATTTGTTTCATTCAATTTGAATAATTTTTCTGTCCAGATAAATATGGAAAAACAAGAGCTTATGTTTAAAACAAAAACTAGGCAGATTTATTAATGAGAAAAATGGTTCAAAAATTGTTAAATAAAGACAAATCAAATAGCGAGTAATATATACAAATTTTTCAGATAAATTAATTAAAAAAATTAACTAGAAAAGTATATCTTAATAATTTATCAATAAAATATATACTAAAACAAAACTTATTTTATTAAAAGCTAATTGGATTTTATCTTTATATATATATATATATATATATATATATATATATATAAAAAAAAAAAAAAAACATCAACAATAGAAATTCACCATGACTTCATTTATGATTTTATATAAAATTTAAACATCTCTATAAGAAAATTCAAATGGCTTGCGGATCCAAGAAGAATCCACACATAGTTTAGGTTTTAAATTAAAATTAATAAGTAAAAAAATATTTGTTTAAAGAACATTTAGGTCTTTAAAACTTTCAGTATAAAGTAAATATTTTGAGTTATAAGAAAGCAAGGTTTCTATATCTGTATATTAAATTATTATTTTCAAATAAAAGAATGTATTATGAACATTGAAATTAAAAAGAAATTAGCATTTTTGTTACCTGAACAGAAAAACTGAACATAGAAAAAACATTTTAATAGAAAAAGTTTTATTTGAATTTTAAATTTTCTTAAACATAAAATTCGTAAAGATATGCTGAAAAATTAAAATCTTATCTGAGGTTTTGAAATAGATTGACAGTCAAAAAGAATTTTTTAACCTATTATTTTTGTTCTAAAAAATGCTCTAGCAATCTTGAATCACACACAAAATTATATTAGGATTATAATGTTGGCAACAGATATTCACAACTGCTTATCCTATTACATGCAATGATTTATATGCACATTTCATAAAATTGTACAAAGACATGATAAACTATAAACTACTTACAAGGCAAACATGAATAAACTTTTCAGGAAAAGACAAAAATACCAACTAACTTTTGCTCATTTTCCTGAAAAACCTGTTTACTTCATCCAGGCTCTCTTCCAACACATAAATTATTATGTCTTTACTTTCTACACATTTATTTTTAACTATATATAGAAGCTTCAACATTTTTCCTCATCCTCATAGTCCTCGCTTGAAAACCACTGGAAACAATTTTTAATCACTAAAAAGTACACAGGTCTTCCTTTATCTTGGCAACATCCATTGGGGTAAGGGTGGAAATAATTAAAGACTTTCGCTGAAGGAAGAAGACAGGTTAGTTGGTGTGAAGATAGTAAGTTGTCGATAGAATATTCTTCATGTGTCATCCTAGGGTGTAGCAGGACACAGTTACGTCCTATCACACCCCTTGAACCTCCTGTGAATGATAAATAAATTCGATAATATTAAGTGATCAGTTTTAATGGCAGAAGCCTTGCTGTATAGGGGGAAAATTTTATTATGGAGCTAATTTAAAATTACGAAGCAAAATAGGCCTTTAGATGAATGTTAACAGTTACCAAAGAAAATTAAATGAGTGCATTTAAAGATGACATAAAACTATACAGTCCATACTGAAAATCCCATCCAAAATAAAGAATTTATTTCAATGCTACTCCTCCACTAAAATCAATATGCTAATTATATTCAAAATAAAAACAGTTAACATTCATTTTTTATTACATACAACAAAAAATTAAAAATAAGTAAACAAAACAATGCTTTTTTTTTTTTTTTTTTTTTAAGAACTTACAATGGAATTTGGTTTTAGAACTTGAATTTGAAATATCACATAATCATTGGGATCATACATGATTCCAAACTGGCTTTGCTGAGTAAATTGACAACCAGAATCATTCATTTGCTAAAAAGAGACATAGAAAAGATACATTTTTTTAAACGTTGTCAAGGTTTAGCCTTTCATTTTATGAATATAAAAGAAATATATATATAACCAATTTATGCTTATTTATTAATTTTAATAAACATTTTTTAAATTCAGAAAAATTAACACATTATTATATAAATATAAATCTTTGTCTCTTGTGTTCTAACTGAAAAATTAATATTTTATACAACATTAAAATATTAATTTAATTAATTGATTAAATTAATGGATGAAAGAAACATTTTAGTATATTGTGCAGATAAATTTCACCATATGTAAAAAATGACACTCATTGGTTATTGCTAAGGAAAATTATAAAAAAATAATTTATACATTAAAATATTTTTAATAGTTAATAAATGTGGCAACTTTAAATAAAACACAAATTAAAATTTATGATATAAATAAGAGAAATAGGAAACTCACAGCAACTTCAACGATAGGCCAACTACGATTTACCCCTTCAGTTAATGTACTATCCTCTTCCATGCCAATAACCTGAAATAGAATATGAAAATTTTTTAAATGCAAAACAACATTATGTGCAACTGACAAAGAAAATTATTAAATTACACATTTTTTTTTTGTATATTTTAATTTATTTAGAATCCATTGGAAGTTTAAAATACATTTAATATTATGTGCATATTTCAGTTAAAGAAGGTAGGCATTTTGTGCCAAAAGAAATTTACAGCCAAATATAATTAAAGATAATTCTACATAATAGCACTTAAAACAATATTGTTGTAATATAAAATAAAAGCTGAAGTTGCATTAACTAATTTTTTGAACACAAATGATCATTATCAGCTTTGAACAGTATCTAGATGTGTAGTTTTGAATACATTCAGTCTAATATTATTTTTTTAAAGCAGTTAATGTTTTAGTCTAATCATCTTAACTAATGTTTCTAATTATCTAAACATTAAAAAGTAAAACAAAATTTAATACAGTGAAAAAATTATTACTTCAGCTACAGAATCCTTCCTTGTTATATCTATAGAGGACACATGTACAGAAATTGGCTTTTCTCTGTATCGTCGCTTCCAAATTGTAACAGGACTATTGAACATTTTTAACTGTACAATAGTTTCGGATGTCAGCCATCCTTTAGATACACTCTCTATATCACCTACAAAAAAAAATTAAATAGTTTAACCAATGTAGTACTTAAAATAATTTCAAATTTATTAAATAAAATTTATACTGATAATCTTTTGCATTCAATTTCATTAATTTTTTAAAAGATTATAAAGAATTATTTTGCATATCAAAATTATGCTACTGTAATACAACTCAAAAACTATCTCTATTAATATACACATTTTAAAACAAAATTATTTATATATTTAAGGTGCAAGCTTCTTTCCACTTAACTATATTAATAAACCAATTTTCTTACAACAAACATAACTTTAAATCTGTTCATTCAAAAGTATCAATTTTTAAGTGTTTTCATCATATTTTTAAGTAAATCAATAAAAAAATTTATTTACATATGCAGTCTTTTTTAAAAAAAATATCAGCACTTATTGATAAAAAAATTGTGTTTATGTGAGCTGCATGTTGTGTAAGTTATTTGAGTTGATGTTTTTGTGCTAAATTATGTTTATGTTCTTATGTTTAACATACTTTGAGAAATCAGTCAATCATAAAACAAATATTCTGCTATTATATCTTCTACACATTTTTTAACAAGAAAAATTATAAATTTAATAAGATAAAAAATTTTTAGAATTATATTCTTTATGCTTCCGAAATGAAAGCAGAAGACTAAAACTGAAAACAATTCATAGAATACCTTGATAACCAAAAACATCCAGGTCCTCTTTGCCATCAATATGGTCTATTGGACGGAGAATACGTGGTCTCACATGACTTTCCCAATATCGTACAATGTTTTCTAATTTTCCATCATTATCAACTACAGTGCAAATTAAATATCTGTATAGAATATTCTGGTTAGCAGGAATACTTATTAATGCTTGCCATAAATTCCTGAAAAAAAAAGTAGAATGCATATTTTTATTAAAAATTGGTTATTTCTAAAACAACTATTTTATCCCAAAAATAAAACAATTGTTAAATATGAAAAAAAAAAAAATGTGAACATTATTGTCAATGACAATATGTTTGATATTTTTCCCATACAAATATAAAAAATATTTACTACTATGTGAAGAACAATATTTTTCTGATATTTTAAAAATTATTAATTCTTTTTATTTAACAAATAATCTCAATACAGCAAGTGTCAATGTTTCTACATCTAATATTTAAAAAAAAATTAATTTAAATAATAACTTAATGATGATTTTAGTTTGAGAAAAATAGTAACAAAAATGGCAGAAAAATTAATGAAAAACAATATATATTTAACTGAAGATAGAAATTTAATTACTATATTGCTTTAGTAAAAATTCTCTTTATTGTAGTGTATGTAAAAGTAATGTATGTATTAGTAAAAATTAACTTTTATTACAAATTTTTATTTTCATAATTTTTGTGTGCATATTATAGGAATTGTTATCAATGGATAATTTAAGTTAAAAAACATATTTTACAGTAATTTTATTAATTTTAATCTATATATTGTCTTTTGTACATTTTCTGACAATTTCATCAAAATGATAGATTCAGAAGTTCTAAATATTAAAATTTTTGGACCCCACCCAAAATGAATTTCATCTACTTTTCCAAGCATATTTTCTACTGAAAATCAAAATTTAGTAAAATAATAATCTACTGCTACAACAAATCATGTACAATGAAAATCAGAATATCATTAATTAAAGACCAGCAAATGTTTAAAAAAAAAAAAAAAAAAAAAAAAAAAAAATGAAGATTTAACAACTTCCAATTAATATATTTATATACCAATTATAGTATTACCATATTTCCTATACCAATTAAAAAAAAAAATCTTTATTTAGAAAATTATTACGTAAATAAAAGTTTCAGTATTTTTAAAATTAGATATGTCTATTAGCCTTTGCCACGCCATCAGTTATATAAATAATTTACATTTCTTAGTGACATGACCTTGTATTTAAAGCTACCTGTCAACTCACTCATATATTAAAATGACAGTGATATGATTTGAAATAGAATTTTTAGGAAATCGGTTTCATTTTCAAAAAAAAAAAAAAAAAAACCCAACTTTATTGCTATTAAAAACTGGGGTAAAAAAAATAAGTAAAAATACATAATTTTTCTTTTTTTAAATAATGCACTTACCCTTCTGGATGAACTTTCGAAAGCTGTATAGCTTGATTTACTTTCCATTCTCCGAGTTCAGGTGTATTTCCCGAAACAAAAACTGTTTCACCTACGGCTGTTTCCGCTCTCACTTGCAGAACTAAATCTCTCGCGACTCCGTTGAAAGTACGCATATCTATTCACAATAAAAATTAGGTACAAACAAAAAAAGAACTTTAAAATTATTTACGAACTAAAAAAAAACAGGTATGAAAAAAGCTATCTAAGATTTGCGAGTTTTCATTTTCTCGTAGAGTGTGAAAAGGGCAGCTACAAGGAACGACTGAATTCTGAGTTCTGAATTCACGAGACCTCAATAACCAGCAAACTTCAGAGCGTCAGCTGCGGCAAGTCTGGGAGCGTGCGTAGTCAATGTTGCGTGCGTAGTCAGGAAAAAGTTCTGTCATCTGATTGGCTGGCGCGGTCTGTGAGAAGTGGGCAAGTTAAAGCGTAGTGATGTTTACATATAGGAGACGCGATGGTTTATCGCAATCACGTTTTGATAAAAATCGCGTGTTTCCAGAGTTCGAGGAAGGGAGAAGGCGAGGGAATACAGCTCAACGTGTGTTACATATTAAGCATAAAAAAAATATGGAAGTCGTGTATTTTCGCTACATACTTTGAATTCTTATCGAGAATTTATTTGATTGGTATTGATGGATAACTTCGGGGAAGAATAAAATTCTGTATATTTGCTATTACTTTATGTGGGAAATTTAATATATTATACCTCCTATATACACGTTAAGATATCAATTGAATGACAAAATCGTGCTATTTATAAGATTTAAAATGAATTTTATTATTCTTTACAGTGATTAAAAATAATAAGTAAAAGAAAATAAATAAATATTATTAAATTATCTACTAATGTACAAATAAACTAAAAATTTAAACAGAGGTTATTTTTTTAAATTAATTTCATCAAAATTTTTTAATTATATTAAATAAATATTCGCAAAAATTAATGCAGAATACAATATCTTGTGTTCTAGATTAACTTAAAAATTATAATTCTTTTTTAGTTAAAAAAAATGTAAATGAATTTTGACAATGCCTTAATGCATTAAAAAGTGAATAAAAATAGCAATGGTTTTTAAAAATATATTTTTATGCAATTTATTTTAACTTATTTAATAACAGTCTCTGTTTATTTGCTAATTCACAATAAAATAAGAAATTTTATGTCTCAGATCTTCATTGAATGTTCTGAACTATATATATATATACTCAGGAGAAATTTTCAATTGGCCTCCAGAGGGAAGTATATTTAACGCAACCCTGCGCTTAGTCGACAGTTTCGGTTCAAAAGTAGAGTCCTTCATTTATTTCTATAACATATATATATATGTGTGTGTGTGTGTTATAGAAATAAATTAATATTTGTAGGTAGTTTTATTCTCAAATGAATTATATTTATGCTGATAGTGCAAAACCAAATTGAAATATTTTTTTTACACCAACAGCCCTATGTTTCAGTAACGGGTGTAACCATCCTTCCTCTGCCCAGCTGGCAAGAGCTCCCCCTGTGGGTTCAGGAGAAATTTTCAATTGGCCTCCAGACTCTCACCTGAGAGGAAGTATATTTAACGCAACCCTGCACTTAGTCGACAGTTTCGTTTCAAAAGTAGAGTCCTTCCACGAAGCTCTAATTATCTTCCTATTACTTTAAATTTTGTGTTAAATATGTCTAACTGTAATGAGTGGGGTATCTTAGTGTGTGTAAGTAAAATTGTGAATTCGCAAACCTATCCTCAAGTATCTCAACCCCACCATACCCATTTACACGGTGATATTTTTGATGGATATTTATGATGTAAAAAAAGGTGTCTTTTGGAAGGAGGTTGAATAACCCTCATTTTAGTATCGTATGGAAGAAACTTGTAAAATTCTTACTAGACTGCTCGAATTCAAAGTGCTCGCACATATACCACACTTTCTAGCAGTCTATTAATTTCTGAAGAAATAATTGAAATGCATGCTAATAAGAAACGATCCTTTGTGTACTTGTTCGTTTGCTATGGGCGTTGCAATTGAGATAAGAATTGAAACCTACGTATCAAACTATTAGTAACTTTGAATACCACATGGTCAATAATTTCAGATTGACTGACATAAGACATTTTTTTAAATTTGCAAATTGATATTTTTATAAGAAATAACGTAACTGGAAAATGCAGAAGAAAAAAAGAAATTTCCCCAAACCATACACCATGAGTCACCTAACATATTAGAATAAATTTTAGAAATTATATAAAATAAATTACTTTCATTATAAAAATGAAACACGTCCACAATTTGCTAAAAAATTTTAAATTTCCCTTTTTTGTTGTTTAAAAATTATTATTATTTATTAAGAATTATTTACGAATTACTTTATTATTTAAGAATTGCTTTTTAAAATTAGAATACTAGGTTAAGTAATTCTATATGAGAATTGGAGATTATTAATAATTACTAATTAGTACATGAATTCATATACATTTTTTAAGTTTCGGCAGTTTATTTTTCTATACATGAATTCATCATTATAAATGTTAATGATGCATGTATATGAATCCATTCATAGTAAAAGGTGGTAACACACTTGAAGTTTGAAATCCAAAAAGAAAAGACTGTCTGATGCTGAACAAAATGATAAATAGTAGGTCACGCGTTAGTAATAACTGGGTCATTTTAGCAACTCTGTTTTTCTTTTTCGACTTCCACCTGCGTGAACTTCGGTTTCACTGAATTTCGACAATCGCGTGACCTTGAGACTAAACATTTCTTATTCGGATTTAGACAAATATTTTGTTGTCGTACATTCTAAAGTTACACTTAAACAAAAAAAAAAAAACATTAATTTGCAAGAATAATTATACGACAATGGATTTGATTTCTTATACTAGAATAAAGAATGGGTGGTACTACAAATAAATGAAAAAAAAAAAAAGGAAAAGAAATGGACCAAAAGTTAGATATTTAAAAAACACAATCAATACTTTGTCAGTTTATTTTTCTTTGTGTTAAGGAAATGATACGATATGAAAAAAGAATACAAAAGAAAAAATTGTGGTTACATAAATTATGCAATCATTTTTCTAATAGATAGATATCACAGTTCCAAACCGGAAATAAGAACGTGTCCCAGCAGATTCGAGTGAGAAAGAATCTGTCTAGAGATTCGAACGAGAAAGAATGTGTTTAGAGATTCGAACGAGAAAGAATGTGTTTAGAGATTCGAACAATATTTATTTCTGAGCTTATTTAATTTGAATTAGATAAAAAAAATTATTTCTGTTTTTTTTTGTGTGGTTCAATTTATGAAAACATTAACTATGACACAAACGAACAAAATGTGTTTAGGATAATTCAGAAGATCTATGAGATTAACTCAAATTAATTATTTAATTTTTATTTTATTTTTGAACATTTTCATTCTATTATTGCATTAATCGAATGTAGTATTTCTCCGTACCACGTGGCAACTTCTCCGTACCAAATCGTTGCTTCTTCGTTTGTATGATATCATGTCGCGCCAAATGTAAAAAAATCCACTAGATAACACGATTCTTTATACGAGGGTAACTCTGAAATTTTTGAGACAGGCGCAGACGACAAATGCAGGAAAAAAAAATATTCGTTAAATTTGTAAATTTGAACTCTTTTATGGCTGCAAACTATAATTTGTGGCAACAACTGCAATTTAGCTGTCGTAGAATAGATTTTGGAAGAAAGGAAAATGGAATTGACATGAGAGCATTATCGCGCTATGATTTTCTATGATTTTAAAGTGGGGTTAAATCAAGAAGAATGCCTTCGAAGTCTACAACTAGCATATGGAGACGAAGCTACATATCGTGCTACTGTATTTAGATGGTTTACAGAATTTCGTAGAGGTCGAAGTTCTCTGCTGGATCAGGAACACACAGATAGACCTTCATCAGCTGTCGTTCCAGAAAATGTGTCGGCCATACGAAAAATGTTAGTCGATGATAATCGCTGCACTTGCCAAATGATACAGAAGAAACTTAACATTGGATCCGTAGCTATACATAGAATTATTCTGGAAGAACTACATATGAAAAAATTACTTGTCGTTAGGTCCCCCATAATTTAACAGAACGCTAAAAAGCAGAGCGCGTCAGAATCAGCAAAGAAATCATAAAATTACTTAACGATGGTGGACACCGCCTTATTTCTAAAATCATAAGGGGTGATGAAACTTACATACCTTTTTTTGACTTTCCAACACGACAAGAAAGTAAAGTATGGGTCTTTGAAGATGACCCCAAAGCAACAATGGTGAAAAGACAACGAGCAATGAAAAAAGTAAGGTATGCCGTTTTCTTCAGAAGTACGGGACTGGTCAAAGCCATCAAGTTGGAGGGACAGAAGACAGTCACAGCTAACTGGTACACCACTAAGTGTCTTCCAGTAATTCTTCAAGAAGTGAATGTAAGGGGACTCATGCTTCATTATGATAATGCATCTTCTCATGCGGCAAGATCGACAGTCGAATTTCTTAAACAAAAACACATCAAAGTGATATAATATCCACCCTATTCCCCTGATCTTGCTATGTGGGACTTTTGGCTTTTTTTTTATCTCAAGAAAAATGTACGTGGTCGCCGTTTTTATTCCGAAGATGAGATTGATGAGGCTATAAAAGCATATTTTTCATGAATTCCAAGAAAGGGATGGCGTGAAGCATTTAATCTTTGGAAAAAATCGTCTGCTAAAGTGCATTGATGTTGGCGGGGACTACTTTGAACGCTCTTAAAATTTGGTAAGTTAAACTTGTACCATTTAGTTGTATCTCAAAAATTTCAGAGGGATCCTCATTTTGAGAGTGAGGTTTTTTTTTTTTTTTTTTTTTTTTTTTTGACGGTAATGAAAAACAGAGCCTAGCACTCTACCGTCTACTAATTGATAATCATCTAATTAAAAACAACAGAATCATTTGGATTGCCCAATATAATAAAAATAATTTATTCATTATATCCCATGAGATGAAATAGATTATTAAAACGATTTAAGTAATTAATTGATTTGAAAAATAATCTATTATCAAATAGATTTTTCTTCAACAACGAGAAATACAACAATGAAAGATAAACAAAAACTGCTTAAATCTAATAATTAAAATCAAATACTAAAAGACAAAAATATACTAAGCACAAAAAATATATTCTATGTATCTCTATACACGTATTCAACTTATGGAAAAAAAAAAAAAAAAAAGACATTACTTTCTGAGAGGATGGATGTTAAGGGTAAAGGCCCCACATATGAATGTTGGGAGAAAACCCCAGTAAATTTCATAAGGCAGTATGGCCATCGTTGCGTGTTGCTTACAGCGCTGTCACAATTTCCGCCGAGTCTCCTCGTTTCTGAAAGCAGTGACTGCAACAAATACCGCCAGCGGGTTAGAGTCTGAGCCTTCTTACACATCTGCGCACATTACCACTGTCGGGCAGTGTAGTATATTGGTATACTTTTTTTAACACAATCATTTAAATTTGTTAAGTTTTAGATTTTGAATAATTTATGATTTTTTATTTGCTGAAATTAGTGCATTAGTAGATTTACATTTGAAATATTAGAGGAGTGCGCATAGTGCATTTTTTGATAACTATATTTACGTAGAAAAATAGGAATTACTTAAAAAAAATATCGTGTTAAAATATTTCATAAAATTTTACAAATACTAAAATTTAAAGGTACACTTTGGCAGGTGTATTTAAATAATAAAATGGCAAGAGGAAAAACTTAAGCTTTACAAAAAAATATTTATCCTAAAATAAAAAAAAATAAAAATAAAATATTATTCAGTTACAGCCAATAAAATTGTATGAACAGATTTTATCACTTCTAAACATTTTGATACACATTTTTAAATTAATAATTTTTTAAATTCTTATTTAAATTCAAAACATTTAAAAAAAAACGAGAAATTACTACAGATATGGAAATTTTTTTCTAGCTTGAAATCATTTTTGCTTTCTCCATGTCATCGGGATACATCGTTAGACGAATTTTATTTGTAGCTTCCAGTCATGACACTAAATCTCTAGTTTATTATTTAGAACGTTATTGTTTAATAAATATTCTGGAACTTTTCTCTTTTCAAATTTTTATGATGTAAGAAAAGAGCGTTTCATTTAAAAATAAATCAGCAAAAAAGTTTTATTAAAATTTTATTTAACGGTAACCGTTTTTACGTTTTTCTTGTTTCTCGGATTATGATTTACGTTTAAAAGGGTTGCAAATATTCTAAAAAGGAATTTCAAAAGTTAAATGTTACAAATTGTTAAGCAATATTATTTTAAAAATATGAATAACTAAAACGCATTTTGTAGAAGACAACTAAAAAAAAAATTAAATTTCGAAACAAATTATCACATTTAGAATTGCAATGCTTTACTGAAAAATGGGTTTTCCCTTCTCCTTTCCGATAGTTAAGTTGATTTACTTAGATAAAAAGTATATTTCGATACTTTAAAAGTACTCGTGTGTTGTAACATTCCGGGAAATAAATATTGATTAGCTCCATTTCATTCTTGAAACGAAATTCTTGAGTAAGTTTTCTTTTAAATAATTCAAGAAAAAAAGAAATAAAATTATAAAAAAAACTCGCATGTCTTGTAGCATTTGCTTAGTTTTGAAATATAAAAGTGTAAACAAAAATTGTCATAGATTTCAAGAACTATTAACAAAATGCTGATTTATAAATTGCAAAATAATCAATACTTAGAAAAATAATTATTTGCAGTTTTTTTTTTATTTTGTTCTAATCTGTATTTGTTGCTGAATCACTTTTAATTAAAAAACAAACACTGAATCTTATATAAAAATTTAAATCAATAAATTTATAAATTTAAATAAATAAATTTATATACATTTTTTTAACAGTGATAATTCACAATATGTAGATATATAGCATTCATTATTTGATGTTCAGTAGAATTATTGAAAAAAACCCAGAGATTAAGAAATTCCAGTCAAGAAATTAATTAATGGAAGATACTAAAAATGACTTTAGTATTTTTAAGAAATAAACTCATGTTTGTGAAAATTGCAACACCATGAAGGAATCGTCATAATTGAATGAAATTTAATACACAATTGAGTGGTAGTGGTACAAATAAATGATTAAATGTTCAAAGCAAACAAACAATAACGAGAGATCGTAATCAGTATTTTGTATAGCCACCACGCGCTGCAATAAGTGCTGCTACACGACGTGGCATGGAGTCAAACAAATTTTGAATGTCTGCCTGAGGAAGAGCATTCCATATTGTTTGTATGCGCACCCAAAGTTCGTCTGCAGAAGCAACAGGACGAGGATCACGAGCGAGACGCCGACCAACGAAATCCCACACATGTTCAATCGGCGACATATCCGGGGAATACGCAGGCCAAGGAAGAAGCTGTACCTGCCGCGTTGCAAAGAAGGATTGAACAGTCCTAGCGATTTGAGGGCGGGCATTGTCCTGTTGAAATACAGCGCCTGGCAAGCTTTGAAGGAAGGGAACAGCTTGGGGCTGTAGAACTTCACTGATGTACCGGTTGCTGTTCAGACTGCCCATAATTCTTAGCAATTGAGATCATCCATGATATGCTATGTCACCCCAGATCATAATTCTGGGTGTTCGTCCACTGTGGCGTTCGATAATGCACTCCGGAAGGTGGCGTTCACCGGCATAGCGTCTGACACGAATGCGGCCATCATGGCACCACAAATTAAAGCGGGATTCGTCAGAAAACACGACATGCTGCCAATCAGCACGCCTGTCTCTATGCTGAGCGGCCCATTGGAGCCGCAGGCGGCGATGGTTTAGCGTGAGAGGGATCCTGTATAAAGGAGTCCTTGCGCGCAGTCCACGCTGCAGCACACAATGAAACACCTGTAACTATTGACCACTGTGCTGCCAATTGTCTAGAGGAAGCTGTACGGTCCGTCAGCTCCATGCGGACCAGGTGTCTATCATCGCGAGCTGACGTCACATTTCGGGGTCCACTCCCGGATTTCCGAGTTGTCCGACACTCGTCCGTCTACTGCTTCCAAAGACGCATCACTGTGCTGCAGTTACGCTGCACACGAGCGGCTACTGTACGATAAGATAATCCAGCTTCACGAAGGCCGATGATTCTCCCCCGTTCAAACTCTGTAAGTTGTTCAAATCTCGCTCTCTTTCGTCGAAGAGGCATAAGTAACGATTGAGGTAACGTTTATCACTAGCAGATAACCACCGATAACCATACACGCCTCGCTACAGCCGTCCATTTATTCGGATGCATCCGCCGTTCAGAGGGCGCTGCTCAGCATACGCATGCGCTACGGATTTGAAATTCTAATCATTTGCATATCATGCGCTAATTTGCATTTCCTGAAAATTTCAGCTCACTCGCGTAAGTCCTTCATGGTGTTGCAATTTTCACAAACTTGAGTATATATATCTTTCAAGTATTAAAACAGAGACTTAGAGTCATATATGGAAGTTAGAAATGGAATTCATCTAACGATATATCTCGATGACATGGAGAAAGCAAAAATGATTTCAAAAAGAATCTAGAAAAAATTTCAATATCTTTATGTATACATACTATAACAGTGACGGTGCAACATACGAGTTTCGAAACAGGTTTGATGTTGCAAATAGCTTACAAGGATGGCACTGTTGTAAACCTTCTGTAGAATTATTAAAAAACCCAGAGATAAAAAATAAGTATAGTCAAGAAATTAGTTAATGGAAGAAACTAGAAATTGTTTTATAATTTTCGAGAAATACATATCTTTCAAGTATAAAAATAGAGATTTAGTGTCTTATCTGGAAGCTACAAATCAAATTCATCTAACGATGTAACCCAATGACACGGAGAAAGCAAAAAGGATTTCAAGTTAGAAATTCCCCCCCTATCTAACAGGTGGGCAGGAAAGTTCGTAGGCTGACACATAGATGGGGCCACTAGTATTAAGTCCATAGGATTTTTAGTTAGCCCTAAATTTCAAAATACACGTGTACAAATTTGACAGCTGTTGCACTATTAGTATGCGAGTTCTAGCATTTTTAGTGAAGCAACTTTTGTTAGTTTGAAAAATGGATAAAAAAGAATTTCGTGTCGTCGCATTGCTTTTTGGCGGAAAAAAAAATACTATTGAAGCCAAGGCTTGGCTTGATAAAGATTATTCGGACTTTGCACTAGGCAAATCAACCGTAGAGAAGTAGTTTGCTAAATTTAAACGAGGCAAAATGAGCACCGATAATGATGCACGCAGTGGACGCCCCAAAGAGGCTGTTACCGACGAAAACATCAAAAAAGTCCACAAAATAATTTCTGATAGCCGTAAAGTGAAGTTGATTGAGATAGCTGAGAGCCTAAAGATATCAAAGGAACGTGTCGGATATATCGTGAATGAATATTTGGATATGCGAAAGCTCTGTTCAAAGTGAGTGCCGCGCGAGTTCGCAATCGACCAAAAACAACAACGAATTGATGATTCTAAGCAGTGTTTGGAGCTGTTCAATCGTAATAAACCCGAATTTTTGCATCGATATGTGACAATGGATGACAATGGCTCCATCATTTCACACCGGAATCCAATCGACAGTCCGCCGAGTAGACTGACTGCATGTGATGAACCGACTTCAAAGCGTGGAAAGACGCAAAAGTCGGCTGGCAAGGTTATGGCAACAATATTTTGGGATACGCATGGTATATTTATTGACTATCTTAAAAAGGAAAAAACCATAAACAGCGACTATTATGTAGCGTTATTGGAGCGTTTGAAAGACGAAATCGCGGAAAAACGGCCTCATTTGAAGAAGAAAGTGCTGTTTCATCAAGACAATGCACCGTGTCACAAATCAATGAAAACGATGGCAAAATTGCATGAATTGGGCTTCGAATTGCTTCCACATCCACCTTATTCTCTAGATCTGGCCCCGAGTGAATTTTTCCTGCTCTCAGACCTCAAGAGGATGCTCTCTGGACAGAAATGTTGGTCCTATGAAGAGATAAACTGAAGCCTATTTTGAGGCTAAAGACAAATCGTACTATAAAAATGGTATAAAAAATTGTGTTCGATAGCTCAGACTCAAGATACAAATTCCAAAAATGACACATACTCAGTTAATGGAAATAATACTCGACTCAGTGGACTGTATTTTAAACTCCTTTATTTTTGGCAGTCATCAGACTCGAAGATGGAACTGCCCACATAACCTTTCACTTGAGGGTGACTCAATTATTTATGCAGTCATCGCGCTCATGGATGGACTGCCACAAGCAACCTTTCTTGATGGTCGCTGGGGTTGAACTCAATGAATTATACAGCCATCGCTACTCATGGATAGACCGCTAACACCAACCTTTTCCTTCGGTCGCTAAGTTTCAACTAATTTTACTTACATTCCTTCTTTCTCTCCCTGGCCCTCACCCCCTGCCAGACACCCCCACAAACAGGATGTTTTCCGGGCATAGGGCGTTGACCTCCCCTAGCGGGGAACATGGGTTTCGACGTAACATACCGCCACCCATTGATATGTTTTACTAAACATTCAATAATATACAATACATTCTAATATACAAAATTGACAACTCTAAACATACAATAAATCATTGAAAAAATGAATATATATATGTATACATTGTACTAAATTTAAACAAATTACAAACATAATACCATGAATATAAACAAAAGCACTCTAAAGGAAATTACTCTGGCATAGGCAAAACACACACATTTTGATACTGTTCTCTTAAAAATTCCACTCTGGGTTTTTAATAAGTACTCTAATTTTATTATGGACATCATAATAAATATCAATTATTCTGCCTAGAGACCATTTCCAAGTAGGTAAATTATCTTCAACCAATAGCACTAAATCACCAATGTTTACATTGTCTTTTTCAAAGACCCATTTATTGCTTTGTTGCAATTCACTTAAATAGCTATGGTGCCATTTTCTCCACACTAATTGAACTATTTTAGTTACTCTTTGCCTCTTATTAAGATTATTATCTTTTTAATCAATTAAATTAGGCTCTAAAATAGCGTTCATTGATCGATTGATCAAAATTGGGCTGAAGTTAAACTTCGAAGTTATCACTATCAGTAGAAGTTGGACTCAATGGTCTAGAATTCAAAATTACTTCAGTTTGTATACACACAGTTAAACTCCATAATTTAAACTAGCACCTTTAACTACTCTTCTAAAAGGAAACTTTTGATTTTCTCTGTTTGCACCTACAAAATTCTTTGCACTATCAGAGTATAATTTAGCACATTTGTCTCTACGTGCAATAAATCTTTTTAAAGCAGCTATAAAGGATTCGGATGATAAATCAGAAACACTCTCAATATACACTGCATTAAACACAAAACAAGCAAATAAACATGCATACATTTTACACACAATACTCTTTCTTTGCTTACCAATTTTAACCAAAATGGTCCACAGACATCTACTCCTGAAACACTAAATAGATAACTCAAGGTAACTCTATCTCTTGGTTAACTACCCATTAATTGTGTTGACACAATAGGTTTTACTTCTAACCGATAACACATTTATGCACTATTTTTCTGCAAATAGATTTTCCACCAATAGGGCAGAATTTCTCACGTACATGACACAAAAAGAGCAGATAATCCTACATGATAATTTTTATATGGTAATTAGAAATTAACATCTCAGTAAATGCATGATTTTTTAGGCAACATTATACGGTGTATTATCACAACTACATTCCGCATTACTCAAATGTCCACCTACTCTTAAGATTCCATCTAAATCTAAAAGGGAATTGAAAGATTTTAATTTACTCTTTGACATAAGTTTCTTATCTTTCAATAGACTTTTGAAAATTTTTCTTGTTGAATAGATTTTACCAGAAAATATCTCAGCAATATTAATTTCTATCATGCATGAATAACTAAGCAATAATAATATATATAAATTATCAATATAAATAAATTATCAATTGAATAACTTAATTTAAATGACAAACACTTAGTATTTTTAATAAATCTAAATATGTAACTTAGAAACTTAAACTTTTTTATAATTATTACTTAAACTCAATAAATAGTTCATGAAATTTCAGTCACTTGTTTCATAAACAATTTGTTCTCACCAACACTGGATCACTTAGTTCAAAAAAGTTCTCGTCCTGTCTTTCAAGGATCTGGATCGGTTGATCAGGATACTTTTCTCCAGCCAGGAACTCTAGTCTCACCTAATGTGGTATCACTGGAAATCAGATGACAATCGATGAATTGTAGCAACTCTGATGAGCACGAAAGTCTTTTAATCAATTGATCACTTGATTTCGAATCACTCCAATAAACTACTTGGATGTTTTAAGCTTCAAGGCACATTCACAAAAGAAGTTGATGAATTCTCAAAAATTAAAACACTGAGGATCATTGAAGCATATTAAACACCAACTGTAACAGATGTTATACTCTCACACGAACAGTTGAGGTTCGGCAATGGCACTTGCGGTTCAGGGCATGTTCCTTACCAGCCACCTCTGTTTCTTCGACGGTCCCATAGTTGAACGGCTCCTGTAGCTTGAACTCCTATAGACTCCGCCACATCCATATGATGGTTTACCATATCTGCTTCCTCTATCTCCTCCATAACGGAAAGCATTTCCTCTGACTCCACGGTATTTCTCCTCCTCCACAGTCTCCTCGTTTATCTCCACTGGAATAACCACCATCTTTACTGCCACGGATGTCTCCATCAGCACGGTCTCCTCGTTTAGCTCCACCACCTCGGGATGGGTCCACTCTTATCTCTGAACCGTTGATAGTAGCTCCATTCAAGGTCTTTGAGGAACAATCAAATACTCGTAATTTCTCAGGCCAGTAAACGCCGTGTTGAATTGCATGAGTATCAACTGGTACCTTTTCCTCAATTATTTTTTTCGCATGTAGAATTTTCACTATCACCTGTTAATTCCAATTTCTCAAACCCTTCTATTGGGCAAATTTTTCTCAATGGAAACTCAACTTTGTATGTGGATAGTCCACAATGTTCTCTATTTGCATTTCCTGTGGTGCTGCACCCAGACACCACAAAGCCAAACACAGTATTCTGAAGAACAAGATTTGAATTTTCTATTTCTCTCTCCTCAATTTCATTTTCTTTCACAGAAGTACGTGGTCGATTAGTAATCATAGGCTTTACAGGTAATGCAGGCCTAGAAGGAACTACAGGTTCTACACTGCGAGACTCAATAGATTTAGGTTTCTCTTTACTTGCTTCTAACACAGATGATGATGTTGAGGGAATATGAGGGGTTCGAGTTTGGTGGAGAGAAGTGTTGTTGTTTGAATCACTTGATTTCTTAGATTCGTTCAAATTCTCTTTTGTACTGACTTTGTTAGAAACACCTTTTTCTGGAACATTGTCAGTTTTTGCACTGTTTTGCTGTGCAGAACTTTTTGACGCAAAACAACTTGAATTATAAACATTGGAAAATGGTCGGGAAGTAAGATTACACACGTTTGATGTTGGCTTCACAACTGATAATGGATTAACATTTTTCTTATTAGAAGTTGAAGAATCTAAACTATTGGGCCATGACTCATCTTCAGTTGAGGAAGACAAAGAGTCATCACTCACTCCTTTATTATAGGTAAATTGGAAAGTTTTAGCTGAATCCCTTTTCCATTTTGCAAATTCCAACTCTTTTTCAAGTTTGGCCAAATGAATTTTCTCTATCTCTATTTTTATTTCCCCTTCTCGTTTCTTTTCTTCCGAAACTCGTTTCTTTTCTTCCAAAACATCATCTACAAAATTGCGCACTATTTCAATTCTGTTTTTGTATATTTCACTGCATTCAATCAGTTCGATCAAAGCTATTTTTGTTGCATTGACCGGAATGGTTAAGCCCAACTCTTCAGCTACCTCTTTAAGCTCATCTTTCTTTAGATTTAAAGTAACAGACATTGTTTATTCACTTAAACTCACTAAACAATGCACTACAGAACTTAACAAAACCTGTCACACTCAACACTCTAATGCAACACCTTAATTAACCTAAGTTAACACAACAAACAAAGGCAATTAACACATAAACTCAAGCTAAACTTCACTAATACAATGCACTGCAGAACTTAACAAACTGTCAAACTACACTCTAATTCGACCTTAATTAACCTAAATTAACACAACAAACAAAGGCAATTAACACATAAACTCAAGCTAAAACTTCACTAATACAATGCACTGCAGAATTTAACAAACTGTCAAACTACACTCTAATTCGACCTTAATTAACCCAAGTTAACACAACAAACAAAGGCAATTAACACAATCAAAGACATTATACTTTAGTAATAGACACACTATACTATATACTAAATCAAGCTAAATGTCCAACACTTTAGAATTATTAAACTTCACCTACCGAACTCATGGTAGAATGCAGCCAACGATTCGTGGAAATCCAATGGATCACTCTATCTCAATGCTAATCACAACAAATCCGTCTCCGGGAGACTGGACCAAATGTTCGAACTAATCCTTCTCCGCGAGACTGGACCAAATGTTCGATAGCTCAGACTCAAGATACAAATTCCAAAAATGACACATACTCAGTTAATGGAAATAATACTCGACTCAGTGGACTGTATTTTAAACTCCTTTATTTCTGGCAGTCATCAGACTCGAAGATGGAACTGCCCACATAACCTTTCACTTGAGGGTTACACTCAATTATTTATGCAGTCATCGCGCTCATGGATGGACTGCCACAAGCAACCTTTCGTGATGGTCGCTGGGGTTGAACTCAATGAATTATACAGCCATCGCTACTCATGGATAGACCGCTAACACCAACCTTTTCCTTCGGTCGCTAAGTTTCAACTCGTTTTACTTACATTCCTTCTTTCTCTCCCTGGCCAGACACCCCCACAAACAGGATGTTTTCCGGGCATAGGGCGTTGACCTCCCCTAGCGGGGAACATGGGTTTCGACGTAACAAATTGTATGACCGCTATAATCGTTGTATCGCCCTCGAAGGCGATATTGAATAATAATAAATATTGAATAAATATTGAATAATAAAATCAAATTCTATAAAAAAAAAAAGAATTTTTCTATGCTAGCCTACGAACATTTGAGCCCATCTGGTATATGTATGCATACTAAAACCGTGACTTGTTACAGTGAAGAATAGCAACATACGAGCTTCGTAAAAAATGCTGCACAAACAGTTTTGATGTTGCAAATAGCTTGCAATGATGACTCTATGGAAAAAAAAGAAAGGTTGTCTGGTTTCAAAAAAAGGTGAAATGTCGGTTGTTGACAAATCTCGTTCTGAACGTCCTTCAACAATCAGAACGGATGAAAATGTAGAGAAATTGAATTGATCAAAACAAATTCATTATCCTCTTTTCATTATTTGATAAGTTTAATATTCCAAACATAATTACTTAATATTTTTATTGCTTAAGATGAAAATATTGATAGATTTGTAATTTCAATTACGATCATTCTCCTAATGATAATTTTTAACATTATGTTCCCATATATTCAACACGGTAAATAAAAATAAAGTGAAAGTGAAAACGCACATCTAAATAAGAAACATCGAAAAATAAAATTATAACATAATTTTAAAAATTGAAAGATACATTATACGAATATATAAATTAATACTGGCGAATAACTCAAGAATATCACTCATAATCACTGATAAATAGCAAAAAAATACTCTTGTTTATTCTTTATACGCTTTGCTATGGAAACTGTAATTCGCCAATAAACCTAAATAAGAATAAAAAGAGTTTATAAGATTTTATATTTGAGTGTGAGGTAATGTAAATTTGGATAGAATTTCAGAATTTGAGAAATAGCTTAAATAAATAGAATAGGTTAATAAATAAAAATATAAAGTGAAAGTAAAAGCGAAAAATAAAACCATAATATATAATAAAAAAAAAAAAAAAAAAAAAAAAAACGTCCGCTTGTGAAAGAAAACATAATAAAAAAGTCTGACATCAAGGACGAGGATAAAAAACTCAGAATTGATTAGAAAATATATAGCGAACAAATATTTTTGTTTATTCTTTACACGCTTTGCTATAGAAACTGTAATTCGCCAATAAATCTAAATAAGAATAAAAATAATTTATAAGATTTTGTATTTCTGTATGAGGTAATGCAAATTTGGATAGAATTTTTGAATTTGATAAAATTCTATTTTCTTTAAATTTTCAAACTCATCTTAATGTTAATTTAGCATTATTGTATATGAATTGAGAGAAATTTTAAAAAAAGATTTAAATGCACATACCGTTTCCCAAGGCCATAAGAGTTATTTCGAAAATTCCTTTTCATTTACGAAGTTCTGTTAATTTTGTGAGAATCCAAAACCTCTACGGCATTTTTTATTTTTCTTCAAAATTACTTAATTTTTCTAATTAATGTTTCGTTTTTCTTAATTCATTTTGCACTTTTTTTTTACTCTTCCCTAAGTTTTGTTTGGAATTTTTCTTTCCACAATAAATAATACCATGATTTTATATTACATTTTTTTGGGAAAACGTACAATAATCGCTTTTACAAAAAATATCGTTAGCATTCTTAAATTTATGAGCGAAAAAAAAGTCATTGGTTTCGTAAAAGTAATAATTATTTAAACATTTTATTAATTCTAAACTCAGCTGAATACCAGACAGTATTTCACTCATTATGGTATTTAAAATGAGACTTAACGTTGCCATCGCTAAGTGACATTTTTGCTGTGTTTACAGTATAATTGCCATGGCAACCATTTTTTTTCTAATTCTATTTATAAGACAATAGAAGAATTCTTTTTTCGTGTCCTTTGAACAGCTTTAACGAATTTTTATTGATATTTTTAATGTTAAATTTATTTTTATTAGTCTTGATAATTTTTGGGATTAAAATTGTATATTAGCAGCTAAAATTAACATAAAATATATTAATACATCGATTAATTTTTTTTTTTTCACAAATGTGTGCTGATGTAAAGAGCTTCGTGCATTTTAATGTTTCATTTAGTGATAGCACATCTACTTTTTTCCAAGCAATTTTAAAATGGCATAAATATTTTTTTTTGTGCCAATGCAGCTAGCAAACACTTTAGACACTTGTCTTTGATGCCTTAAGGCAAGCGCTGCACAGAAGTTACTCACTTTGCATTACCCAAGGGGCGCGTGTAACTTGAAGATAAGCCACGGACGCGGAGTAACAATGCCCCCGCAACGCTCATGTTAGACCGGGACCTACGGTATAAAGTAGATTCCGAACCACTACAACATCCACGGCACTACCGGGACTCGAACCCGAAACATGTGGTACCGAGTGCCAGAGCGCTAGCCACTCGGCCGTTCAGGCCCAATGGCATAAATATTGTAGACATAAAAAATTTATTATAGAAAGGGTTCTTCCACCCAGGCTCACAGTTTATAGGAAAAGTTTTGAACTTCTATTTTGCATTAAATTGACGGCCTGATGGCCGAGTGGCTAGTTCTCTGGCGCTCGGTACCACAGGTTTCGAGTTCGAGTGCCGGCGGCGCAGTGGATGTTTGTAGTGGTTCGGGATCCACTTTAAACCGTAGATCCCTGTCTAATAGGATCGTAGAGCGTTGTGGGAATAGTGTTACTCACGTCTGTAGCATATCTTCAAGCTACACGTGCCCACCGGGCAGTGCTAAATGAGTAACAAAGATGCAGCCTTTGCTTATGGCATAAAGATTGACTGTCTCTGTATTGCCAGCTGCATTAGAACAACAACATATTATGTAGTGTGCAGGTTGTGCAACTGGAACGTAAGTGGGTGGGGTTGAGTTGAAATACGCGAGGCAGGGGTTGGAGAACACACAGCTTTATTTACACATGCACAAACACCAGATGCACATAATATTTAACACATTTAAAGACATGTAATTATTTCGTGGAAGGATTCCACTTCTGAGCTAAAAACCCGATACTCAGACACACCCAGGGTGCGCGAAATATACTTCCTTTCCGGGCGAGAGTCTGTAGGCCAACAGATATACAGGGTTGTGCTAAATAACTTTTCTCTCGGCGTGATAGACTATAAACTAAACTTTTCTCAGCAGGAGCTCAGGTTGCGCAGTACTTCCTTTCGGGTAAGAGCCTCAAGGCCTGCTGACCATTTCTTCTGAACGTCACAGGGGAGCGCTTTTGCAGTGTGTAGGATGAAACACGGTTGCAATTATTAGTTTATTGACGATTGTTTACAAAAGCTAACATAACAAGCATGCAGTTTGGGGCCTGAATGGCCAAGTGTCTAGTGCTCGGTGCCACAGGTTTCGGATTCGAGTTCCGGCCGTGCCACTGATGTTTGTAGTGGCTCGAAATCCACTTTAAGCCGTAGGTCCTGGTCTCATATGTCTGTAGAGCGTCATGGAGAAAAGTCAGACTTCTATCAACGGGTGCTCCATCACAACAGAAGTTGCCCCCTTTCCCTCCAACCATGAGTCTATACGGGTTCGTGGGCTTGTGGGATGTTTACGAAGTGGGGGAAGAAACAACAGTATAGTATCAGTATAAATAAGTGACTTTTTTTCCAATTCGTAGGCTTTTTGCAGCATCTGAAAACAGATTTGTGGTACATAATAACTTAATGACAACTATTATCGAGGGGTGAATGATAATGAAAACCAACATGATAAAAAAAAGAAGGAAAACATTAACGGATAATGGGTTTTTATATACTAAGATCCACAATAAAATTTCTTTTGAATCATGCATAGTTCTTGAATTAATCATTCGTTCTCAGACTTTAAACATTTGCATTCAAAAAGACATAACTGTCATACAACTTGTAATACGATGGATACGTTCTATAAAAACAGCGTGTATAAAAAAAAATTACTTAAAAAACGTCTTTGTAGTTCTAAAAGAATTGCCTAGAATGATAAATCGATTGTCTAAAACAGGGGTCTCCAAACTACGGCCCGCCAGTGTCATCAATCCGACCCGTGACAGCGAATAGCTTATTGTTGCTGTAATAGGTTGGATAAAAAAACACAGAATGATAATAACTCGGTTTTATTGACTTGGTAGGTAAAGCTTAATGACAAGCATAATACGCAGAAAATTTAACTGAAGCATAACAACTAACAAATAATTGAAATGAATCCCACTAACATTAGAAACTAGTGAACATCCCGCGGTTACCCTCGGTAGTTATGTTGGGGTATTGAGTATCGCATACGTATATATATCGATGTTTGTAATGTATATATCCTGAATCGAACATAATGATTTTTATCCTGAAAATCCCACAAGAACGGAAAAGCTAAATGAACGCGAATGAAACCGCGGAGTATCCACTTGTAAAAAAATAATAATGAGGTTTATCTAATTGTGATTTTTCACTGACAATAATTTGTAGTTGTGAATCAATTTTACTTGTGCCAATTATTAAAAGAGATTTAAGATGCTCATCGGTTAACTTAGATCTGTAAACATTCTTTGTGTATTTCATTTTGGAGAATGTTTTCTCACACAAGTAAGTAGTACCATAGATTAATTAATGAGTTTTTAATTTTTCTGCCATTATAGATAATGGCAGAAAAATTAAAACAGTTTTGGTCCTTGGTACTTACTGGAGTTATCAGTATGGCCCTAAGGCTGGAAAGTTTGGAGGCCCCTGGTCTAGAATGGTAAAAATCCGTTGGGAAAGGCGGAAATGGACGAGTCAATTATTTGTTAGGGATGTCAATCAGACAGTCACTTCGACGTATGCAGAGGAAAGAATATTTTAAATAAAAAAGTTCAATAGTTTTGAAAAAAATTTTTCATCTAATTTTTTTTTTTTTTTTGATATTAGAGAGTTTTTGCATACCGTACGTTAGTTACCGTAGGACGTCCGTTAGCTTTTTCTCCCTAGCGCGCATGCTCATAGGAAACTGCGCATGCGCGCTAGGGAGAAAAAGCTAACGGACGTCCTACGGTAACTAACGTACGGTATGCAAAAACTCTCTATTATGCAATTCAAAATTTTAATGATTAAAAATTAAAATTGTTTCTCATAAAACTTATCCGAAATTATCTTTTTCCCCTATTACACTGCTCTGTTTGAACCCTCCAAGTTGGCTGTTTGCCAAATTTCCCGCTCAATTCGGGGTCGAACTATACTTACCTTGTACGACAAGGATATGCCCCCTAATTTTCTAAAATCTCATAAAGAAATTAAAAACGAGTTAAAATTTACCTGAAACGCATTAAAAAATGTAAATATTTAAATAAGAAATAGGTTTCTTAATATATTTCTTTGACAGTCTGAAGAAAATTCAAATAAATACTTAAAATATGCAAAAAGTAGTATGAAGTAATAGCGGCTTGTTGGCAAATTCATATTATATATTAAGTACAGAGAAAGGGGGATTCTGAATTTCAAAAGCTTATATTTAGGACAAATCAGACTTAATTTACTTTGTGTGCCCTCCCTTGCATTAATTTTAATGATTTTAAAAATGATTCTTAACAAATTTAAATGAAATAAAAAAAATTCGAATACATTGGTATAGAATGGTTTAGAATGAAATAGAATGGTTTTGGCATAGATTAAATAAAAAAATTTATCCACTAATTAAAGATTCAAACGCCACGCACTACAGTAGGGTATTTTTTTTTTTTTTTTTTGAAGCAAGGATCAGTTCACTGTTTACATGCTCGCCCAAGAAATTTTTGGATGAAATTCAAACCGCATGACTTCAGAATCGTATAAAAATAGAAGACAGTATTTGGTATGTATTGATCATTTAATTACGTAAATTATTAATCTGAAAACATTGGCTAGCTGAATAAAACCAATTTATAGAATAAATAAATAATAATAATAGTTTATTGACATAGATAAAAATAATTACATAATAAGAATCCTAAATGTTTTTAACAAAATAAATGAAAATTGGTAAAATATTGAATTTTATTTACTCTTTCTATAAAATTTTTCTTAATGTATCTTCTGATACGAATAAAATTTAATATACAACCGAACTTAATAATTCAGTAAAGATATAAAATCTTAAAAAATAATGTAAATATGTAAATATGCTAAAAAAAGGGATTCTACGAGCTGAAGTATGTACGAGTTGAAGTACTGATAAACGATGATATAAATATTTAATTTTTTTTATTATAAAACATATTTTTCATTGCAACAAAAAATTATATTTTTATTCAGTGAAAAGTATTTTAGAAACAATTTTTTATATAACTATTATGGAAAATAATAACTTTTACGAAGAAAAAAATTTTTCTTTTTTTTAACAAGAATTTTTTTTTTTAATTTCATAGAAAAAAAATCCAAATAATATTGTAAAATTCTATATAATTAATTATAAATATTTGTACTAAATAATTTAATATTAAAATAAAATAATTTTGTTAAAAAATTTAAATGAAAAAGAAAATTTTAAAAATCTATTCACTACACTTCATATAAAATATAAAGCCATTATATATATATATATTATTATTCGGAATTCTTTATCGTTTTATGGAAGAAAAAGAAAATCTCCAATTTTTAAATTTTATGGAAGAACAATTCTTAGAAAAGTTAAAAACAGAAAATTAAAAAAAAAATGTGTTCAAGATATTAAAAAAATTTTCTCAAAAATTTTATTGATACGATCAAGTAACATGTTACACCCTTTTTTTTTTTGACCTTGTACTTGTACTTCTAAAAAACAAACACAGTTATCGTAATTGAAATCGAAAAAGCAGATATACTGTTCAGATAAAGTACTTCATTTAATAAATTTTGTGAAGTAGTAAAACATGAACTTTGCATCCAGAATGAACGTAAAAGTTTATCTGCTGTAGATAGAACCGAATTTCCACATTCGTGACATTAGGTTTAAGTTATTTATAGAATGTTGAATGATTTACAGTTTAAAAAAAAAAAGATGAAATATATATACTTATATTATCTTGAGTTATGTTAACTGAAATAAAATGAATCTCTTTTGTGGAATTTAAAAACAATTTAATACAGGAGAACTATTTTTTCCAACAAAATAAAGCCAAATAAAGTGAATTTTAAATAAAAGATTTTTTCCAGGAGTCAAGTACATAAAGTCAATGTTACTTTCCCACACAGTCCAAGCGAACATTGTGACATTTGCCATACCAACGGACCAGTTTTCCAATACCTTGTTTAGTATAGATAGCCAGTGTATTGGGATTGTAGCATTTTTCCCACGATAAGAGATTTGGCATTTCCATTCTTAGGGGAAAGGAATGCATATTCTTTAACAAGTGCATAATAGCAACCTATCACTCAAATTTAACAACAGATAAGCAGTGTCATGGATATTTTTTCTGAAATTAGTGTTTTGTTCTAATGAGAAAATCCTGTCACTCAAACCTGACAGCAGATAATCAGTATCATGGATAACGATACATGATCAGGTATTACAGATGGCATATGGACTACATCATGAGTTGCTGCATCGTGATGGGTGATAGACCAGGGGCTGAGGAAATGTCCACTCTAATGAGAAGTGAGGGAAACTGACCACTTCCCTCTTGATGGATTTTCCTAAAGGGAGGTTTTTGGTGAGGGAGAGAGTGTTCTGCGACGAGTCGACAAGAAGTGTTGTTTTTCTCTTTAATGATTGAATAGGTCGGAGATTCCACATGTTTACAACGTGAGCCCCTTGTGGTTTCGTGCATCACGCAATGTGATAATTAAGGTCTGCCGCAGACCTGGTGCATTAGATTCGTCGCAGACTCAATAACTCTGAAAATTTCCCACCTTGGAGTGAACTACACTTGTTAATCAAATTTATATCTTTAATTTTAAGTTCTGTGTAAATAGTATAATAACCCAGAGTTCTTTGTAAATAGTATAATAACCCAGAGTTCTTTATATATATATATATATATATATATCATAATGCTTGTAAATAAAAATTAAAGTGTTCCCATGATCCTGAAAGTGGCCCTTTTCTTGAAGCCGTTATATAACAAATGATCCATCTCTTGTTTGGATAATATTTTCCTATTATTCATATTTAGCATCAACTACATTAACTTGGTACACTACATATAATTTGGAATGAATACCTATAAGCGCAGCATCTTAAAATTCTCATCGCCCACTCTTTCTCCTCGGAAAGAATAGAAGAAATTACCAGCTTGTAGATTAACCACACAAATCCTCAAAACAGACAAAGGAATTTGCGGTTTGGTTTGCTTATCCGATCTGAACTGAAGTCCTTCATTTTGGAGGCCCAATGACACTATGCCACTCAAAATATAATAAATGCTAAATAAGGTATTTTAAGGTTTAATTTTCTTATTGGAAAAGGACATGGAGTGCAACGTGTGGTTTGAGTGTAGATCTAATTCCACGTGGTGCACTCCGGTCAACGTCTGATACGACAAAATGATCTACAAACACTGCCTTCAGCCTGACTCTCAGTGTGAATTTCGTAGAGTTCTGCAGTGGAACGCAGATGGATTGTCCCATTATAATCGGTGGCATTGCTACGGTTTTTCTGTGGTTCCTGAATGGACGAGTGTCTAGCGCTCTGGCGCTCGATGCCACAGTTTTCAGGTTCGAATTCCCGCTGGCCCACGGGTGTTTGTAGTGGTTCGAAATCCTCTTTAAGCCGTAGATAGCGACAGTAAGAGCGTCACGGAGCCGAGTCAGACTTCTCTCACCCACATCATTCCCAAACTGCAAAGGGGCAATTCAGCTCTAGGCACAGTGATGTGGCGTGGTGTTGTAGTAGTAGTACGAATTTTCTATGGTCATTATTGTCTTCGCAGGCACCTTCACAGAATTAAACTGACTCCTATATGATAACCAGGAAGAAATGGATGTGTCTCACCTTGCCTCCTGTTCTTCACTGTCTCCTGTTTCTTTATGGAAGCGTTATTGGATGGTCAGACTTAAGTGGAGGGATTAACTGATGCCATTTGTTTCTATCTTGTTCTTTGTATTTTTTTTATTTTTATGATATCTGTTGTTCTGTAAATTTGTCATTGGAAATAAAAAAAATTGAAAAGGATAGAAACACGTTTTATGTCAGGTCTTTACATTAAAATCTAAAAGTTTGAGTTCATTTTATTGAATTTTTTCATCACTTCAACACTAGATTTTTCGATCCACTCTGACAGTCCCACAAAGTTAGACGATCCAGATTTAGCACGCTTTATCAATGTATCGAAATTAAAACGAAACAAATTTCTACATATGTAATCTGTAGGAATCATGCACTGAAAATAAAATTTATAAAACATTTTTTTTTTTCGTTATTGTTGCAATCATATTGCAAAGAGAACATACGTAGGAATTAGAATAAAAAAATATATGTTATCATCCACTTAAAAACCTTTCTTATATATTTTTTATTATCATTTGGCTTTCATTAACAGCATGATAATGCAAAATAACACGAAATTAAAAACAATATATATATATTTATTTATTTAGTAAAAATCCTTTTTTATTTATAACTTGTTTTATTTCATCTGTAAATTCTTCTTTTTTTTTTTTTTTTTTTTTTTTTCAGTAGCAATCATTATACAAACAGGCAACTAGAATTAGTTTCATAGATTTCAGTATTGCATACTTATGTTAGTTACATAGTGCCAGTGTGTATTTTTCATTTCTGTATTATAATTCATTGTAAAGATGTAATTCTATAACTTTTCTTCTATATATTTTTTTTTTCATTATTTCCCTCCCTTACCTTTTTAACTAGTAAAGGGGCATGGCTGAAGTTAAGTAAACTAAGGTGTTATTGGGTATAATGTCCCAGTGACTAGTGCTCTGGTGCTCAATGCCACAAGTTTCGGGTTCAAGTACCGGCGGTGCCATGGATATTTGTAGGGGTTCGAAATCCCCTTTCAAACCGTAGGTACGGGTCTAATATGACTATTGAGCGTTGGAAGTAGTGCTAACATCCCTACCCAGTAAAAAAAACATCTATCGTCCGTAATCTGCCAGTAGTCAGACAGCCTTGACCCACAATGGGGCTGTTGCGCCAATGATGATGTTGAAGGTATTATGGAAATTTACAGAAGCATAGAGATTAATTCAAACACTGCACATAAGGAGAAAAGCACATAAAAAGTAATAAAAATATGATATAATATAATATATAAATAATATGATATAATATAATATATAAATAATATGATATAATATAAAAATATATAATAAAAATATAATATATGACCATAATAAATTTAGACGAGCCTATGACTCGCCTTTCTTTCCTCTTTGGCTATAAACTTTTCAACTTAAAGTTTTTATCGATAAAAGTTAAACTAACCACATCTCAATGGTAAACTAAATCGACAAGAAATCTGACTTCTCTTTTACTGATTCAAATGATAAAATAATATATTCCTTTTCGTGAAATAAAGTACCGCACAGAAAGTATCTTGCAAAGTTGGTTGGCCATGCATCAAAACAAGAACCAGAAATTTTGTGAACTGGTTTATATTTAAAGTATGCAGCATTTCATGTGACTTTTGCGTATGTATTTTTTTAATGTCCGAAAGAGTTGGTGATAATCGTTACTAAAATATCTAAAATTGAACTTTGTATCTTTAAAATAAAAATAGTTCTTAATAATTGAAAAATGTAGACGTTATCTAGTTGTAAAGATAATTTTCATTTTGCATTTTAAAACTGATAAAGTTCTAACTTTTCTTGTGAAATATATTTTTGATTACACGTTTTCTTGCAAAAAACATTTCACAGAAAATTAAGAAATAAACGATAAAAGTAGTAAGAAATAAATAATTAATATCATGCTTATTTTGAATCCAAAATAATTATTATTATACCTATTTCGAATGCAAATAATTAGAAATAATTGCATCTGAATATTGACCTTGATTTTATAATTCTAAGAATATCAAATAATAAATACCGTTTCTCTTTTTTGATTACAACAATTACTTAAAAGTCAACAGTAAGAATTTCAAAACAATGTTACTTGATAATATTGTTTAAAAAGAATTTGAATGCATGTGTATAAATTCTGCAATAGTAGAAAGCCTTGAAATTTAATACCTGCTACTACAGTGCACAAATCAAAATAGTTTGCATACGAATAGTTAAATTAAAACGTGAATTTCAGTTTTTTTATTTAATACTTTATTTTAATAAAACATCCATAAAAATAGATTTTGAAGGTCAAGGAAGATCAAACTTAATGTTTTGTTTCAATAAAGATCAAAACAAATATCGAAAGACATTTCGATTAGTCAGCTGGCTATTCAGCTGGTTCAGTTTGGCAACACCAGAGAAAAGGTTAAAAACGTGCAATGGTATTGCATCATAAAATGTCTTGAAATTGTCATTTCAGCTTTGAAGAGAACATATTAATCCAACAAGAACAGTTTCTGACGTAAAATTCATGTTTTATTATTCAGAATGGCTTTATTTCTAAGAATTGTGTGAAGAAAAATGTTCTTTTTTTTTTGTAAATAACTATTCTAGGGACAACCACAGTTGGATAAACAATAACAAGAGGAAAAAAAAGTTTCCAAATAGCCATTATCTTTTTTAAATGCTGAGTAAACTTTTGCAGACAGTGTTTTGAAAATAATACGATACGATATTTTATGATGTTTATTATTTTATAAAACTTGTGTAAATAAATATTGGGCAGATGTTTCTTCTTCAAATGTTCAATCACAATTACAGTTACAGTTTATTTTCTTTATTACTGTTATGTCAAATTTAAGTTTTGAAAAGATCTATGAATAACAATTAAATGTTTTAAAAAATGAAGGATTGTAATAAACATAAAATTAATTTTTAAAAAAGAAAAAAAAATTACATCACAAAAAGTTTGCATTTGGATTATTGATTATTCGGATTGTTTTACTTTATTATTATTATTTTGAATTAACATAATTTCTCGAAAAATTACGAAAAGATGATCTATTTTGCTTACTCATTGAAAAATAACATTTTAAACATTTCGAAGTATGATAATTAGAAACACAGACTTTAATGATTAAAACTGCATTATCAGTTAAAGATAATTTATTTTGTTTAAAACATTCCATTTTATTAATTATTTTGCTTTTATAATTGCAAAACTACCTCGTTCTTTGTTTCTTCTGTGATTATGTGAGGAGATAATGAAATAAAATACCAGTATTTTCAGTTTCCGTTGACTTCTTTGCTGAATTGGCTTTGTTTTCTTTTCTTTCTGATTATTATTCTGTTTAGATTAGATTTTAGAAAAGGGAAATTCATTTTCTATTAACGTTTTTCCATTTTCCCATGGAACGGGAATTTATTTAATAACTAATGGTAAATAGTAGCAGTTAATTTTTTTCAGTTAACCGGTAGTTTGATAAAACCATATTATTTGAAAATAATTTAACAAAAGGCATTTGCATTTCTTTTTCTATTTAATGAAGTTTTTATATTAAACACAATAATAATGAGAGAGAATACTAAATTAAAATTTACAACTTCTTTGGAAGTATCTGGTAGCATTTTGTTAAAAAATATTATTATTTCGAAAGTTCTTTATTATTAGACGTTAAAAATAGCTTATTTCAAAAAGTAATTTATTCCAAGAAATGTATTATTTTAAGAGGTTCTTTGTTTTGTTCTAACAGATTACACAAAGAATAAATACTGGTCATGAAAGTTCTAGAATAAATATTTTCAGCTGTATTCTTTACGTCATGGTACACATAAGTCAACAACGATAACTTTTCTTCTCGAATGTCGTTGAATGTCTTCTTTTGATTTTGTTATTCGGTAAAAAGGATCAATATTTCTTAAACAAAGAAAATGGGTAAACAAGTTTAGGGTTTACAAACTTAAACAATTGACCCTTTTGATATTTCATGTATAAATTTTAAATCAATATATTCAGTATTGTACATATAAGTAATAATAATGCAACTTTTTCTACACAATTTTAGAATAATTATTTTCATTTAAATCCAAAAATTTTTAAATCACGATTATTTTTGTCACAGTTTATTTAATTAAACATTCGGAAAAATTCATCGAATTTTTACGGAAGTATGCCGTTTCATTTATTAAATATATCTAATGTTCTCTTTATTTACATTTGCGATTTTTTAAATTTTCATGCGACATATTAACACGATTTTCTTCGTTGTAGTAGTCATTTGATATTCTTGTTCATTGTCAATTTATTCGTTAACTATCAAACTCAAAGTGATTCAACATATTAACACGATTTTATTCGTAGTAGTAGTCATTTGATATTCTTGTCAATTATATTCGCTAATTATTAAACCCAAAGTCATGCAACATATAAACAGATTTTATTCGTTGTAGTAGTCATTTGATACTGAACAAAATGAGTGGGTTGGTCATCTCATGAGAATGGAAAGTGATAGAGCTGCTTTGAAGGTTTTCAATGCAATCCCTTTTGGAAAACGACTGTTTAGACTCTGATTTTAATGTTATTAAGATAAAAAAAACTGGTGGTCCACGGCCAAGAGGAGAACAGCCTGGCTGGATCTTTTAAAGAAGGCCAAGGCCCACAACGAGCTGTCGAGCCAGTTATGATGATGGGTCATTTGATATTCTTGTTCATTGTCAATTCTATTCGCTAACTATCAAACCCAAAATGATGCAACATATTAACATGATCTTATCCATTGTAATAGTCAATTGATACTCGTATTCTTGTTCATTGTCAATATTCGTTAACTATCAAACTCAAAATGATGCAACATATAAACATGATTTTATTCGTTGTAGTAGTCATTTGGTATTCTTGTTCATTGCCAATTCTATTCGTTAACTATCAAACCCAAAGTGATGCAACATATAAACATAATTTTATTTGTTGTAGTAGTGATTCGATATTCTTGTTCATTGCTAGTTCTATTCGTTATCAAACCCAAAGTAATGAAGCATATAAAAAAGATTTTATTCGTTGTAGTAGACATTTGATATTCTTGTTCATTTTCAATTCTATTCGTTAACTATCAAACCCAAGTGATAAAAAATTGAAAATAAGTGGTATATGATAATTTAATCAGCTGTTTTTTGATAAAATAATGTAAATTTGTTAAAGGACAATTTTATCAATGTAAAGACGATAATCTCCTAGTTTTTATGTTTGTATTCATAATAAGATATCAGTTTATTTACTTGCTATTCCGGTTGATGATAGTATGGTTCAAAATTCAGTAATCTCTTGTTAACGAATCTAGTTTTTCTACTTTTTTTTTCTATTAATGAAAACAAAGAAAGAAGAATTAAAATAAGTATTGAAATTCGTGATTTTTGTTTGAAAACAGGAAGGCGGTTGTTAAAATTTGATATCAAGAAAAAGAACTTGAACGAATTGCTAATATCTAATGAATGACAATGGTATTTTTTAAAATTCATATTGTTGGCTAATTGATAGCTTCCAATTTTGGGTAAATTTTAATCAAAATTTTATCTCATTATAAAGTTGAATTTCTTGTTGTTCACCTCTCTATAGACTTGATTCATGAAGTCTATGAGCATGAGTGATAAAATTCTTTATTTTTATTTTCAGTGTATTTTTAATAATATTTTGCATTATTTAATGAGTAAAATTAAAAATAAGGAAAGACTACTTTAGAAAGTTAAGTAATTCTGCTTATTTATAAACCCCAACTTATAGTAGAAAGAATTGTATTTATGATCACCTATATAAACAAGTGTTAATTTCTTATCACACAATCGCTTGTGCATACCTAGAAGAAAAACACCGATCAATATTTTAACATTATAACATTATTAGTAGCTATAGAATGTCACAATATTACAGTTAATCTGTGTTCAAACTATTGTACGATGTAATTAACATGATACTAGTCATAAAAGTACTTGGAAAAGTACAGATAAATATTTTCAGCTGTATTCTAGATATATATATATTAGAGGCCCCAGGTATATATACACAGTATATATATATATACTGTGTATATATACACAGTACATATACCTGTCCCTCTAGTATATATACTGTGTATATATACTAGAGGGGCAGGCAGACGCTGTTCTGCCCAGAAAATATAAAAATATATAAAAATTCCTGGAATTTGATCTCAGTGCCATCTACGAGTCCAATTGTGAATCTAAACCAACCAGGGACACACTCAAACACACACAAAATTTCATCAAAATCGGCTCAGCCATTCAGTGACAAACACACGTATAGAAGAATTATATATATATAATTCATAAAAATGTTCGTTTTTATTTATGAAATTCAAACAACAATGAAAAAGATACATTCATCAGAAGGGCATTACAGACAGCTTCAAAAGCAAACTTCATAACGTCGATATAAAATTTTTTTTTTTTTTTTTTGCAATTTTTTTCAAAACTGGCATAGGTTAAAATAAATATTATTTACATATCTTCAAGGTTAATACGATGGATATCATGGTATATTTAATAAATAAAAGAAACACTCGCAATGAGGAATTAAAAAAAGTAAACATTGCGATGGTTTGCATAACGATACAGGTAATTACAAGCTTTCGACTACTGGGAAAACGGTTTCCTACTAGGAATCCAATGCCATTTCTTCGTGTTCGGCAGACTAATGATATAAAAGTAATGTTCTTTTATGTATGATAGAAGCATTTATGAAGGTCATTTATGACGTATTTGAAACAGTTAAAATTGCTGATGGATATTTAAGGTAAAGAGAAAGTATCTCTTGCTTCTTATTTGTTACTAGCAGCCTTCATCGAAAATCTTGATTGTCTTACCAGTTGCCAGCATTCTATTTCTGTATTATTACTTATCTCATTATAGGATGAGGTGTTATAAATGAAATTAATATCTTTAATGATAAAATTCTTCAAATTAAAAATTATGTAATAAAAAATGAAAATACGTTGAATATAACATAGATAGAAAAAAAGCATACAAGTAATTTGCTTTTGTTTCTGCAGCATAATTCACAAACAGTGAGATTCAAAACTACCAAACTTGGTACAACGATTTTGCTATTACTTATTACATATACCGATTACTTATTACCTATAATGAACAATGCATACAGCTAAAAGCGTTTTTTTCAAAATTTAAAATAAATTTAAAAAAATTTAAAACCGATGTGATTTTTAGCAGTTTCTAGAAAACACCTTCGTTTTCTTCCTAAACATCATATCTAGAATAACATCCGGTTTTTTTTCTAAAGAAACTCATTTAATCATAAAATAGAAAAAAAATTCTTTTTAATGCAAATTCATTTTGAAACTTGTAGTAAAACTTATTTTTAAGATCGAAAATAAAATGAATTTTTTTTTTTCGAATTTCAATGTATCGGGATATGAACAATATAATAAGTAGCCAACACTATTTTGTATGCTTACATAATAAAACGGATATCTTTCCAACATTTCAATCTTTTGTTTTTACTTTCTGTTGAATCTATTGTCCACAAATGAACTTTCTACAACAGTTTTGGCTTTCAAAGACTAACATTATCTACTCGAGTCATTACCTATAATGCACAATTCACCAATAAAGATCCCATTATGATTATAGAAATGATTGTGTTAAAATATAACTTTTTAAGATCTCATTTTGGCCAAATCGCACAATAGGGGCCGTTGAGATTTGGCAATTTTTTGTGGTGTAAGGCGATACCACATTTGACGATAAGTCGCCAAATGTGGTAATCCATGTTTCTTGCAATTCATTTCACTAACGATTGTAATCTGTTACTTGGAGCACTTTGGCGGAAATATTTCTTGACGTCAAATCTCAACGGCTCTTATTCTTCGATTTTGCCATCATTTTTTTCCCCTGATTTCTCTTTCAGATCAATTTTGAATATTCATTCATCTTGATTTAAGTAGTATAAGATTAAAAACAACAATTTGTATTGGCAATCTCAAAAACTAACTATAATAATATAGAACTGGCCATCCGAAACTCCATTCCTATGAACCCCTTGAGTCAATCCAATGGACACCAAGACATCCTTGAATCCCTTTTGTAAGAACCCATAACTCGGGCCGGAGGACGCCAAACATCTTTGACCACCAACTCCTTCAAGAAATTTGTGGTTTTTTAGTGACCTACTATTTTATTATTGTTATCTTATAGGCTCCTTGTTGCCTAGTATAATACCCGTCCAAACACTTCTTCCTATTGATCCGTAATAATTTTATATATTCCATTTTAGCGATTATTGTACTAGAACAATATTATATTCACACATGGTGATAAAAAGGAATTTTTGGTAAATGACGTGTTGCTAAAAATAGAACCATAGCCAGAAAACATTAAATAACTCATAGAAATATGCTAAAATTTTTTATATGAAAGGAAAAGAATTGTTTTTCGCGAATTCTTTTATCTATAAAGATATGACGCATGAGTAAAGAATATGACTTTCTGTTATAGTTATAACAATACGAAAACATTCCAAGATTTATTTTATCTCATTTTAAGCTTTTCCTATATATTTAAGCAGTGACAGCTGTGATGCATCAATCACTAATGGACAAAATACATAACAGAGAAACAATATAGGATAATAAAATAATTTTACTATATATCAAAATAACCATATGTATTATATAACTATAACCATAACCATTATATAACCATAACTTTACGAGTCATTAAAACAGCATTTTATTTAAAGACAATATCAAAAATATTAGAAAAACTAAATACAAAAAAATATTAACTTAATACACATTTTAAATATAAAAGCGCTTGTTTCAGTATTGTTTTTCTTAATTTTCTTTATTAATGAAGTAGCAAACAATACATATTTTTTTCTAATTACAAAAAATTATTTTAAATAAATTTTTTTAGCAATATTCAATTGAAAAAGTTATTTATAGATTTTCTTTATAGCAATATTAATTTTAAAAAGGAATAACAACTTTCCTGTTTATCAAATATGTTTAGAATGTCTACATTTTTACTAAAAATACTTTCTGTTTAGTTTGAAAACATTTACTTTCTATCTTATCAAGTGTTTTATTTACTTGTGTGGAATTTACTGGAGCTGATTTCAAAATGATTTCCCAATTAATTGCTTTGGACTTTGTTCCAAAATCCAAATTCTTATTCATTAAAACGAAAACATTTCAATCAGAAAGCTATCGCTTAAATTGATTTAATTATATTATTATCTATCTAGATATTCGTATTACAATTTTAATTGATTTATCAAAACAGAAAACATAATTATATTTGTTTATTTTAAATACAAAAATTTCGAGCCTTTATAATGTCTAGAATATTTTAAAGGAATTCATGTGCTTATATTCAATGTATAAAGATTTATGATAAATAGAAGGGGAATTATCTTTTAATACTTCATAAATTAATTTTAACTACTGAGTTATGAAGTATTAAATTTATGAATAATTCTTTTAAATCATAATATTAACTTGTTTTGAAAATTTTTATTTAAAGAAAAATTGAAGCCTTTAAAATATAAGTAAATTAATATATTACTTTATAAAAAATATATTACTTTTAATATTACTTTATAAAA